>OX402006.1:14166466-14766466 GCA_947859395.1 Eupithecia insigniata
TTGATCCTACGTATACAATGGCAGGTATAGTAGGAAAGAAAAGTAGTTATCAAAAAAAGTCCGTTCTCAAAGTTAAATCAACTGTATTCACAATATTCCAGCCTTATTATTAACACTAATGAATGATATTTCCGCCAATTGTGGCATGATTTTGAAAATATTGAAAGACACTGTATAGAAAATGATCCCATTAAAATTTTATCCCCAGGATTAGTATTTAACCCGCAAAACTTAAAAACAGTGTAAAAAGTAAAGGATTCGAAGTCGATTATGAGGTTTTTGAATATAATCAAATTATCACAATGACTGTTCACAAACAGTTTCCATGGGCCGTTAACAAAAAGTAGGTTCAGGAATTTAAAGTCGGTTTATCGTATTTTTAAAACACACCAAATTATTGTAAAATTGGTAGGTAGGTACCTAATTAAGAGCAATGCCAACATTTACAGACTGAATTTTTTAAGTTAAGACTTAAAAATTTCAGTCTGTAAATCTTTTGTAATTTCATCAGCTCAGCAAAGTCTGCAGACAACAAACTCTTAATTAGATACAAAATTCGCCTTACAGGCTGGTCATGAAAGGTTCACATTCCTATATCAATACATATACTTAATTACCTCAAAGGTTCGTGCTAAAATTACAAAAAAACGAGTGCTGCTACAATGCTGCTAGATAACGGTGTAGTCGTTAATAGGTACTCGTTTTATCAAGGAACCCTGCTAAACGGGTTGCCAAGGGGTGGGATCAAATAAAAAGAAGGTGCAGAAGTGGATATATTAGACTTGCAACCCAGTTAAAGATAGGATTAAAGATAAAGATATCTGAAGAATTTTTATTTCATCATATCAGTTTCCAGGATAGGTCTTGCGGTAACAACTGTAACAAGGTAAGATCGCTGTAGTTATTTTTTTTTATATAATAGCAACAATAGCTTCTTCCTCAAGTTTTGTGCACATAGGCCTACCATGGCCGCTGTGACACCAAAGCCACAAATAAAAAAAGTCTTGTTCAGTAATGTGCAAATATAAATATTTATATGAATGTTTTTTTCATATTTATATAAATAGAAACTGAAAGTCAAAATGTGGTACCATTTTCTTTCGTTTCACAAAACTTTTGGAGGGGCTCTATGCGGCGATGATTCTATCGAACTTTACAATATAAGACAAAGATGGATTTTTTTATTCAACCAACTATGTAGGTGTAGGTATTATACCCGAACAAATATCTGCAGATTGGACGAACATTTGTCACAAATCGGCATCGAACCCGCAACCTCTGTGGACCTGTGTGGCGCAGGCGGACGTTCGCCCGCTGCGCTACAGGTCATCAATAAATAAATAGATATAATCTGTAGATTTCATGCAGATTATCGTCCATACTAATATTTTAAAAGCTAAAGTCCATTCTGTCTGTCTGTTACCCTTTTTACGCCTAAACGACTGATGAAATTTGGTAGGGAGGCAGACAGTATAGCGGGGAAAAATGTAGAAGTACCCTAGAAAGCCCGCGCTCTTCTAGAAAAGCGCGGGCGAAGTCTAAGGCAGAATCTAGTAGAGAAATAAAATATACTTACTAATCTATCAGTAGGCAACATGCCGGCTTCGTCGATGATGCTAGCAATGTTTACAAATAAGGTTCTGCTCTAAAGTCCACTGACCTCCTCCTCTTGCTTGTTTTACGTCTGCTTAGTGACCTGACCACACATAAATAAATAAATAATGCTGGACAATCCACACACCATCATCTAGCCAGAAAGTAAGCAGAGCTTGTGTTATAGTTAATAAACTGCAATACTTTTTGTCTTAAGATATTTCGAACATTTTTTTTTATAGGTACTTAATACAAACACATATTTTTATCACGTACGTAAAAAATCTCTGAACACTCGGAACAAATATTTGCAGATCGAACAAATATTACCCCATAGGTAGGCGGCAAACCAAACCACAACCACTCAGGTCAGGTCGTCATAATATAACTTCAGTCAGCGTCAAATTGATAGGAGCGTCTAGTAGTCTAGTAGTCAAAATCTGAAAACATAAACGCAATTTGATATACGTAGTTCGAATCATCATATTGTCACCTTGTGTGTAAGCACACAAGGTGTTCAAAATATCTTACTACTCATTGTTTCATATTAATACGAGCAGTCAGAGTGTTAAAAATTATCTCAGCAAAAAAGCTCTCAAAGTTATCTGTGCATAAAATGTACTGCATACACAGACATGGTAGAGCTGCGTCTCAAGACTGCTTATTACTGTGACCAGTTACTCCAGAAAAGTCAAACCGTAGTCATAGGCATCTCTAAAACTTCTGCAATAGATAAATAAATAGGGCAACATAACACTGGTGACACAGAGGTCTAAATCATCGTGTTAGGTTGGCTTTGCATCTGATTCAGACAAAAAGGACTACAATATCTTATAAATTTTCCATGTCACAATGTTAGTTACCGTACTCCTCCGAAACGGCTTTACCGATTTTTACCAAATTTTATATGCGTATTCAGTAGGTCTGAGAATCGGCTACTATCTATTTTCCATACCTCTAAGTGATAAGGGTTGAAGGCAAAACAACGTTTGGCGGGTCAGCTAGTCTTATATATAAAAATCTCGTGTCACAGTGTTTGTAACAAAACACCTCCGATACAGATTGACCGATTTAAATTATAATTTTTTTGTTTATATTTGGTAGGTATGAGAATAGGATATTATCTATATTTTATACCCCTAAGTGATTAGGGGCCACCCTTATCACTTAGGGCCACCACAAAATTTTATTATTATGGTTTTGTACATTTTTTTTTAATTATTTTGCATTAAAAATTCATGTCACCTTAAATTTTTTTAAGGATGCCGGGTCAGCTTGTAATATTATAAATGTAAAAGTTTGTAAGAATGGATGGATGCATGCATGGATGTTTGTTCCTCTTTCACTCAAAAACTACTGAACTGATTGGGCAGAAATTTAGTATAGGTATAGTTTATATTTCGCTATTTGTGACGTCGTATGGGGGAGGCCTATGTCCAGCAGTGGACGTGTATGGGCTGATGATGATGATGATGATGATGATGATAGTTTGGGACCTGAAACAACATAATAGGCAAATTTTTATCCCGATAAAGCGTGGGAAGCAGCTAGTTTATTATAACGTTTTTTATGGACAATATGTATACCTTCGTTTGTCCACAAACACACCTGATGGAAAGTGACGATGTGGCCGACGGTGTATCACGAAGGTCTAAAAGATACCTATTCACTCTTGTCTTGAAGAGACCCAGATTGTAATTAGCAGGAAAAACAGAAGCAGGCTACGAGTTCCAATCCTTAGCAGTCCCAATGATGAAGAGTGGAGGAAAACCGCTTAGTACGAGTGGATAGTATATCCACCAGATAAGGATGGTAATGTGCCGTCCGTCTGCTTGACCTGGAGTGGATGGGAGATGGTGGGATCAGGTTATGAAGTTCCTGGGAGCATTCACCGAAATGTATCCTATAAAAGATCGAGAGACAAGGAACCTTGCGGCGATGTTCGAGACTTTGGATTTTAGTCTCTGCAAGGTGCTGCTCGTCAATGAGTCTGAAAGCTCTTCGTTCTATTGAGTCTAAGGCTGCAAGCTGGTATTTAGCCGAGCCATCCCAAACATGGCAGCAATACTCCAAACCAGACCGGACTTGTGCTTTATAAAGGCATAGAATAGTAGAGAATAGTATTGGCTCCAACTAAAGAAATAAACCACAATTTATATAAAAAATTATAGGAATAATTTGACAACATCTTTCCTGTTAATTGAAAATTGATAATAGGTTCCTTTGGTAAAATATCTTCATTCGATGGGCCCGGATAGGATAATTGTGTTGTAAATTGAAAATACCCTATAATAAATTATTGCAAATAGTTCTTGCCCAGTGCCCACTGCTTTACTCATAGACCCTTATTGCAAGTGTCCTTTGTTATAAATCGTGTCATCGGCTCCAGTGAACGCAGCAGAACGTCTTCGGCTCGCGTCTTTTGTTTCATAAATAAGGATGGGTGAAAAAAAAACGAAATATCGATATTTTTTACCATGCATATATGGATAGAACATGTACCCCGAGACCAACTCGCTCTCGCTCATTGTTTACCCTTAACACCTGCAGCACAAATTCGGGGCATCGCGCCCCTATGCGTCGTGTGGTCGAGTCCTATAATAATTACTTTATAGATATAGACATATTCGTATGCAACTTATATACATTTAAAAAGTGACCATATAATGGTCTACTTTGTCAAGTAGACCTTAGTAATGAACAAGGCAAAATAGTAATGTATTAGACACTTAAGTGATATTATAAATGAGCTAGTGGTTTCTTTTTCACTTCTTCCACTAGTGGACAAAAATTTGAAGTGAAGAGAATATCAATAACACCTTATTTCTTATTTGATATTAATAACTATGTTTATAGTATAAAATTTGACTTGTCTAAGTGCTTATTTTGTAAGCCTAAAGAAATAAAGTTATTGATTCTGATTCTGATTCTAACATAGTTAAGTTTTAATTTATTAAAATAATTATTAAGTTTAATTTTCGATTTCATATAAGTAATCTCATTTAGTTTTTAACATCTTTTATTTGTCATCGTGAGTCTAAACCACTATACCTAACCTCATTTACATATTTTACGTTTATTTTTACCTTATAATTGTAATTTTAACGGAGGAGCTTAGCTCTACCTAGACCTTTTTCATGTTTAGATATCTAGTTGTTCTTTTATAAACCTTAATATGTGGATAGTGCAGTGGTCTACATTAAGAATATCATTAAACTTTATATTATTTAAAGTATCTATACAGATTTAATATTAGTGTAATGTAGTCGTTTGTTATTCCTTAAATAAATAAATAGAAACTAATAATAAATATCGATATATATCAATA
This sequence comes from Eupithecia insigniata, assembly GCA_947859395.1. Classification (NCBI taxonomy): domain Eukaryota; kingdom Metazoa; phylum Arthropoda; class Insecta; order Lepidoptera; family Geometridae; genus Eupithecia; species Eupithecia insigniata. Next base: position 14,171,388 of record OX402006.1, read on the forward strand.
TTTAAATATACGATATATATCAATATTTTTTTTCATTTGCTATAACTGTGTTTATTAATAACTGTGTTTTATTAATAACTACCCTATTAATAACTGTGTTTTAGTTTGATGCTATGATATTTCTTTTATTCTAAATGCCTTGTTACCAATAACTAGAAAAACATTAAAACCATTACGTTTCAACTATTCCTTTTTACCTTTAGCCTATAATGACCAGAAAGGTCAGTTTACCCTATTATTGTTGTTTAATTAGACGACTCGTAAATGTCAGAACACATGAACTTTTTAAATGTCTGAATTCATTAGCGTAACGGAAAAAGAACCCCTTGAACCCAGAACTCAGTCAACGAAAATATTAAAAAAAACAGACTATGGTGAATGCAGTTATATTTTATGTTTTATGAAACATAATAAAATTACCATTAATGAAAATTATACCAAATGAAGGTTATTGAAATGAAATTACTTTTTTTGTCATCGGACCAAACGAGGCACCTACCCAATAATGTTAGATACTAGTCACTAGATATGTTACCTAGATAGGGACCTAGTTGAGCGATTGGAAAAAATCTGTTTGAATGTACTAGAATATAGAATATAATAACTAGGTATTGAATGAATTATTGAAAGTCTAGAATGAATGAAAAATAAATAAAATAAAACTATCTAAGAAAGGAAGGAAGGCCTTTTACTCCATAGATGATTACATCAATGATGTTAATGCTTGGCCAGATAAATTAAAGCCCATTGACAATAATAGGTACTATTGTCAAAAATGTAACAAAAGCTTAGCTTTATATAAATATTGACATTTATCTAAATTGCTTTAAATAGGCAAAATAATGATGTACTAGACATACATATAAGTGATATATAAATATACTAGTGGTTTCTTTTTCACTTCTTCCACAAGAGGACAAAAAAAATAAGTGAAGAAAAAATCAATACCTACCACGTTGTTTCTTTTTTGATAAAAATAACGATATTTATAACTGTTTATAATATAAAATTTGACTTGTCTATGTGCTTATTTTGTTAGCTTAAGAAATAATGTTATTCATTCTGATTCTGAATAGATTTCAGATATTTTTGGTCTTTCGTTACTTTAAAACGTATCATCATCATAATCATTAGCCCATACACGTCCACGGCTGCCCATAGGCCTCCCCCGTACGACGCCATAAATAGCGGTCCTGAGCCGCCTCCATCCATCGACTCCCTGCGACCGCTACGATGTCGTCGGTCCATCGAGTGGATGGTCTCCCATGTAGAGGATTTAATAAAAAGGATAAAACGTATACCTACTTTAAAACGTCTTTGGTGCTGAAATTAATAAATAAATAATTATATATATTTTTGGTACAAAGTCGTCGTCAAAAACGTTGTTCAATGGAACAACGTCGTCAAATAATTTCGGAAAAAAATATCAAATACACGTCCTAATAATAATGCTGCTGTATATTTGCCAAAATAAATAAAATTACGTCGTGTACGTTATATACAAATTGGTATAAATACCTATGTCACTATGATTAATTAATAAAAAAAAAATTCGCATTAAAAAGTAGCCTATGTCCTTCCTCAGACTCTAGAGTATCTGTGTACCAAATTTCATTTAAATCGGTTCAGTTGTTTTCACGTGAAAACGTGACAAACAGACAGACAAAGTTACTTTCGCATTTGTAATATTAGTAAAGATTTGCTGTAATGTCTAATCAAATGATAATGTCAAAGGGGACGTACAATCGGTAATGTTTCGTGTTCGTAGTTCTTTAAAATGGTTCCAATTTCCCCGATCTAACCAACCCAGCATTTACTACACACTGCACCTCGTAGCTATAGATCTTCAACTTACCACCTAATCCAGTCTGAGCAACATATCTGCGCCTGAGTCGATGTCAATGAATTCTACTTATTTTATTGCTAACCTGTTATACCCTAGCAAGAATGCCTACAGCCTAGCAACCACAGGACGTATTAGAAACTATTGCTGAACTGCAAAGTTGCGTTTCGCGTGCTAGAGACTTCTTATAAGCTCCCAGGGACACTGCTGTATTAACAAATAAGGCTTCTAAGGGTTGGTCATAAGGTTTGGATTACAATGTAGAGAGTGTAAGGTTCTCGTGGAGTGCAACGCCTTGCATGCTGCAGGGAACCGGTTTCTAATCGCATCTCCGCGGTCGATGAGAAAAAGTTAGAATAAGTGCAATGCAAGCCTGTTGGAGGTGCGGAGTCGTGATGAAGTTCCAAGTTTATGGGTGTTTTAATAGTTTTCGATTGAAAATACGAATGATTGGCTAGAAAATATATTTTATTTCAAGCTATAAATGCAGCAAAAGTTATACCTATTGCTTTTCAAAGTTGAAGTGTTCAAAAAAGCCCGACCTACAAAGCTTAACTGAAAAAGCTGAATCAAACCTCACAAGACTTAGGCAAAAATGGAAACCTAGAATTCCGTCATTAGGGTGAATAAAAACGAGTTTATTCAGGTTTATTCTCATCGGAAAGGTCTAAACTCGATAATCCTAATGAATTCGTTCCAAACCAGCGCACCGCACGGTGTATGCACTTTCGCCTGGCGAGACGGTAGTGCTGGGCGGCACACCAATCGATGAAGACCGGACCACAATACTATCACTCTTTGACATCATCGTTATGATTAGCCAGTGCAACGTAGCACAAGTCAAGATGGATAATGAAGGATCATTATCCATCTTGACTTGACTCAGGAAACTCTACCAAACTACGTTATAGTCAATAGTGTGGTTTGACCGTTTGTTTCATTGAACAGAACAGAGCGTCTACTCTGCAAACTGACTAATTAAATATTATGTGAGGTTAAATCCTCTTTTTGTCGTCTGTTGCTCGTATCCACACACATCGAAAGTCCTTCCTGAAGACAAGCGTTGCTCAACTTCTGAAGAGCAACATTAAGCTGAGGTGGGGTTGGTTCTATGGGGGTTCTTGTTATTTTATGGAAGAGTTTGAATTATATCTGAAAACCTAATTAATTGTTCGCCTTTGTGTGTCAATAAATTCTGTTTTTTTTTTCTATCCTTCAAGCAAAAAAGCGATGTTTCTTTCAGACCAGTGAGTGAAATTCATACCGTGAATGAGAGTCTCTTAAAAAGTGCCAACAATAAATGTTGAATGAGACTCCCAGTGGTAGATTATGCATACCTATGTTTATTTTATTACCAAGAAGAGTTTTTTGGTCTACATGAGACCTGATTACAATCTACTCATCATCAGTCACCTCGTTATGGTCTGAAAGTCTTTTTTTTACATATTGATTCCACTCTTCAATGGAAACCGCAAATTGATGCTCTCGCAGGCAGACTTAGTTCAGCAGCCTATGCAGTTCGAACAAATAGATATATTACCGATGAAGATACAGCTAGGTTAGTTTATTTCAGTTACTTTCATAGTATTATGTCTTATGGTATTTTGCTTTGGGGACAGGCAGCTGACATCCAGACTATCTTTGTTCTCATAAAAAGGGCGGTACGCGTAATTTACAAATTAAAGCCACGCAACTATTTCAGGGAATTATTTAAAGAAATAAATATTTTGACAGTAATATCGCAATATATCTATGAAAATCTAATGCACAAAAATAGAGATAGCTTTTTAAAAAAGTGTGATGTTCACAATAGAAATACAAGAAACAAGAACAAATTACAGAATCAGAATCAGAATCAATAACTTTATTTCTGTAGGCTAACAAAATAAGCACTTAGACAAGTCAAATTGTATACTATAAACATAGTTATTATTATTATCACACATTCCTCCCCAGCATATAGATTACGAAAGGTAGGGAAATTATTTATGGGCAATAGCGTGCGGTTCTATAATAAGCTTCTATCTGAAGCAACTGATCTCCTTGTTCGTAAATTTGAACAGTAAAGAAAATCTTATCAGGAAGGGCTTTTACTCCATAGATGATTACATCAATGCTTGGCCAGATGTCGCTTCGTTCCGCACTGACAGTAGTATTATGTAAGAAATTCAATGTTCTGTTTAGCTTTATAGAAATATTTGACATGTAACTAAATCGTAATAAAGTTAGATAGGCAAAATAAACATGTATTAGACACATAAGTGATATTATAATGTGCTAATGGTTTTTTTTTCACTTCTTCCACTAGTGGACAAAAAATTGAAGTGAAAAGAATATCAATAACACCTTATTTCTTATTTAATAATAATAACTATGTTTATAGTATAAAATTTACCTTGTCTAAGTGCTTATTTTGTAAGCCTAAAGAAATAAATATTCAAAATATTGATTCTGATTCTGCCTGAAACAGAGATTTGAGCCCGTTTTGAGACTAACATGATTTTACCATTTTGGAAACCTATAGAGTGGTGAGATTTTCATTTGACAAAATTCCGCAGTTTTTTCACAATTGTCCAGTAACCGGAAGTGAGAAAAGCCGGACGTGTCCCATCTCCCACCCTCAGCATTTCTCTCCAAGGACACAGAACCTGTCCGCCCGACGGGCCTTGACCGTTTTTAGGCAACCTGAAGTAACCGGGAATGCTGGGGCTCGGTTGTCGGAGGAATATGGCAAACTTTGCGTTTGGTAAAATAAAGGCACCTGAGAGAAGAGGCATCACTTAAAGCATGAGACATGAGACTTTCCGACATTGTGTTCAATAGCTTTAAGAAAAGCTAAACCGTACGAATACTTTGAATAAAATAATTCGTTGAAAATGTGAAACCTCGCACAGATCCGCGACGAATCGGAAGAATCGTCATACCTAATTCACTCTAAACGACAAGTTCGTCTTAGGAGTCTATCCTACGACCATTATCAGAGTGAAGCGATTAGTTTAGCAGAATAGGGACCATTAATCTTAGTACCTTGTTCATCTTGTGGACGAAATATCGCTTTGCCGCCTGGAGTGCTTTGCTCGTAGGTACTGGTTCAAAAAGGCCTTTAGATCCCATCCAACAGGCTGGATATTATGGTTTGCTTACTTTCAGTTTTCCTAGACCGAATATAAACAAACAAACGAGCAAACAGTAATAAATCATGTTTTGTAGGCCATGGGGCTGGGGCAGCATATATTCATTATTTACTTCAATGGTTTCTATACATTTTTCATATTTTGATGCGTTGATTCTACTAATAATTTATACATGGAAATCAGTGAACTGGCAACACCATACGAGAAAGTGTAGGTACCTGTTTCGTAACATTAGAAAAAATAAAAAATGACCATACCCACACTCGAAAAGTTTCATAAGTCGACACAGAATCATTTTCCAACAATATTTTTGCTCTCATAGCCACACTATTACGTGAAAACGTAAAATCTATTCAATCTACAGACAAGAGAAGTGAGACCCTTCACAAAAGTCTGAACATAAAGTCTTGAAGCCTGTAGATCAAAAGTCTCATTATTGACAATTATCACAAGCGTGCGACAACCTACCTGCTGGAAGCAATAAGAAACCGCCTCCCCTTCATTGCAGCAAAGGCAACTCTACCACCACATTCCTCTCCTCATCTCCTCGCACCATGACGCCAAATCCTGGCATGCGCTGCTGAAGATAAAGCAGAAAGTCCCATGGAATGCCCTGTTGGTTACGCTGTTTGGTTTTGAAGGGTGTACTGGTCAATAACTGCGATGTAAGAAGCAAAAACCCTCTCAGTCAGGCGGCATTCTTGCGGCCAGCGTTAGGACCTTTCTAAACAGCGGTTAGATTCCTTCAAAGTCCTGTTTGCGCATTTACAGGAATGTTTTAATCATACGTAAAAACTACAAGACTGCCATCTTTAATCTTTAAGTTAATTGTTATTCAAATCGTTATTGAGAATCATGAATTAATTTATAGATCGGTAAATTTTTTGTTGACTTATACTAATTTGCATCTATAGAGCTATAGACCTATAAGAACAGTTCAGCTCGGTTAATATTTTTGTTCCTTATTGATACAATCACGTACACTCGGAAAACTCATAAACAATAGTATGATTACATACAAAATTCATCAGCGATAGCTTCGTCAATATTATAGAAAGATTAACACAATAAAAAGCTTTTGATTGTAGTACAAAAATTCTTAAAAATAAGTTTCCTTAAATGTATAGGTAATTTATCATAAAATTTTATACTGAGGTAAATAAAGCTCTTATACTTCGCTAGTCTATGTTTGACAAAGTTGTAACCTGCTTATTAAAAAAAATAGACCGTTCTGAAGAAGTTTAAATGATGGAAATAACTTCGTTTGAAATAAATTTCGTAAAAATAAAAAAGGTGCATTTAACGTGAGAAATGAATTAAACGATCATTATAAAGCGTAACTTTAGCGTAATCATAAATTTGATACTACACAAGTCATCTTTTATAGGAACTACTGGCATAAATGCTCTGCTAAAACCAATTAGGATACAGTAAAAATATTATTTTATGTCACTCCTAGATCGTCTAACAAAACCAGGAATGTTAAAAAAAGCAAAAGGCAAGATATGGCGTGCACACAGTTTTTCCTACCGCATCTAGTACCCAATTTAATCCGGTATCTAACTATACTCAGGTCTAAGACCTTAGGCTGAAGTAACACAGAAAGCACGCTCAAGTCTAATCTGGTTTTGCGCAAAAGTTTAGGTTTTCGTTGATAGATTGTATATATTGCCATTGACTAGCTTCTGCCCGCGGCTTCGGGCGCGTTTTTACGGATCAAGAGTAGTCTATGTGTTGAAGACGATGATTTCCTACAAAATGTATGGGAAACGTTGTTTGCTATTTCGGACCTTTTTATTACTCCAACCTCAGTTAGGCCTATAGGAGTTTTATACACTACAAAAAAAAATTGTGTTAAAATGCCTTCCTTGCTATTTTTTATCTTTGAATTGGGATGATATTTTTTTCTATAAATGGATATTCTCCTAATAAGACCATTTTCCTGTAGCTACGGGGAGGGGGTAACTCTTTCGAAAATCCACCCTGTATAGAAGTGTGGTACAAATTGTTTCTTTCTTGTATTGGTTATTTTATAAAAGCTACTTTAATAACTTCTGTCCCCAGTTGCACAAGTGTTGATGTGGCCTTAGCCAGTGTGACATAAATTTCGTTGCGTGTTACCACGCCCATTGTTAATCTTCCAATTATTTTGTATCAAAAGTTCCAGAATCATCAGTTTTTTCTGCTGAAATCTGCTTTTCATGTGAATAAAGCCTAAGACGAATGGCTCAGTCCTTCCATATAAGGCCTATGTCAATTTATTGAACGCACTCGATAGGCTGCGTTCCCGCGCATTCGATCCAAGATGGCGTGCTTCGCCATCTTTTTCTCCTCTTTATCATGTTTTAAAATAATTTTCTGGTTATTATTAGCTTGGAAAAAAGACTTTTATGGATATGTTTATCAGTTTAAAGTCTCAATGTTTGCTTTAGGCAAAACTATCAAGTTTCATTAAAGATCTAGGTAGGTAGGTACTGAAAAACTTTTTGAACAAAGAAAACCTGGCAACCACTTACCAACCAAAAAGGTTTTTCTAAGTAGATACATTTTAGAAATTCTTTTTCTCAACATACTAAAAAGCCTATGTAACCATAATGTCCAAGCCGAATTTCGACTGCGGGCAATCTCAACGGAGACTAGCCAGATGCGCAGGATATATTATAATGCACAAGGGTATGCGCAAACACAGAGGCACTCTCTATTCCCTCACTCTCATATTCCGATGGGACGGCGGCAGACCGACACGACCGGAGAGAGGTCAGCCGCAGGACCGACGGCTTAACGGGCTAGATGATGTTGTGTGCACTGTCCAACATTATTTATTTGTTTATTATTATTTATTATTTACTTCTGATTCCAGGCTACTACTGTGAATTGTCCATGCTAGAAAAACCCCACTAATAATTATTGGCCTGGACGGGACCTCATTTATCAATGGTTGAACCAGCTGACCGCTAGACCAACGAGGCATCAAAAAACCTATGTACTGTGTATATACATAATGTTCTCCCAGAATCATCGAATTCGTTTGTGCTGTTTTGTTGCTTTGTTGCTTTGTTCAATCAAGTTATTAAAGAACCTCAGGACATCCAGCAAATACCTACATTACAGATTATAGTTATATGATGATGTATAAATAAATATATAAGACCAAAAAATTTGTCTAAAAATTTAAGGATAAAAAAAGTCCTACTTATTTTTAGGCAAAGTTACTAAGTACTATTTTAACCTTTAACCGCATTATAACCCAAATACTCAGTGTAGGGATGTTACACAGTGTCCAAAATAACTAACAACACGGCCAATGACCCACTAGATAAGCACAATGGTTCAAAAAGGAACAAGTCGTAGATACGGCCGCGACAATACGTGCTAAGTTCTTGCGACTCGCGATGCCATCGTAATGCTCTTTTACTATAATCTGCGAAGAGTGAGCAATGCTTAAAGTGCATCAATGTTCCGTAGGCTAGCCTCGACAGCATACATACCACTATTCACTGTTAAACATGTCTCTCCCAAACTAAGTGGCTTTTGCCACCAAACAAGGCTTCGCACGAAGATTGACTTTGGTAAAAAATTCAAAATTTTAGAAATAAAGTCTGTGCTCTTTTCGCTCGTCAGTATTTCTACTTCTATAGCTAATACTTGTGCTAAAAAAACTTTTTAAGCTAGTTACCTACAGCATTTTACCAGCTCAGGATCAGAAATGCAATATGTGTTCTGTTTTAATCACACTGAACTCTGAATCAGCCGTTTGTAATGAAATCCACATGAATTATTGAAGAGAACAAATTATACGTATGTACCTTCAGAAAATACTTGATTTGTGCTGTTTCTAAATTATTTATTCAATTTTACTCAACAAAAGGAACAGCTAACTTATGAGCACTTAGCCTGAGACATAGCAATGTTTATGAGACAAGCTTATTGTATTGTGTACTATTTTTATTTTTAACGTGCAAGGTGTTTTGTTTCCTATTTTTATCGTAGACATGGGCTTGAAGGTTAGGGTATGTAGATGCTAGATGGCACAGTTGTGTAGTGTGCCTGAATAAATAGTTTCAATAGTGGGTGATTGAATTTGAAATTTGTCGATCGTGACTTAGTCCTTTTAAATATTGGTCATGCAACTTTTTACTATATTACCTACGCGACCGAAAACGAAACGACTGGATTCGTAACAAAACCAAAAAAGTGAGGAACTCGAGGATCTGGGCAGGACACATCGCCCGAATGCCAGTTCGACCGGGCGAGGGCGACCGCAGAATCGCTGGTTGAAATTAGATAACACGGAGACCAGCACTGGGTCAGATGGGCCTAACCGGTGGATCGAGAGGAGTAGAGAAGAATGGAAGAGACCTACCATATACCCAATAGTGGCTCTCGATAGAGCCAACATGATGTCATCATCATGTTGGCCTTATGGAGATCCACCTTTTCTGAATCCTCAGTTTCTGAAGGTGTATATTGTATTAAATATATCAGTCATGGAGAACCCATAAAACAAGCTCTGCTTTGCTTGGGGCTAGATGACACTGTGTGGCTTGCCCAGCATTATTTATTTATTTATATTTTGCTTACATATAAAACTTACTTTTAACTGCTTTTAATTGTGTATACTAGTTTCGGCCCGCGGTTTCGCACGCACTGTTTCTATGGAAACGATCAATGGCTATTTCTATCCCATGGACACTGATTATTGGGATAAAAAGTAGGTAGCCTACATTTTTACAAAATTTCAGTCTGATCCGTTCAGTAGTTTGGCATTAAGAAGTAACAAACATCTATCCATCCATCCAAACTTTTGCATTTATAATACTACTTTTGCTAACCTTACATATAAAACTTACCTTTACTAGAACTACATGCTTAACGTTGCGTAAGTTGCGTTGCAGTGATCATCGGTTAAATTCGGTAGACTACCAACCTATCAACGATCATATTGTAAGTTGCAGGACGCCACCGCATGGGGTCGCTGTTTTTCAGACCCCACATACCCGTCCCTGCATGCCTTCGCTCCGTGTTCGCGGACAACACAGGGTTGAATTCAGGGAGATGGTCTGGGGCTTTAAAATAACCGCAGTGATTGTTTTATTTCATAATTTTACACGATTAAAATTCAGGGGATGCCTTTGCCTATGAGACGTAGTGAGCTAATTCGATTAACCCTGTAAATGCATGTAACTGGCATTAAAGAAAGTTAAACGTATATAAAGTAAAATGTCATAGAACGTTTACATTGAATGAGTCTAGGACCTTTTACGAATTTGCAAACACTTTCATTGGTCTTTCTTAGAAAAATTACATTGATGTAATTGATTGAGTTCTGAGTTGCGGGTTCAAATAAATTTATTGATGTTTAATGTCAGAGATAATGGTGTCAATTCTGATAGCACTAAAAATAAACTAATTTCATACCTTTATATTCAAATTTTTATTTCGATCGATAAACAAAGGGATGGCACTAATTTGGAATAGTCAAATTCGTTTAGTTTTGTGCCATATGAATTGACACAAATGTAGAATACAGAAGTAGTAGTTCTGTGCTATAAGGTTAGCCAGACAGTGACCAGTTACCCGTTGCCCCTCAACGCAAGTCCTGAGTACATTCCCAACGTCCTGTCTTAGGACCAGTCTTGCTTATTAGAAGTTATTAAAGAGTGTTTTTTGCCTCCAGATTGCGCTTGCGTCGCTAATTGCGGTGGGAAAGAGTTACTTACACGCACAACATGACATTTCTAGAAATAATGTAATTTTTGTCGAGTTGCTAGCTTGTTGAGTTGCATGTTGGTATGAATGAACGACATACGAAAATAACGGCGGCGTTGAAATTAATAAAAAAAGTACCTGGATACCGAGCTTAGCTCGGTTTTTTTATTTTTTGGTATATAGTGTTTTTTAGAAATTATATTTAGAAATATGTTTCGCCAATAGATGTCAGGAAGAGTCATATTTTTCAGTTTATGTCACGGCTGGTTATCTTCTAATTTTTTGTACGTTTTACGAACTTCTGCGTGCGGATTAGCTCGTGTAGTAGTTATTAAAAGAAAATGTAGCCTAAAGGCACTCAGGAATATGGTAGAATTATCCAACTCTATTTTAGGAATCAAATTATTTTAATATTAAAATAACCTACAAAATGTAGTATGTTACAAATGTTACAATGGCATCCGTGGCTCTAGCGTCGTAAGAATTGACCCTCCAACTCAGCCCGTGAATGTCGTAACCGGACCCTACCAGAGACAGGGCAGTAGCTTCTTTCTGTGTATTTTTCAAATCCCTTACAAAACTGATACATTACATCACGTCTCGTTACTAACGTCCGACAGACTCACCTTTAGATCAAGATTTTGTCTAAGATCAAACCTAATATTTATTTATTTTAAACTAAACACACCAGCTTGAACCAGCGGTTTCGCATCAGCTTGAACCAGCGGTTTCGTATCAGCTTGAACCAGCGGTTTCGCATCAGCTTGAACCAGCGGTTTCGCATGCTTTTTCCGGGCAAAAATTGTCTTTAATTTTTGTTTAATTTGAAATCCATGTGAAAAATAACGGTGTAAGACGACAAAAATTTGTATGGGAAGAAATGAAAACGAAAATAGTTTAACCCATCCTAAGAACTCTGGTTAATGAAGGCAGCATGGAAAACCTCCTTTATAATGTCGACACGTAGCTACAGGTACCTTAGATTATACTTATTAGTTACCTCGTCCGGTAGAAACAACTTGTCTCTGTCGACTGTCTAGATTATGATCTAAAATAACGTTCAAGCTTATGTTTTACAGATTAAATTGCCCTGATTCTGCACATGATAAATAAGTGAACACACAAGCAACGGATAAAGAAGACAGGCTTTTTTATGGTATACCTTTTGCAAATTGTAAATTTTCTAACTCAATCGCGTCTGTGAACTCAATTCAGTACAACGCGAGTTTTTACTCTATGGTACAGCGTATTTCTTAATTCAATAGACACGCCTTTTGGCAAACGGGAAGGGCTCACAAAAAAAATCAGCCATTTCGAAGCTTTATCTATACTTAGGTAATTAACCGTAGCTAGTATCATGTCTGTGTAATTAAGTTACGTAGTAGGTCCGGTAGGTAGTGGCAATTTTAAAGCGACTTAAAAAAAACGGTCTCTATTCGGCTGTATTTTTTAATAATTTCCAGAGAAAACTGTCAAAAAATCACATTATTCGGAATTAAGTTCTATACTAGACGGGCTTTCTTTGATCACATTTAACATTATTATAAAAAAACAAGCCTTCTATCGGGTAAAAATAGGGTGAAAACTTGGTTTACCTAGATATCCTAAAACTCTACCAGCGACTTGGAGCCAACATAAATGCCGCCAGTCACCACGACCAATGAGGAATTTCATAGTTTTGTTCATAATTCATATATTTTATTCGACCGCCAGTCCACAGCGTAATTATGGTTTTGCTTTACATAGGTATTACATAGGTACCTATTTACATAGCAGTCTGAACTAGGACCGACTTTGAACTTGGCTTCGTTCGAGATGGGAATTATTTATACCGAATTGTAACAAAGTTAAGAATTATTATTAAGAGCGGCTCTATCTAAGGTGGTGGTAAAAGTGGAAAAGCTATGGTAAGATAATATTATATGTATTTGCGAAAAGATACACAGGTACATATGGTAAGATTTAAGGTTAAGGATCTAAGGTTTGGGATTTTCGTTAATCGATGCTATAATGGTTAGGTCTATGGTTTCGGATTATTAACACTTTATAATATTCTAAATATAATATTTGACTTTTCTATGTGCTTTCTTTTCTTATTTTGTAGGCTTCCTTAATGCTAAAAATGGCTAAAGGTTGTCGCACTACTACCACACAGCACAAAAATGTGCATTAAAATAAATTTTTAACTCGAAACATTTAGATGCATTTCATATTGATGGCATCACATGACAGACAGTTCGTGGGCCACTTTGAAAAGTGTGTGAAGCCATTTTGTCCCTCATAAGTGTATTTCTAAAGCTAAGGAGTTTAACCCTTATTTATATGCACATTTTTGTGGTGCGGTCTGTAGCAGCGTTGGATTAATATGCGCAAGAGTCTAACACATTCTAAAGGTAACGAACGTTCTTGACTCTTGATTTTTTGTGCAATCAGTCTGTAACACGATTAAAATTTAATTAAAAAGTGTATAGCCTAGAATTTTTCGTGTAAGTTAAATAAGTGTCACCCATATAGTAATACAGTTTTTTAGTTTTTGTTCGATCTTCTTTTTCTATCGGACTAGACTGAAGTTAGAATATTTTTAGTTTTGTTAGAATATTTTTATCGTGGAACTAGTAAAAAATTTTCAATTTTGTTCCAATTCCATTCTTATGTATCGTATATGAATCATGTCCGCATCAGAATGTGTGTAGCGAAGTTACATAATGTTTACCTACCTACGCGGTACCTACCTATAAAAGAGTACCTTACCCCTCATAATGTTCAATTAACTTACGTAGGTAGGTAAATAAAGTTAAAAATTGAAATATATTAACAATATAAAATTTAGTCATAGATATTTATATTATCTATATATGACAATTATATTACTAAATATTATTTGGTTATAATTTAATTTTAGGTACCAGAGGTTAGTTTAAATATTATGTAACCTATATTAATTTGTATCTCATTATAAATGAACCATGTGTGAGAATAAAGTTATATGATAAACTAAAGCAAACTCAGCAAAATGAATAGATCGTCTCCACGAGACCTCACAGTAATTTTTCCTTTAGATTTTTTAACTTGCTCTTTGCACTTTGTGTTTTCGAGTTTTTGGATCTGAACACGATATTTCTAATAGAAATGATACAAGACAGCCTGCACTGCAGCCAGTAATGTGTACTTAGGCTGCACGCACACAGCGGCACTGTAACGTGAGCGGACATAATAAAGGTTCACGCACACTGACGCAGCCAGGCCAACGTCCCTAACTCGACTGAACTATAGTTATGTTTTATTTATACTTTCTTACGACGACGACGGGACCCGGGGATATGGCTGCAATACTGGTTTGAGATGTTCGACATATTTGAAGGAATCATTTGAGTTTTAACAAATGTTTGGTATATCTGTTCTAATTTAGATCTTTATCAAGAAAATGGCAGAGCATATTCTACTTAAAAAAATTTACAGTTTAGGATTGTCTATCCGTGCAACTTTTACATAAACGATCAAGCTAAAGGTTCCTTCGTCGCTTCTTTACTTTAGTCTACATACCGAAACGACAGACAGTTTATTTCCATGTCTATTTGAATTTTAAGTATTCGAAATTTTCTAAGTGTAACTACAGGTTATTAAAGTAACGGAAATAATAAAAAACAATGTAAATAGCATATACTGGGGACAAATTAGTCTCAAAAAGATGGTTTGAAAACAGATGTATATTATTATGAAGCTTAGAAAGCTTTCAACTGCAACTTTGCTCTCCATGATAAGACAATGAAACTTAAGACTTCGGTGCTTTCAAAAGAGCACCTATTTGTTCCAAAAAAATAAAACAAGTGGCTTACTAAACCAACCCATTCTCATGCAAAAACCTCGCCACAAAGACAAATCACCGAAAATTCCAACTGGAGAATACTTTCCATTTCAGGTACATAAAAAATGCTACAAAAACTCGTTTTCACTTTGACTTGCTACCTTATTCCTGAGGACTGGTATTAGGAGCTGCGTCTGTCACGTCTCCCATTGGCTGTGTGTGTGCGTGTGTGTCTGTGCGTGTGCGAGTGTGTCTGTGTGCGTGGGCGCAGGTAACCGGGATCGGGGGGCTAGGCCGCGTACACAGTACACGTTGAATTATTTTTCTAAGCGGAATCTTAGTGGGTTTCTGGGACGACAAAGGAACGAAAATGCAAAGACCATGGTAAGTTAGAGCTCTAAAGTTTTTGGTAATTCGTTGAATTTTAATAACTTTTCTGTTTCCCACACATACCTACAAAAAGTACAGTAGTAACCCAAAAATCAGCAAAGCTAATAAGATCTCCAAACTGGCGCGCTGGTACAAAAAGACCTTAGTCGAATCATTCGCAAAACAGAACTGTTAAAAAATCACGGAAAGTATTACAAAAAATTAATGACAGAAAAAAGGAAAGGGGTGTGCATCCAGTGTGCTCGCTGACGTAATTTCTCTGCAGTCGGGCGCGCTGCGCCGGCGCAGTGGCGGACAGTCCCTCGCGCGTCCCGGACGCACACCACACAAACACAAAATCATCCTTCCATCAATTAAAATAAAGATCTATTACATCACATTCCGTATTGCCAAGTCCGACCAATTTCCGAATTAAATCGAGTGTTTTTTTTTTTAATTTAAGGCAATAGACACACCTTCATAAAAGTCGACGGTACACGTGTTGAGGCGGCCTACCCGGAGGGAATACGTAAGTTTCTTTTTTTGATTCTTAGACTTAGGTTTAGTTTCTTAGTAGGCTGATCAAACATTTTCGGTAGCCGGCGGTTAAGCAGTTTTTTCAGTTAGCTTCTAATAAGATCTAAACATAAAATAATTTATTAACTTGCTTCTTCCTTTGGGTAATTAAATACACTTACCATTATTTTCTATGTTAGTTATTATGTTCCTAGGTATAATAGCACCTCCCAAGTTGTATAAAAACTTGAAAGCTCAGCGTTGAGTTTCAAGCTGAGAGAGCGAAATAGCATCATGGCTTATCAATGGGAATGAAAAAAGTTGACCTACGCAAGATAAAAAGCTCTGAGTAGACATAACAGCTTAGTAACATGCTTATTTCTCTATAATTATATTTTAACAAGTATATTTCGTTTAGGTACGTATGTATATTTGTGTCTGATAATGATTTTCATAATTTGTTCTTGATGTTCTTGTGTGTGTTTTTATTAGTATAGATTAGGTAGTACGTAATTTGTGTCTAGTGAAAGATAACATGAGGTTAGTCCATCTCAGTTGTACTAACATACATTAGCACGCGTTCAATAAAATTGTATTTATGAAGAGCATTAGTAGGTATTTTTAGATTATTTTATAATAGAAACTATGACATACATAGACATATAATACTTGTCTTGAACTAGAATTTCCGAACGGTGTCACGATAGCGTCACGCGAAATTTCCCGGCATTTTCATTTAAGATGGCGGCGCCACGTCAGTGACGCTCCTAACCTAGGCCAAGCACGATCGGAAACACAGGTCAATACTCTGGTCATGGCCGCGCACTTTCACGGGAATAGAACCGTTCTTGTTTAGACTGGCCGAGGAATTCTAATTAATGTCGGTCGGACGCAAGTGCAAGTCTACGCTTATAGAGGAAATCATTTTTTTTTTAAATACTTGTCACTTGGTGTTAGCATATTGTTTTAGGGAATAAGTATTTGGAAAGATTTATTAAACCTTAGGAACGTTGCCAACAAGTATGTTAGTCTCACTTTACTTATAGAATCGTAAGGCACCTGCTTATTCCCATTTTAAAACGGGTAAAATAGCTGGTGAGCCTATCTATACCTTCTATAACGAATTTTGAACGAAGCTAAAAGCTACAATACAATTCATGAAGAACTCAAATAAGAATAGGATATGAGAGAAATGTAGAGATTAAATTTCCAGCAAAAAACCTAACTAAATACCTACAAATTAATACTTTGACACAGTTTAGTTATTATGTAAAAGTAGGGTAGAGATGTGGTCGATACTCATTTTCAAATTGATAAACGCATTATTTTCAATCCTCAGAACTTTTCCTTTATAAGCTTCGCTTTTATTATTATTGTTTTTTTTCTCTATTACTAAAATGTATAAAATATATACGCCTAATGGCAGATTACAGTGCTCTTAATTTTATGGGTCAACATCCCTGTAATACCTGTGCATCACAAACATATAAATAAAAAATTTTTTAATAAAGAACCCATAAATTCGTACATCCAAAGATTTCAAATCACAAGCCATGTTCTTCTCTAATGATGATCGACAGTAGTTGGCCACCAGAAAGCTCTACCATGACTAATTCGATTCCGCTTGCCTATATGTAGGTACGTAAGTGCTTTCGCACGCCGCCTCAGTATTAGAGCATCGCCTTTTATCACGACTCCGGGAGTTCATTTTATTTTAAAGAACACTAGAACGTAGTTAATTAGACAGCCCTCCTCGCGTCGCCAGAATAGAAAGGAATTTTTATGTTTATGACCGAGGCTCTTGATCGAAGCGATGTCAAGAAGCTTGGGTTTCGGATCACACAGACAAATAGTCAGAAAAATATACATATATACATATACAATCAGTTTTTTTTTAACTCAGACCAATTAGAGTCAGCACAGCACTAGCTCTCTATGACGACGGTATTTTTATGACAGTAGTCACACTTCATTAAACAAAATCCGCTTCTATGACATTGCTATCTCTATTTACTAGAGCTAGTGTAATTGTATTGTTACCCTAGGTCACTGCCATGCGCTCTCCGAAGCTAGCCGAGCGTTTCCGAGGTTAGCCGAACGTAGATTGTGATAGATGTATGCCAGACGCGAGCGCGCCAAGCAAATTGATCTCAATTGATAAGTTTCATCAATGAAATTGAACTGTTTATTTGAAGAACTCTAGTTGGATTTGGGGAATTATTTTGTGGAGTAGGCAGTTGAATCTTTCTTACCTACTGATAATGTGGAATCTTCATACAGGAAATTTATCTACCGACCGACCGATGTTGAAAAGGTTTTCATTGTCTAACTCATGTCTAACTTAAAACTTTTATGTTTGAAGAAATAAAACAGACAAGATACACGCCAAAATTATAGCATCTTAAGAATTGCAAAGATATAAAAAAATTTACACGAAAAAGCTCATAAAAAGGCAGCGTAGAGAGTTGTTTCAAATCAAGCTTTTATCTTTAGGCGCAGCTAGCAGTATCATGTCTATGGCTTTTATGCATTGCTATTTGATTGCTATCGATCCATGAAACCAACGATAACCTTTCTGGTATTTATCAATTTCTAAAGGTTTATAATTATAAGCCTCGGGTTGTTTCTTCAAATAGTAAATATCTAAACAGTTTTGTAACTTTTCTAAAAAGTTTTGAAAGTTTTGTAACTTTTGTAAGAATAAGCCAACACCATCTATCTACTAGGCCGGGCGATCATCAACAGCAAAGATAATCAAATAAGTTTTCCAAAGATAGAAAGAACCCACACAATTTAGTGGATATTCAAATTGATGGAGCCAGACTTACAAAAAGCGGTGTGTAGCCCCTCGGTCTCTAAGGGCGAAGGCCCATAAATATAATAATTTGTCCCTCGGAGCTCGCAGGGTAGCCCTATACCTGAGGTCACTGCTGGGTGCTGACCACCAGACAGGTTTTTGTTTAACTAGTGATGTCGTGATCAGCTGTTTTGTTTATCGATACATATCGATATGTCATAAAGTGAGTAGGTATATGTAGTAACTACCGGTCACAATATCTGCGCAACTGCGCCAAACATTTTGTACGACGCGACGTGTGACGTGTCCAAGAATTCGGTAAGGTCTAACGGAAATAAAGCACTTTCGTATTTGTAATTGTGACTGGGCTATACCTATGTACCTAGAATTTATCCTTAAATGTTTTAGGGCCACACTTTAAGCTTAACTTCTGCCTACATTATAAATTATATATGAGCAAATAAGACCCCTATAAGAAGGTAATAAAGTTTAGCATAGCATATAATTTCTGATACTTTATCATATCAATATCGTATACGATTCATGTTCACAATCAATGTCTATTAATGTCTTTAGGTACCTTTTAGATCACCTTTTTCATTTCTTTTATTTTTTGTATTTTGTCACCCAATTTGTAAAGGATCATTCCCAGTTGTCTGGGGCAACTTTAATAAGTGTTTGGAATAAGCGTTTGTAAAACTCCAATTGCCGCCATAGTAATTCCACAGGTTTTTTTTCTCGAACATCGTGAATGTCATCGACAGTGGTACAGCACTAGCCAGCATGCGGCCGCAGCCGGTTCGACATTTCACGGGCAAGGTCCCGCCACCCGCCCCTAGATACTAAAATACAAACATTATGTCCGTTGCCCCTTTTACCCACCGATAAATATCAGTTATAAACAGTTTTTAAAAAGAAACAGAATCAATTTTTACGGGCAAACTAGTTTTGATAAACTAATAAGAACATTTTTGAAACTATATACGGATTTACATAATAATTATAGTGATGTTTAGGATAAGCACAAAATCTTTAAAATAACCAAGTTATTATGGAAGGTATGTATATACCTACTTTTAGAGCCGATACCAATTTATTTAGTACGTACTATACCAGGACCTTTCTTTTCCTGAGATACCGATTTCTTAAGAAACTGATTGCTCGATTTACCTAATTAGAAATAGTCAGTAGGTACCTACCTATCAAACAAAAGGACAAAAAAATCTCTTTGTCCATGCTCGCATTATTCTTTTGCCCGTAGAATCAATAGGTAACGTTTATTTCATCGATCTAATTATCCATATGCTAATAAAATATAGTAATTTATCAAGCGTTAAAAATTACGTTAATATATCTTAATATGAGGTACAGCCGTACAGGTAATTGTATAATTCACAGCGTATAAGTAAAAAACATGACCGATATTCAGCTATCCACAAAAAACTCATAAACACCGCCCTTGTAACGTATTTCGGTATTAGAACACGTGGCGGATACAGATGTTGCCCGGATAAAAAACTAACAGCAAACGGTTGTCAGTTATTGTTTAATTATTATTGACAGGGGGAATAACAAGGCGCAGGCAAGATTATTAATTTACACTATAGAACAGCCAATCAATATATTTTAAGGTACAAGTGTGTAACATTGGTGATTACCGCCGAGCCGCCATTGAGCCGTAGGCGAGGGTCTTAGGAGAGCCGAGGACGGTAATCATCAATACACACGTGTATCATACGACGTTTTTCAACACACTTGTGAATAAAATAACAGTAAACACTCAGTGAAAACGAGTTGTGAAAAATGTTTCGCTACGGCGGGAAAAATTTATCAGCTTTCCTATGCGCGCGCATTGCGATCGGCCACAGACTAAAACATGAGGTTTTTTTATTTTCCGCGCATAGGGTTAGGCGCCTATTCTGCCACGTACAAAATGGGGAATTTAAAGTTTTCTTTTATTACAGAGAAAACAAAAGTTATATTTGAGTGAAAGTTTTATTTATTAAACACGTACGAGTTAAAATTATCTATTTAAATAAGAAGTTGCATGAAATGAGCAAGCAATAGGAACATTAATTTATTTGTTCTATTGAACACGATCTTTTTTTTTAATAAAACCTTTTTTTAAGAACAAATCATTTCAACAAATAAATTTAAAAAAGAAATCTATAACTCACTAGTGAGTTATAACAACGAAAAAGTCACAGTTTGATTATGGGTGTCATTATGTGCCTAATTGCGGTGACCATAAAGCCACTTTATGAGCAAGTGTGTTGAAAATAAATATTTCGGGACAACCCAAACATATAATTTATCCCCAATTACTACCTATTACGCGTAGATCTACAACCCGTAGGTAGTCAGTCAAACAGTGTACCTAATCCACCACGCAATGTAGGTACCATCTATTTGATTGAAGTTTTAACCTTATCATAAACTAGACCAAAAAAAACGTCAGAATTTATAGAACGACTGAAAATAAATATATATAAATATTAGCTAATATTCACACTAAGTGAGTCTCTGCTACAAAAAAAACAATCCATGGACCAATTAAAGGATCAAAAAGCGTCGCGCGTCGTGGCATTGGGCCACAAATACTCCCTAAACGTTAAAAGGGTCTCTTGCTATCTACTCATAACATCCGAAGATTACAACGGTCTATCTACCAATTCTAGCACAACAAGAGATAAAAAAATTAACAGCAAAAAAGAGCTAAATCAGGTATATGTATTTTTTTATAAAGTTAGCATGCACTCATTCTTGAGTAAAATGTTGGTACCGTCTTTTTCTCGCAGAAGCTTGTAGAAACTTAAGTATAGGGTGTGATCGACCGGTAAATGGTAAAGATGTGAAAAGTGTCGATAATATGATAATCGATTCGGGGGATAATGTCGATAAACTTGATATAGGTCGATTAAATTTAATGTCGGTATGGAGCCTTAATGAGCAATTAATGTACATTGCGCTCTTCATTAGGGTTATGGCAGGATTGTGTCAAACCAGACGCAGAGCCATGATTAACAGACTTCAAAAATGTAGGTCCTATTCTATGTTTGACTGTCTGTGTTTTATATGTATACCGTATGTATACGGATTTTGCCGTCAATCATGGACCGATTTTGATGATTATTTTGCTATTATATAGAGAATCATCCCGAGATTAGCCATAGTTACTTTATTCCCGAGGGTAGTATTTATCCCTTAGGTAAAACTTATGAAACAGTGTACTTAAATAATGAATAAGTCGGATTTTAGATTTTTTAAAACAATCAAATTATCTAAGAAATCTTTAGAGTTCACTTCAATAAATTTCATAAAAAAACAAGTACGTGGTCGTACTTTTTACCTTTTCATGTGTCTCAGCGACCCAAAGTATATCCCGATACATGACGCTCGGTTGTCAGTAATTACCTAATGAATGACTTTTCTAATTGTATATCACGATGCCTTGTTAATTACCCAAATAATGTAAATCACCATTAATTGCCATGTAATATGGATTTAAATGGATAGTTTCATTTTGTAATCCCCTCGTTCGTCGCACCGCCTCTAGTCGAGTCTCGATGTTGATATAAATATCTACGGAACCATTTATCGTTTCACCACGCTCTACCCTTTACTAATTACGATAGAGTTATGTTTTCAAACTGGCTTAAATTGTTTTTTTTTTATTAAAATATAACTGTTCAGACATGCAAGTGGCGATGGTATTTTATTTACGGTTAAAATTGTTCTTTTTTTCAAAAAGAAACTTAAAAAATACGGTCTAAGAAGGTTATGTACCTTAAACCTTCTTAGACCGTATTTTTTAAGATTCTACCTTTGAGACATTTATTTATTTATTGTGTTTTAGTGACCGACAAGGTTAGACCCTGTTTTAACCGACTTCAAAAGAAGGAGGTTATCATTTCGTATGTATGTTTTTTTGTTTTTGTATGTATGTAACGCGATATCTCCGTCAATTATGGACCGATTTTGAAAATTCTTTCGTTATTGTATAGAAAATTATGGGACCCCTAATAAGTAATAAGTAATAAGTAATAATAAGTATTTATCCCGCAAAACTTACAATAAGTGTAAAAGTAAGGGAATTTGAAGTAGGTAGGTTTATCGTTTTTTAAAACGCGCCATATTATTATTTTGTTGAAAGAGTGCATAGCACAAAACCTTGGATAAAGGAACCTTTGCCAGTGAACGACTATGGCTGATATGAAAATTCTTAATCCTACTAATATTTAAAATATCAAAGTTTGTAAGTAATTAAGTATGGATGTATGGATGATTGTTCCTCTTTCACGCAAAAACTACTGAACTGATTGGGCAAAATTTGGTATGGGTAGGTATAGTTTGGGACCTGGAATAAAATATAGGCTATTTTGTATCCCGATAAAACGCGGGCGAAGGCGCGGGCAGCAGTTGGTATGTAATACTTATATTCCTGCACTGTCAAGTTCACTGTAATTTCATAGCCTCTGCGGTAAAACATGGATAACAAAGCCCGGTGGTTATCAGGGATCTATCTTTCCCAGGACACAATGGTGGGAAAGGGAGGTAGCGGAAAATCCATGCAATTATACCTACCGCGGAGTGGAGTGTTGCCATGCACTTTATAACATTCTCCAGACATTATACGAAAACTATTTGTTAGAAAATGGAATATACACTGATCCAAATTAATATAACTTAATTTATAAATTATGGCCTTTATTTTTATAACCCACCCACAACGCAAACATACGGGATGATATAAGCCTTAATATCTTTGTGGGTCAAGACACCTGTGGCATTATAGCTCCATAACGGATGAACTGATTTTGATTTCGTTTTCATGATAAAAATTTGATTTCATCAAGAGTATTCTTAGCTATGTTATTGAAAACCAGTGCAGCCGTTCTACTGTTATGATGGTATTTTACACTATCTGCTTGCTGCCCGCGACTTCACCCGCGTTTTATCGAGATAAAAAGAAACCTTTAAGTTATTTCAGGTCCCAAAACATACCCATATCAAATGTCAGCCCAGTTCAGTAGTTTTTGCGTGAAAGAGGGACAAACATCCATTCTCACAAACTTTGACATTTATAAGATTAAATTTTACATTGAACTCGACATTAAAAGTTAAATCGTAGATAAATATTTGATAAGTAGTTTTATGTACTTATTTGTTTTGGAAAATTAGCTTGTTAACAGATCACTTAATAGGTAGTTTCCTTAGTTTTTTTTTCTAACTGCTCTTGTATAATGTTGTATAGTGTTGTATAATGTTGTATAGTGTTGTATAATGTTGGATATGTAATATGCATTTCATGCATTAAATTTGCAAAGGTTCAAAGCAAGTGCATTGAACCTTACCAATGAACCTAGGTTAACTGCTAGATATACTCGTATCTAGGCCTAGTGCCTAGGCTAATTAGGAATCTGCAGGCGTAGTGGTTGTACGCTATTCTCATTAGAATTGACTTCGGGTTCCAGTTCCAGCTAGGTCTATGCTTTATTCATGCAACTGGCATCTTATTGGGAGAGGCAAAATCCGAACGTGTTTTTTTTCTGATAGAATAAATTTTGTTAACATGTTATACACAAAATGGGAAACACAAAAATATACGTAACAAATAAAAACGTATGCTTATGGGATCTAAATTAAAAAAAATTAGGTACTAATCAACTTGTAGTAGAGTCTCAAGGGTAAGAAAAATTGGTAAATATTTTCCTTTGTGCGCTAGTCAGGTCCTGCCTCAGCTTATTTTATTGAGACCCTGCATAGACCTTGCATAGATTGATGATGACAATGACAACCTATATTCTTCCGTTTAAGATCTGTGATCGCCTATATGTAAACTTACCATATTTTTTTTATCTCAAAACGGGACTTGGTTTTATACGGGGTGATAGGTAGCTGGGTGCAAAGCTTCAAGGAGGAGGTAGAATAGACTATTTAGAACCATTTAAGCCAAGGCTGTTTACGACGAAGTCTCAGTATTGATTTTATACGAATTATTTTGGTTTTTGGGGAGAAAACCCAAAATTTAGTTAATTGCTAACAATGATTTTGACAATAAGTGAAATGTTTTTATTTTGTTTTATTAAAGTAATCTGTAAGCAATCTAACGAGTCCTGTCCTAGCTATCTGTTATCGCAGTAATTTTTTTGTTACAGTAATATAAAGTTCACGAAACTGTTCAGATGTTAGAAAGCCGTTTTTGGGCGCCATTTAAAAATATAGGGAACATATACATATTTTTCATTTGTTAAAACGATATTGAAACATGTCTGGGGGTGAGTCTATTTGACTTTAGTAACGAGACGTGAACCCTCCTGGTTAATGCTCTTTCTTTTGAGTATGATGGAGTATCATTTCCAACGGTAGCTTGCAAGTCATTGAAATTAGGGCCTACAACCCAAAGTGAGTCTCCTGATGGAGACGGAAGGATAGAAACTCCTAAACGAAACAACTTAACCACCTCGAGTTTGGGTTCGTTGGATTTGTCTTCCCGAGCAGAAATTTCGGAAAACGGGACAATTTTGCGTCCCGGAGCTTTGTTTGTTGGGACAACGGGACATGTAACCGAGGAAAGGGACAGTCCAGTTCAAAACGGGACGTATGGTCACTTTACCTAAATGTATCTATTGAGTCCAAAGGTAAAAAGTAATTTTTCTTTTTTTTTTAAAATCCTCATTAAATAGTCAGTAAACGGCTATCGTACAGATAGGACATGCATAGACAGAGAGGAGTGAATTGTAATTCTTACTAATATTATAAATGTGAAAGTAACTCTTTCTGTCTGTCTGTCACGTTTTCACGCCAAAACTACTGAATTGATTTAAATGAAATTTGGTACACAGATACTTTAGAGCCTGAGAAAGAACTTTTTATTGCGAAAAAAGCGTTGTAAAGGGTTGAAAGAGGGATTGAAAAGTTGTATAGAAGTATCAAAATTTTTAAAGCTATAAGCTCGGAATTTAGTTTTTAGGATGTTAATTAGATATAAATTAAAATGTCATATAAACTTTTTTCACATTTTACCCTCAAGGGGGTAAAATATCAAAGAGAATTGGGGATGAAAGTTTGTATGAAAATCACACTATAACTATTCGACACGGACGAAGTCGCGGGCACAGTTAGTAACTTTATCTCGCAGTCTTACTATGCGTTTCAGCATCACTCTTTGACTTAGCTCTCTGCGAAGAGTGTTGCACATTTTTATACATAAACCAGCTCTAGAAGAATCTAAACATCTAGCCCCCTTATTTATAATGGACTGCTAAGTATTTAGATTTTAACCCATCTTTTGACGACCTCTGTGGCGCGGCGGGCGACGGTCCGCCTGCAACGTAGAAGGTTGCGGGTTCGATTCCCGCCTCGGGACAAATGTTTGTACGATCTGAAAATATTTGTTCAGGGTTCTGGATGTTTTCTATGTATAATAAAAAAATATCTATCTACATACGAGTATGTACCTAGTGTATTATGTTAAGTATATCAGTTATCTAGTACCCATAACTCAAGCTCTGCTTAGCTTGGGGCTAGATAATAAAGTGTAATTAATTTTTAAAAAAATCTAGTCCTAAAATCATAGCTGTCGCAAATACCAGGTTTATGTAAAAATCCTTCTCATAATAATAAAGCCTGCGCGAGCGCACCTCGTCCGCTTAACACAATCATCACGTTTCGTCATGTCATTCACATGACACAAAAACTGACGGATGACTGATATCCCAGTACAGTACCTACATTTTGTTTTGTGTCATCACATCATATGAGGCGATTGTATCTTACATAATACTAGCGTCCGCCCGCGGCATCGCACGCGTTTTTTGGAATAAATTAGTACCCTATATTATGTTAGAATAAAATACTTTATGGTACACTTAAATCAAAGATAGAAACAATACAACAAAACAAACTAAAACTAAGTGACAAGTGGCGGTGATCACTCAAGAGCGATCTCTACCAGATCTCTACCTGCGATCTCTCCCTATGTTATTCCAGGTTTAGGTCTTTATATGTGCAAAATAGCAGTCGCAGGTAGTCCTAGGATGGAGGCGGCTCAAGACCGGTATTCGTGGCGTCGTTTGGGGGAGGCCTATGTTCAGCAGTGGACGTGTACGGGCTGATGATGATGTGCAAAATTTCAGCTTGATCCATGCAATAGTTTTGGCGTGGCCAAACATGTAAACAACGGCACAAACATTCCCCTTTATACTATTCGTAGAATTTTAAGTGTTTGACAACAGCGTGTTTTTACTAAGTCTAAGATTTTAAGTAAGTAAAATACAGATTGTAAGTACGATTGTTTCTTTTTTTTTGTTGAGTGGATGCCTTTTCATAATTACTGGTGTGAATGGTTCTAGTGTTTTGTATCGTTTTCCCATCTAAAAATCAACAGAACCAATTATCTACCTGAACAACAAAGCCTTGGAAAGCATTAGGTACAAATGGAATATTATTATATTAAATAGTATTATATATAGTAGTATATAATAGTATTAAATAGTAGTATATAAACTTTTTTAAAGCAAATTTTTATATCATCTAGGACAAAAGTGCTTGGAAAGACAAATCCAACGACCCCAAACTCGACGACTCAGGTAAAGTCGTTTTGTTTGGGAAGTCATATGGCCACCTTCGGTCTCTACCATCAGATCAACTCGATGGTTTATTGACATTGCATTGTCACCGAACCTACATAAGATTGCCGAATTTCAGCTCAATCAGTGAGGTGAAGATAACTGGTCTAAGTTGCAAGATTTGTCCCACACAAACTAACAGAGCAAGTAAAATAAAAGCTTGTAAAAACGTGATGTTCTGACATTAGTGTAAGATTTTTTTCTCTTCAAACAACTTATTCAAAACGAGTAGCCCAGGAGTTTGTCTTAGAATACAACGAAACGCCGACAAAACGCATAGGTACAAATATTAAGTATTTGTCCCATAGAATTCCTGCACTTGTCATAAAGCAAATATCCTATACAAAGACTTCGGGAAAAGAGGAAAAAACAAAAGTTAGGCGCGGGAGAGGCATAAGAAAAGAATCAGCCGCGCGTCATTAGTATTCCACTCACGGAGGATAGGGCTGTTGCATAACCTCGCGACCTCACTAAACTTAAGTTTAGTTTAGATTAGTTAAGTCGACAATGCAGCTAACATCGCCACTCAATTAAATAATTCGATAAAAAGTAGAAAAGAACATGAGAGCTTTAGAAAAAGTTGACACCCCTGTAGCGACGCGCGCCGCTGCACCGCGCCCTCCGATTGGCCGCAGCGACCCGATGCGCCGGTGCGCGAAAGAGACGCACTCACTATTCGTCAGCAGAGCGAAGGAGATAGGTAACTGCAGTCGGCGGATGCGAGGGTTTCCGATCGTTGACTCCTTTCAAGGCCACGGACAAGTCACTTTTTGTTGCGTGTCAACGTAACGCCTGTAATTCTGAACTGAAATGACCTTCAGGACTTTCTTTTGAGGTCGTTTATTAAGGACAGCTGAGTGATTCCATTGAGTGCGAGTGAGGACCAGTTGTATCGGATTAACCCGATCATACAAGTTATTTTTAGACTGGGATAAATTACAACGGCATGAACAGCACTAGGAATATTTTTTGTTAAAAAAACTTGTCTAAGAATAAAAAGCTTCTGTGACCAAGTCTCGTTTGTGGAATTTCGTGTTTTTGTTGTTTCATTAGCGGCGCGGCGGGTCTAGGCACCTGTTTAAACACAGCCTTCTTCTAGCGGATTTTAAGATGCTGTCAAGTTTAGATTACAGAGATTATCCATTTGGTAGACTGCTGTACGTAGGAACTTACCTACTAACCTAAGTAAAAAAAGGTAAGAGCCTGCGTGCATGTGAGCAAATAATTTTATAAAAATAACAAAATATTTTATAAAAAATATAAAAATAAAAAGGGAAAAGAAAGGTTTTGTCACCCAAATTTTAAATAACTAACAACGAATCGATTACCTGACTACCTCCTTTATTCCTACGAAAACGTTTGAGCGCGCTGCAAAATTCGTAAATAAGAATACACAAAAATAGATCTACCTTTCGAATATTCCGTGAAAAAAAAAATATTCTAGTGAACAGAAACAACACTAAAGTTATTCGGTACCTACGATCACAAGTTTTCGCAGAAGCCGTTTAAGAACAAGCTTAGAGACTTGATAGAGTCTCCAGTTTTTATCTAAGTACCATTGACCTTCTTATCAAACGGCTGAAAGCATGATATCAGCCGCCATGGTTTACACACCTTATCTATTTCAAACCCTGTGGTGTTGATGTAGGTCGGAACGACGGGCCCGCCTAGGCAGCTTTTACTTTTTAACCTACTTCAAAAGGAGGAGGTTCTCAAGAAATCTGTAAGTTTTTTTTGTATGTACTATTTTACTCGATATCTCCGACAATTATGGACCGATATCGAAAATGATATCACCATTGTATAGAAAATGATCCCCAGGGGATTAGTATTTGTCCCGCAAAACTTTAAATAAGTGTTAATGTAAGGGAATTTGAAGTCGGTTTATTGTTTTTTAAAACACGCCATATTATCGTTCATAGAAGATAGATTATAGAAAATTCTTTATTTCACACTTATTAACAACTTTAAAACTATGCGCAGCTCTATCGTGTCTGTGGTTGGTGGTAAGCTTTCAAAGGTAGTATGCAAACTCTTTTCAGTGAATATTTTTGAAGGTACTTTTTACGCACAGATACTTAACTTAGAGAGCTTTGGTAGCTAAGATAATTTTGAACAGACTGACTGCTCATATAAATATGAAACAATGAGTAGTAAGATATTTTGACCACCTTGTGTGCTTACAACAATATGATGATCGAACTGTATATATCAAATTGCTTTTATGTTTTTCAGATCATTTTGACTACTCTAGACGCTCATACCAATTTGACACTGACTGTATAGACCTAGTTTTTTTTTCTACGAAAGTACCTAGCTAACTATTGAGAAAATGTATATTTTTTTTTATATGTCGGTTTTAAGAAATAATCCTATACAAATGAACTTCCTTTTTTCGAGCTTGGTTAAAAACCCCTAAATACGATACGAGGCTCGAGTAGGTAGATATTTAGCTTCTATTTCAACCACGGTAAATTCTGTAGGTACCTTTTAAGCTGAACCGAAGGTGAAAGAAATCATCACACATAAAACCCTATCGCCGTGTGGTAACGTCGAGAATCCTTTAAAAAATTACCTTCATTGCATTTCGAAATGTATATCGTTTGAGATAAAGTCGAAAGTACTTATACATGAAAGCACATAAGGTGTAGGTAATACGCCCACGCACAATAAACTGATGATTAACTGTTAATTGATTTCTGCCGTTTGTGCACTTTTATCAAATAGCTACCATGTTCTTCCACTATTCATCAAATACATAAACAATGTGTGTTGTAGATTATTGTAAAAAAAAATTGTTGCATAATTTTTTCGTCGAGCTTCTGGTTTCGCGAATCTATCACTCTCCTTTCAAACAAAATAAAATTAATACTTTGAACAATATGACAACGTTTAGGTGAGTGCATAAACATATATGGCGTAGGTATTTACTACTAGAATTTAACAAAACCAGTAAAAAAATATCAGCATTAGATTTAAATCGTACCAAAGTGATTCCAACTAGAAAATGTTTCCATCGCGAAATTTTACCCCTTACAGCACATCTAAATTACTATGCAACATTAATACCGTATTTTAATAATTTGAAGCATGTGATGCTGACCTACTTTCATTATAAAAGCCATCGTTAGGGCGTCACAGCCCACAATGAGCCCGCACAAACTTATTTAAACACCTTATTTTATTAAATTAGCGGTTGAACATCCCTATTCCCATAAACCAACCCATATCCCAACTTAGGCTCTAACATAGACGAGAAAGGTACAATTTTGAATTGTTTATCCGTTCCAAAATGGCGGCTAACTCAAGCGCAACGTTTTATTTTTCTTTTTTGAACGTTTGCGTTCGCAGTCGCTTTCATGGGGTGGGATGAAGTGCGCGCGTTTCGAAATGTATTTTTAAAACCTTTGTTTTAACAAGTTTCGGTTAGAAAAGGGGTCTGTTATCAGTGATAGTGTGTGTATTCAGTTTGGGAAGAGGGGGAAGGCTTGTCTGTAGGGTTGTTTGTCCTACTGGTTTTCTAACGAGCTTTTACGGACGGTAGGAGCTTTCAAAGCTCCCGACTAGTTTTGAGTGTAAGTGTGTAGTTTTGAGTAAAATAGCCGTTCTGAGGGGCAGAGCAGAGGGTAGTTGGGTCGAATAGGATTCTTGTAAGTTTTTAAACGCAAAATCCTTATTTACAGCTCTACAAATTCTTTCAGTTGTAAGTATATCTTAATATTTGTCAATGCATTGTTTTATTACATAAAACTGGCTGTTATTTAATTTTATCTTTTAGTCCAAAAGCCCGACTGACTTGTAATGGGACTCGTTCTTGTCGCAATTGCAGTATCCGGTTCTGGTTATTGCACAGGTTTTTAGAAAAAACCCTAAAAAGGTTTAAGAGTTTTTATGTAGTTAGGTACTCTTTAAATAATATTTTCACAGCAATTTACACGAGGATGTAATTTTTAGTTACTTAAAAATTATAATATGCCCTAAAACTGCAAAGATCTAAAATCAAATTGACAATAAATTACAATGTTTTCCTTTTCAGATTTTCATCAGTGTGAACAAATTTGAGAGTCGGTATTACTATTTGGACGCTTGGCTTTGGAGAAATATTATACACGCTTTGGAAGATGCATCACAAAGCACACCAAAGGGTAGAAATCAATACCTAACCTAATGACACGTCACGTTCAGACGTGCAGTCCTCGGAGTCTAAACGCCTGTCCAATCAGTGTACCTATATAATAGCCGTGATCGATTGAGACTTCATCACCCTCAGCATGAACACCAGCATAAGGTTTTGTTTTGGTAAGAAAATATGAGATTAAAGTCGCAAGTTTTTTAATTCGTAGATTTTAAATATTTTCTTTTTTTTCTATATGTTTTTTCTCGTCAAAATCGTATACGATATTTGCCCTGCAGCTTTTGATTAAAAAATAACAGCATTTAAGATAGAAGACACATTCGATCGAAGTTATTTCTGATCCATCGTTGAAAATAGAAAACATGTTCGTTATGGGACCATAAACGGTATATTTCTGACAATCGTATTCGCATCTTTCAAGACAGAAGACAAAGAGTTATTTTGGAAGTTTCTTACACTGGAAAAAGCATCATTGAAGCAAATGTTCGTGAACGTAGCTGGGCCTGGTAACTCCACCACCGTTGGCGTTCCTATTCGCCAACGGAGGAAGAGTCACCGCTCTTAGATGCGTGGTTCTCCTGATCAAGTCAATCGTAAAAAGTCTAAAAGGAGGTATCAAGATATAGGCTAAGATCGCCAGAAGAATTAATAAATCAATTTTATTGTTACCGAAAACTATTTAATTGTTACTAAAAATATTCTCTAAATGTTAATATTCGTTAATAAGTAAGTATATTGTGTGTCTTAATTACATATCCTTTTCTGTTCTTTCTTTCTTCTATTAGATTTTTGCGTGACCCATTGTAACTACCTATATGGTTCTATATATAGTACATGCTAAAACTAAGTTATGCGTGTCTTGTTAGCTTTCGTTACATGTCTCAGATCTCAGTAATTTTACCTTTATTTACTGTTTGTTTTATTAAATTTAATTGAGTTCAGCAAAATGTTGTACCTACACGCTGCGGCGTCCCTTATGTGTGAAAACACATAGATCATAAGATACTGTATTGTAATAATTAGCCTTAATGTGATTTTCACGTAGGATGCCCTTCTTAGATAAATAAGAAAAATCTCGTCTCTCTGCAACATCATCAGTAGGACCACGAGAAACCGGCCATCGCTATTCGATGTTAGAATACGATATTTTTTGTAAAAAAAAAAGATTACAAAGCTAAAGAAAAATTAGTGGAAAATATCTATTTTACGACATTGGCATCGTATTATTTATTATTGTATCATCGAACCAAATCGCAGAATCTCGTAACAATTTTTGGGCGTTGACAGCTTTCACTCGCATACGTTTGTAACTCGAATATGCACCAGATTCTCTGTGCGTGTCATTTTATTTATTCTAATACTTAATTGCACACATTTGAAAAAAGTGTACAAAAGGTGGGCATAATGCCGGTGGCATTATCTACCTGCAACAACACATGGTACAAATATCTTGTTTTAGTGGTTTCCTAGTTATAATGATTGTTATTAAGTTTTCATTAATTTATTTGTCTTTGCATACAATATGTATCTTGAATTCTAGAATAAGTAGGTATTAGCTAATATATTTACAATTTGTATTATCTTTTCATCTTGTACCATTTTTATGTAGGACCTAATTACAGATTTGTGCCTCATTTTTTTTTGTAATTGTCATATTGCATGTTTTATAATATGTTTTTGCTTTTATGAAATTTAACTTCGCCCGCATTTCAGCGGGATAAAAAATAGCCTATATTGCTATGTTAAAATATGTATATATATTGCTAGTTTATTTCATCGAAGAAAAATCAACATCTTATATATAAAATTTCCATGTCACAATGTTAGTTAGTGTACTCCTCCGAAACGGCTTTACCGATTTTTACCAAATTTTATATGCGTATTCAGTAGGTCTGAGAATCGGCTACTATCTATTTTCCATACCCCTAAGTGATAAGGGTTGAAGGCAAAACAACGTTTGGCGGGTCAGCTAGTATCATATAAAATTAACCTATTTGTTTCTTACATACAAAGGGTCTTACCCTTTGTACAACATGTTCACAGTAAAAAAAATACTTTGACAATGCCAAAATTTTTCATTTTGCGACGATACCGCTATTAGTTAATTAAGTAGAATTAGGGCCCTGTATTGTATTTATTTGGTGAATAGTAATAAAAAAAAATCTCATTAAAATATTTATTCAATACTGAGAATAGAATTGCCTAATTAAAAATATTGAAATGACATCTCTTTGTGCATTGTCCCTCAGGAAATTTTAACAAAATACACATTGTACTGTACATAAATTACTGATTAATATTATAAATAATCTTAATTATAAATTATAAATATTAAGTGAATAATTATTATCATAGTAAATTATTATAATCGGGTATTACAAGGTACGCGATAAATACCCGGTTATAATCTTTAGTAGGTAGTTCAATGGTTCTCTTTTTTACCAGTAGATTTAACTCTCCAGGGTTTTTAATGGCTTACAGACACCGATGGGTATCATCTATTGCCAACTGATATCATAATTATAAATATTTAAGGAGTTACAGAAGAGAACCATTGTGATGAATATATTTTAAGGATTAGCTAAACGGGAAAATGTATACAGTGATATGATACATAAAAAATGCGTCTTTTTTCAAAGGGTAGATTTCAGACTCATTGTAGTCTCGTTTTGTATTAAGTATATTATGTATTCTAGACAATTATTAAATCATTTCACAAATTCTGTAAGTTTTACTTTTACTGTCTTACTTTGAATATTGTATAATATCTCGTGTTGGTACCGTATTTAAATTGTAAGAGCTTTTTCAATTAAACATATTCCCGTACACCTTGTTAGTAAGTTCAGTAGGTACTCAGATCATAATAAACTTGGAATTCATTTTCTAAATAACGGATATTTTACATAAATAAATAATAAATAATGTACATTGTTTAATTGACATATTAGATATGATAAAATAAACGAAAAAAATTCATTTTATGAACAAAAGCACCAAATGAACGATAATGGGAGATCACACTTCTTCTAATACCAACTACCATGGATAGGGTGTCACGGCAACAACTTGTATTTTTCATACCTATTTTTGTCAATATTAGACAGAAAGGGGATCGCGCTTTTTGTATAAATATAAAACATAATTTATATTAAAAAAAACAATTTACTGCCGTGACTCTACACACATATAATTAATTGCTTATGACAAAATGCTAACCATAAAAACCATGATAGAAACATGATTTGTATGCCTAGCGTTCTACCTTACAAATTATAAATTTTGAAGAACATACCTACAATATCGTATTTATTAAAACCTTAACAAAATTCCATAGACACCGTTTACCATTATTATTTGGCCGTCATCTGTGTCTCGGAGCAATGTTGGGATACCTAAAGACAATGATGTCGGTGAAATAAGATTGCCTCGGCGGCGATGATATGATACTAATAAATCCAGTCGATGAGTCCTCAAATAGGGCGTTGCATGAAAAGTCGAAAGCAGAAAGTTTGACTTCGGCACTTTGTTTGGACTAAATAGGAGACAAACATACTAAAAGTCCCTACCCCGGTGAGGTGAGCCCTAGAGGGGCAAAGAAGGTCCTGTTTTTTAGTTATTTACTATGGCAACAACGCACACTAATATACAAACTTTCTGATTTCGAGCTTTCCATCCACAATCCTTCGTTGAGTGGAGTATAATAATAGTGCAGAATAAGCTATATAAATTATTATTAGTTATCTATAAGCACTATTTATTCTATAACTATCACAACACTACTCCAAGAGCCATACTTATAAAAGAACTAAGTTTTTAAACAAACATAGTACGACCTATTCAAAGTATTTCAATTTTATCCTACTTTTATTTCATTTAAACATAAAACTATTTAAGCAAAAAATGCGAAACTGGAACTTTTTACCACGCGGTTTGTTTTTGGTAAACCTTCTCAAATGACATACATTATCCAAAATTAAACAGACATAGTAATATACAATACATATTGTACATAATATGTACCTACCTATTGAATCTAAACTTGGTCAAATACTTGAAACAATAAAATCTAACTTATTTAATTTGGTATGTTTAATTCATGGGATTAATTTTAAATACCATCTTTAACATTTGCAGTATATTTTTTTTTTACTTACAATAGAAATTGACCATTATTTTAGGTACTTACAGATTTCAAAATGATAGATCAAGTTTTGTATAAAAACTTTTAAAACTTTTAATCATTACTACATGGTTTCGTAATCGTTTAAATACTTGTTATGATGGAAATAGTACCTTAAACTATTTGGCAAAATTTAAAGTTTCACGAAGATATTTTACAATAAATTCATGGCATACCAATGATTTAATTTAATAACGCTAAACAATATCACAAAGTTAAATAATAAAACTAAATTTAAAATAATCTGTCTTAAGTACGTTTAACTTGTCTGAAGCCTCATGTGATGTTATTCACATCACATATCACATTACAGTTTATATAACAATAATTCAGTGACATTGCTAAAAATTACTATATACAGAAATAGGAATAGGAACTAAAAATATTGGTTCCAAGTTCATAAAAATACCAGTAAAACAAAATGGCGTCGTATGACATCCACTGGAAGTATTTTATAATTTTCAGCGCCATCTATGGCCACAACGCTCAATAATAAACTTGTAAGAAGTAGGTATCCACAGAAATTCAAAAGACAATTCATAGTTTAAGTACAGCTTAGACCAGAGAATTAATTTCTTGTCTGTTTGTCTTATTCACCAAACTATTACTTTTTTGAGGTTTATGGGAGATAAATGTAAGAAAATGATATGAAGTTTTTGGCCTTAACATCGGCTACTACTTTTTTCAGAATGGTGATGGTGAATGGCACAATGATCGTTATATATTTTGGATAAAGGACGATTATAAAAATGTTCTATAACATAATGTCCTACAGCGTCAGATTTCTGAGATATTCGCATATGAAAAAAAATCATTACAGCAATACGCAACAAGACGTGGGCGTGGACAACTTCCCAGCTGTGATACGAGCCCGCTGCCCCGCTGCACTGCGTCCCCTGCACGCCAGCCGCAACAGTCTCCTAGCAGCGATTGCTGAAGACCTACACGGCCGATTTCACGGCATTGGGTAGGGTTGCATTCAGTGCTTGCTACCTTGCAGTGTAGGTACACTGAGTGCATACCTGCCCGAGTCAACGGGTTTCTTAGTTTTCCGATTTTGTTTAATTATCTACATTGTCCATGTAGTAGTTAGTATTCAAGTAGTATTTATTTTGCAATCCTAATACATACAGTGTGAGAGGCCTTAAATATTTCACTTTGGGGCTATGTATTAGGAGCCCTGTTAGGGCGCCATGCAACTTGAGAGGTAGTTAATTTTAAGTATCACAAATAAATAAGCTTATAATTAAGCTTTCGATTGTAATTATAACTGTGTTTCATATGGACAACAATTACGAGTCTGAATTAAATCGTTTTTTATTTAATTTTAATAATTATTTTTATGAATATCTCAGAAACCTTTGCCTACAAAGGTTGAGGACATTAAGATGTTAGGGCCCCCTCTATATAAACATTTTCAAACCCCTTTGTGATGTTTGTGCCGAACGAAATACAAGGTGCCTCAAAAATGTGTGTACTAGAATAAAACGGAAGGAGGAGGCTGGTTGAGTTATTTTTTTATCTGTTTGTGTTTTTTGAACACATTGTTCTTAATCTTTTAGATTATAATCAGCAAATCAAGTCTAACAATAAGCTACATCGTTTCTTAACGGTGTGTATCTGGCAGTATTAAACGAACTTACGTAGAACTGGGTAACATTAAAATTATTTAACACAAGGTACACACATACATACGTATATTACGTACTCTCGATTGCTAAAGAAATAATATAATTATTTTGTATTTTATCACAGTAGTATCTGTGAGGTTTTCATGTACAAAATACATTTATTATATTTATTATTGACAATAATATTTAATGACGGCAAAACATCAAAATCGGTGCCATATAAATTCATTTAATAATTCACATAAATGACGCTCTATTTACAATTGGACATAATTTAGATTGATTGGTCAATAATCTAATAACATTTCAATAAATATACTCAAGTGAAAACCTCTTAGATTATGTTTACAATAGATATCTTCATGAGAGGGCTCCGTGAATAATTGCCTAATCCTGTGTTCATTGTCTTAAAGATTTCTCTAAAATTAATCTAATATCAGGTGTTAGTCAAATTAGTGCACAATAAAATTAACAAATGCGGTCCAAGGTCAATATTATATCTACCCAAAATTACTCAAACCCTTATTTTGCAAGTTCTGTATTACGTTATACTACTGTCCCTCCAAACAGATGATTGGCATACATTGACCGTGCGGCGCGGTCCACTCGCGCGGAATGAACTCATTGTCAGTCTGTTTCGTGATCACGTATAGCTCTGTCACTTTCGCATGGGGGCGGGGCCAGTGCGGCGACAATGATCGTTTGCGGCTTACTTTGTTTAGTGAAAGTTAATCTGTAGCAGCAGGTGAGTAACCTCTAGCGGTATTGTGCACTAATTTGACTAACACCTGTATAAGGATGAAACTAATCATAAAATATGATCAAAATATATCTGATTTACACTATATTTTTTTTTTTATATTACAATATGTTGTGAAGTTTTATTATAAATCACTGTAGAAAAAAAATGAGCGCGGGTTTTTAACCCTCACAGGAAACAAAAAACAATGAAAAAAAAAAACATTAAAACTACTTAAATATCATATCTTTCCTTTAAAATATTATAAATATTTTAGTAATTATTATTAGATTCATAATAATAATAAAACTCCAAAAATAACACAATTTTGTAAGCGCATTGCGAAATAATTGGATGTAATTTATATTTTCCCGGAACAATTTCAACCTTTTTGGTCATAGATCTGATTACTTATAATTATTAGATTCGTTTTAAATAAATATTTAACGCGGTGCGTAAAGAATTGGGCAATTTTTCACGGAGCCCCCTTAATATCTTTAAAACTCACTTGAATATTAGAAAATAAATAAATAGACTTATTTACAAATAAAATAATTGTCCTAGCTTACATGGCTTACAGACCATTTAACCACAAAGGTGTCAATTTATTAAAAAAATCTTTGGAAGATTTACTAATATTCAAGTGAAATATTCATAGGCAGCAAACAGGGTGACTCATTGGTATAGGAAGCACAGGGGTAGTTACAGAACACAATACTTCATGCGTATGCTAAATTTTCGACTCTAGTCTTCATTCTATTCAATCCGCGGTTATTTATAAGATTCCGAAAACTCAATTTATGTCCAGCATATTTTTTCAGTTCCACTTGGTTCCCTATTACACTCTTATTTCCATTCCTCATATCATTTATTTTCAATGCTAATATTGCTAAACACAGCCGCAGTGGTGCGACCAGCAAATTAACGGCGATGCGCTGCTCAACTATAGCATCTACATAACATCTAGATGGGCATTCAATGTGTAAAGTTACGTTATCATCTGTTCACCTGTGATCTATTCAGCGCTTCCCCGACAATGCAAGTCCAGTCCCGTCCCAATGACTCACCTTGTACATGACCGTACATTACAGCTCTTTTCTTCGCTCGGCCTCTTCCTGCGCCTTTTCCAAAGTTGGTTTGATGGTCTCCAGTAGTTTTGTTAGTGCTTGCTCAGTCTGGGAACAAAAGATCAGAATAAGCTTTGTTAAGGAATCTAAGTGGTAGGCTGACGGGGCGTAGGTAATCACGATTTTACATCAGCTGGATCCACTGCGAGCTTCCTCCAACACTCGAGCTTCCATATGGCGCTGGTTTGTCTTGATTCGAGGATTGTGGTGTGTATTAGAGGTACGATATAAGGGTTCTCGTCGCGACTCGATAACCAAGCAGTAAAAAAGCTCCAAATTGCGTGTATTTTAAATTGGCCATGGTAATGTGTGTGAGAACAAGCTTTCTTTAGATTTCTATTAGACTAAAAAAGCCCGTGATTCAACACTTAAACTAAATTATATTTAAACCACCTCTTCGACCAATCGTCAAAGGGTGAGGTGGATGGTGGATGGTTCTGGAAAAGTACACCGCTGACGAGTTTATTTCTATGCTCCATTTTGGAAACCACAATTCCAAGAGTAGGTGTGCTAAATTCGGTTTACAACATTAGCCCCCCACGAATAGCGTGAGCCCCCATGGTAACAGCGCGAGCCCCCCATAGTAATAGCGTGAGCCCCCGTACGTTACCTGTGCGAGATGCGTGGTGGCGCTGTGCAGAGCGTGCCGCCAGGCGTGCAGCTGTTGCCTCTGCGCGCGTCCGTGCTGCTCCAGGAGCCGCGACCACTCCGCGCTCTGCGTAGAGCTGGCAACACTTAATCTGAAAAAATAAACACCTTAAAAAATATATTTACAAAAACTTCTGTCAAAGACACGATCCCCCGCTAGTAGCGTCGATTTCCCTTCGTCAATCCAGCTACACCTGGATCAGACTTTTTATAAATACCTATATTAAACCGTATCGTGTTTGTCCTGCAGATGCACTTACGCGTGGTAGCGATAGAACCACGAGTAGCGTGAGTAACTGTGGTAAACTTTAACTTTTATACTATTTCAACACTTTCAACTTTCAACACTTTTTCATGGAAAAATCATATAGAATTAAGAATCTTTGTTACATAATATGTTGGCTCGATAAAAATCTAAACTTTCGTAAGTCACCATATTTTTCGATTCGACAGATTCGCATCTCTATCTGTCAAAAGTAACCGTGTCTATGAAATATTTCATTCTGTCATTCAGTCTTCATTCACTCACCTGTCAACAATCAGGGAACTTCATAGTTGTGCATTTACGGGATACAAACTTAGACACTTTATAGTGTTAGAATTCAAAAATCAAGTTCTATACTCCGATTCAAAAACCTGGATATTTTTGTATAAAAAGCTTTTACAAAACCCAAGGAATATTTGTGGAAAGTATTTTAACGACATTGGTATCATTGAACCCAAGCACATAAGCTCAAAACAATTTTTAGTTTTGAAAGATTTCATTCATGATTTAATTGATCTAGTTCGTTTTCTAATTCCAATTTAAACATTTTATACTACACGTGAGAGATTATGCGTTATTGAACTTTGTGTTTTCGTTTTTAGTGATAACTTCGCTGTTACCTTGTTTTTTCTGTTATTGTTATCAGTTTTTGACAAGTTTTCATTCATTCGGATTCTAAGTTGGAGTGATAGAATATTAGTGCAAAGCTCCAACCTATCATGTAAGTCCTGCAGATGCAGCGGCCGGTGCGCGTGGTAGTAGTACAGCCTCCAGTACAACAGCGCGTTGATGGCGAGCAGCACGAGGAGCGCGGCCAACAGCCAGCGGCCCCCGCGCGCGCTGCTGGCCCCTCCGGCGGTCAGCGAGGCCCCCGCCGCGCGGGTGGCCACCACCGCGCGGACTGTGGGGGCCACCGTCTCGCCTGATGATGCTGGAAGGGAAATACGTTTTGAAATAGAACTACTTATACAGTCAACGTCAAAAATAGATGAACAAGGCCAATGTCCCAAAAGAATCTGCCTCCGTTTTTCCTGCCAATGGCAATCTGGGTATCTTTTTCGATCGAGATCTTTATCCTTAAATTTAGATATATACCTATTGATACTCCCGCGCGCCCCTAGGGTAAGATACAGTGAAACCTACTATTTATAATAAGAACATAAATTGTACCTGATATCTATATGAATAAATGATTCTGATTCTGATTATCATCGTTAGTCAAAATTGTCACTTATCATCCCATGAGACTATGATCATAAGATCTATTCATGATAAAAATAAGTAAATAATGCTGGACAATTCCCACAACATCATCATGGACTACCCCAATAAGCAGAGCTTGTGTTATGGTATAGATAACAGATATACTTAATACATAACAAACCCACAAATTACGATGAGCCTGTAACGTCCCACTGTTGCGCACAGGCCTGATCCCTCCATGCATCACGATTTTTAACCATTCGGATCCACTTCCTATCGAAGGTGTCTATGTAGTTCTTCGCGCCATCGTTTCTTCGATCTACCACGACGCCTTACTCTGTTGGGACTCCACTGAGTGATGAGCCCACAGGTCTTCGTGTATGCGGCAGACATGGTCAGTCCAGCTCCATTTAAGTTTCGCAACTTTCTCAACTACGTCTACAATTTGAGTTTGGGAGCGCCAGTGCCGTGTTACGAATACGGTCGGTTCGTTTTACACCAAGTATGCTGTGCTCCCGACCGTAACTATTGTGTGTTGGTAGCGACCAAGTTTGTGCGCCACGTGTTAATATGGGAAGGATGCACATGTCAATCAGCTTCCTTTTGAGAGACATCGGAAGAGTACCCACATAAATAGTTTTTTTACATATAAAGCACTTAGAACACCTTGAACAAATATCTCGCGTTCACTCTTGCACCGTAAGGAGACCTTCGTGGCACCACTGAGGTTGTCTATTAAATAAAAGTACGTACTATAGAACCGCCGATGTCGTCTATTAAATAAAAGTACGTACTAGTGAACCGCCGATGTCGTCTATTAAATAAAAGTACGTACTATAGAACCGCCGATGTCGTCTATTAAATAAAAGTACGTACTGGTGAGCCGTCGATGTCGTCTCGACTTCCTGACCGCGGGTACGGCGGTGTCTGACTCGGCGTTCAGTCGGCTGTCTAACAATCGACAGAACTCTTCTACGCCACTCATTGTGTTCTTTTCTAGGAATGCTGGGGAAAAATAAGTAGTTATAGCTTAGTAAGCAGTAAGCTTTTTAATTATAACATTTTAACATCTTTAGGTTTTCCTCCTTTTGAATTTTTAAATACGTAGGTATAATTTTATTTTGAAGAGCCTCAGAGAGGTTCTTGTTACAAGCTGTTATTTAACTTGCAATGTAACTATGTTTGTTCGGGTGGAATCTTGCAATTCAATATAAGACCAGTTATCCTCAACCGATTGAGCTAATATTTGGTATACTTATGTAAGTTCGGTGACAATGCAATATGATGGTACCATCGAGCTGGTCTGATGATGGAAACCGAAGGTGACCAATGATAATAAGTTAATACTTAATAAACTCGTACACGTAGAAGGTTGCCCATGCAGTTCGGAACGGCTGCACACCACCTTATTTAGATCACCTGAGAATGAAACACCCTGCTATTTTATTTCTCTATCGGGCTAGCCCGCAACTTCGCACGCGTGCTTTCAGTATAAAAAGTATATGTTCATCCAGAACACAGAACTGCCGCTATACCAAATTGCGGCCCGATCCATCCAGTAGTTTTGGCGTAAAGAGATAATAAACATATGAAGCCGCATTTATAATTATTAGTGTAATTTTGACTTACTTTTAACCATAGGCCACATGCTCTTCTTATATTTGACCTGTCCATACACCTCCAGGTGCACGGACGCGTCCGTCAGCCGCCGCAGGCAGTAGTGCACGGACACACTAAAGTAGTCCGCGTAGGGAATACCGGCGTTGTCGCTCGTGCAGTCTATAGAGTAGTGCACGCCTGGCTTCGAGCATTTGTTCATCACCTGGCGGGAAAACAGTTTTGAAACTTTTGAAACTGTTGAATAAGGAGTTTCAACAGTTTCAAAAGTTAGTTCAAAAGGTAGCTAAGAATATAATAAATTATGGCTATTTTAAGGATATAAATATTTTTAAACAATGTTAAAAAGATCGAGAACACAGGAAAAATTGATTCGTTGAGACAATACATTTTGAATATTTAAAAATTTTTAAATACTAGCTCTTATATCATCTAAGACCAAAGTGCTTGGGTACACAAATCTAACGAACCTAAACTCAACGTGTTTAAGTCGTTTCGTTTAGAAGTTCCTATGGCCACCTTCGGTTTCCATCATTAGACCAGCTCGATGGTACCATGACATTGCATTGTCACCGAACTTACTTAAGTATGCAAAATTTCAGCTCAATCGGTTGAGCATAACTGGTCTAAAATTGAGTTGCAAGATTCCACCTGAATAAATATTCAACAAACATTGCAAGTTAGATAAAAGCTTGTAAAAACGGGTCCTATCGCAGCACTATTTGTCCCTCATTTAGAGGGTATTTAAAGACACTTTATTATCAAATTAATAACAATCAAATAGACATAAAATTGAAGTGAAGAGAATATCAATAACACCTTATTTCTTATTTGATAATAATAACTATGTTTATAGCTTACTGGTATTGATATGGACCAGTTGAGCTATCTGTAGATTGTTTGCAACAGTCTGCAGTTAGCTCAATTGTTTCAATTGTAAATACTGGTTTAATTTCTTTATATTATTTGATTGTTATTTTCTTTGTCAATAAAGACTAAGTCCTGTTTATAGTATAAAATTTGACTTGTCTAAGTGCTTATTTTGTAAGCCTAAAGTAATAAAGTTATTGATTCTGATTCTGATTCTGAAATAATAGAAACAATTTTGAAGTATAATACTAGTATAGATGATTTTTGAAACATAACTAAAATGTGAACCGTAAAATTAATCTTGCGAAAGCTTCTGTGTAAAAGTTGAGAGTGCATCAAAGAGCGCTAGTGTTTGGGCCATGCAAACTATAACTCGATTTTAGGCTTCGACAACCTGACTGGCGCAGCGGGCAAATAGGGCAAATAGGCACCTGCGA
The DNA here is from genome assembly GCA_947859395.1 of Eupithecia insigniata. Lineage (NCBI taxonomy): Eukaryota > Metazoa > Arthropoda > Insecta > Lepidoptera > Geometridae > Eupithecia > Eupithecia insigniata. The sequence goes on from OX402006.1 coordinate 14,215,043, forward strand.
CGCAGGAAGTTGCGGGTTCGATTCCCGCCTCAGGACAAATGTCGGTACGATCTTGTTCTGGGTGGATTCTATGTACAAATTGTACATAATAGTAAAAAATATATTTCGATGTATAAAAAAACTATGTTTATTTCAATTACACAGAGTTCATTTTTCAACAAATAGTAAAGAGGGTCATTCTGTGAATGATCCTTGCCAAGACAGACGACCGTACTGTACACGATCATTGCTTAAACATCATCATCATCAGCCCATACATGTCCACTGCTGGACATAGGCCTCCCTTGTACGACGCCACAAATAGCGGTCCTGAGCCGCCTCCATTCATCGACTCCCTGCGACCGCTACGATGTTGTCGATCCATCGAGTGGATGGTCTCCCATGTAGGGGGGGATTTGCCATAATCACCACGCTTGGCAGAGGGATTGGTGATCGCAGTGTTGGTGTTTAAAAATACTCAGACGGAAGCTGCTGCCCTTCCTCTGGTAGGTCCCTTAGTCGGCTCTTACGACATCCACGGGTCGATATTCGTACGCCGCGGCCCCACGGCCCTTAAACATACCAGGGGTTAAGTATGTCAGTTATCTAGCTTTTTTTATGGGTGCATCTAGCTGATGCTGTGTGGTTAGTCCACTTTGTCCAGCTCTATTTATTTATAAGCTATTCCAGTTAAAAAGGCAAAAACTTATATTTCTAGTTCGTCACCTGTGTCTCCGTGACATGGACCTCCTTAGGCCCGATGGGCCCCGACGTTAACCCCAATGTGTAGCTGATCTGCCGGCACTTTAACCCGTTCTGTGCTTGCCAGGGCGACTGAAAGGAAACAATGCAAAAACCTTGGGAAAAGTCAAAGAGATTTCTGTGGCGCGGCGGGCGAAGGTCCGCCTACAACGCAGGAGGTTGCGTGTTCGATTCCCACCTCGGGTCAATGTTTGTATGATCTGCAAATATTTGTCAGGGTGTTCTGGATGTTTTTCTATGTATAATAAAAATACTAAATATATACTATAAATAATTTCTGTATTCTGTACTATCTATGTAGGCTATTATATTCAGTTTATCAGTTATCTAGTACCCATAACTCAAGCTCTGCTTAGCTTGGGGCTAGATGATGCTGTGTGGATTGAATGAATCCAGCATAATTTATTATTATTTATTTATTACCTTTTTAAAAGGAACCTAGGGACTTGGGTTTAACATAGTATAAGAGGTGCCTCTACCATTTATTTTTAGATTAAAATTTGGTATTTAAGTTAAGGGCGGCCAACCCGTCTTACTTTTCATACAAACGCTCGTACGTGATTATGGCGCTATAACAGATCTTTCTTTGAAACTTTTAACTAATAGGTAATCTTGTGCACTATATCTAGGTTTCTATCGTAACAAAAAATCGAAATTTGGAGAAACAAATTCAGTATAAGCCACCAAAATCTGCGTTTTAGCACAAATTTTACGTGAACTTTGAGCGTCTATAATGTACTCATAAATTGTAAAAGTAAAGAAAATATTAAGATAGAAGCCTTGCAAATATAATGGAGATTCTAAACGACAAAGTTTTATTTGACAAACTTGTAAGGTTTACGTAAAACACGTATTTCCTGGAACAAGTTTTATGAAATTTTCGCACACTATTCGGTTACTTTCGCACTATTCGCGAAAGTAACCGAATGCCAACCGAGCGCTAAGGCGCTTTCTCTCTCTTTTCGCTTTGCCTCTTTTTCTAACATTGCGCTGGATGAAACAACAAGCTTTTCAATCACGCTCGCGTTGACGATGGTAGGACCGGGAAGGGCCCCCTTAAGTAAAAATTTCGCCACTTTGTAATAAGTAAACCAGTTGTATGTGTGTGTGTTTTATATGACAAATACATGATTGACTTACTTTTCCTTTAGACCTTACAAGACTTTTAGAGACGTTAAAACCGTTTTACAATCATTAGAAACGCCTACTTATAATTTATCAATGATAAGATGTGGTTTTGATAGAACAAAAAGAGACGATCACACCACAATAATTATATTATGAGAAACTTTGTATGGATGTTTGTTACCTCTTCACGCCACAACTACTGAAGAGATCTCAATGAATTTTTGCATTAACTGTTTATCCCATTAATCTGTTCCCTTTGGATTAAATTAACCCTAAACCACGGCAGATCAGCGCCATGGTATGATCTGCTCTACCATAGCACATGCTGAGTGGAGTCCGATTTTGTCAGTTTTTCTTTTTATTTAAGGTTAATTTGCTGTACATTACTCATCTGTTCTGGCAAATAAAAATCTTTTTACTTTTACTTTTAAACATGTTCATAGAAACAATGTGCGAGAAGCCGCGCGGACAGAAACTAGTTGAGTATAAACGTCATCTGGTAGATACCCACAACACACAACTCTGCTTGTATTGGGGCTAGATGATGTGTGGATTGTCGGAGTAGAAAAAACACTACACCACTACGATAAATTACAATAACTGATAATATTACCTGTACATAGTCCGTGATGGACCGCGCCGCGAGTAACTCCAAGTTGAACTTGGAGTTGGTGAAGATCATGGTGAAAAGCTGGTCGATGTTGAACGCGAACTGCTGCTTCAGGATTAACTTGCCGTCGTGAGGGTTCGGACATTTCTCTACGTCGCCGCCCCTGCAACAAATTATTAACTTTATTATTTACTAGCAATTCGCCCTAGCTATGCATGAGTAACAGAACGTTAGTAGATTTTCTTATGTATTGTTTTTTTATCCTGTATTTTTTCATGAAACTGTTTTGATGTATGCCGTGCACGCTAGAAAAGGTCAAAAAGCTACAAATGTTAGGGGCTGGCATAGAGTCTAATAATGACTATCGGCTCAATGTATGAAACCGATATGCTTCTGATCCGTTACATGTCGACAACACATTGTTAGTGTGGTACTCACAATAGTGTGATTCTAGCTTTAGTTGTACTCACGTATGTTTGTCATCAGGCTCGCTGTCGCTGGTGTCCGACATGTCGGTGGGCAGCGTGTCGGCTCCCTCCTCAGAACGGAAATGGTCATCGCCGTTGTTCACTGCAACAATACATTATAAGTTTATTTTCTAGGCACAAGCGTACAACCAGCAACATGGGATCGCATGGTTAATTCTTGTAAGTTAATAAAGTGAGACACACACCTGTTCGTAACATCTCAGCAGGTATTGCCATCTCTGCGATCTCGCACCCCTCGACCACATCGCACAGAGTTACCAGCTCACACAGATCTATCTCGTTTAAGACCTCCCCACAAGCCCTAAGGAAAGCTTTCTGTACTTTTCGCGACATACCAGTATTTAGTAAACCATATATCATTGCCCACCACATTTCTTAGAACTCAATAATGTTTTATTATTTAACTTTCTTGTGTAGAGAAGGTTAGTCAATGCTTGTGCGAGAAGCCTTCCATAAATTATTAAAGAACACAACACAAAATTGATTAAAGGACACTTGTAGGTGTTTTTAGGTAGATCTCAATAGAAAAATCGATGTAAGAAAACATAGGTCTTTTCAAGGCACAGTTGTTTTTTTTCCGGCACAAACGTTGATTTTCTTTTAAATCCGGGCTTAGTTTTAATGAAATATTATAATTTAAATACTTCTATTCTGGCTGTCGAATTCTCGTCGAACTGAATCAGGAAGCTTGGCACGAGTCCTTTTACGTTAGCGACAAGATAAAGGACAATGGTCCACTATGCCACGACTGTATGATAATTAGCAGACTTAAAAAGTGTTATTGTACCTATGTGTAATATTGTTATCAGTCCCTATGAATCCACTAATGGTAGACTTTACTAATATTGTAAACATATTTTTGTTATGATTTCTTTGTTTAACTTGTCAATGTTACTAGGTTCTGTAAAAACCATAGTTTTTATTATGACTATGGTTTCTTTTGCACACGGTTACTCTCGGTTTGTCTCAGTATCCGTGCAATATTTGCGATTCTATTGGTTGCATTTCACTCTTCTCCATTGTTTGTCGTGCGTTACGTTAGGGTGCAGATCAGTGATTTTTCAATTACATTGCAACATTTTTAACTTGCATACCTACATACACAGTATATTATCATCGGCAACAATATAGGAATGAACGAACCATTTCATTCAGTACAATTTAGAACGGATGCACGGGTCTTCCCCGTATAATAATGTTGCAGGAATTATATAAAAGGGGACTTCCCGCTGTACATTAAGTAATACTTGTGTGCATTGGTAAGCGTGTGGCTTGAGTGACTAACATCGCGCAAGCGGATTGCGGAGCGATAGTTGCGGCAGTGAACATAGCCACCCAAGAATCTAAAACCGCTGGGGTATACGTGTTCTTGAGTGTTGATCGCTACTTGGTCTACGTAGTATAGAAAGCTCTCCAGCCAGGTATGATAACGAGATGTGCGGCTGAGGACGAAGCGCTATGGCGTTCATTAGGGGAAGATTAAGTCCAGCAATGAACTAGAGTCGGAGACAAATGCCATCAAAACCCCACGCTCTATGCAAGCGCCCTGTATTTATTTAATGTTTACTAGCTGTGCCCGCGGCTTCGCCCCCGTGGATATTTTTTTAGTTATACAGGGCGGAGACTAATCCAACAAATCAAAGATCATTGAAATCGGTCCAGGAGTTATAAGTGGTGTAACTAACTAGACTTTGTTTTATATAGATAGATATAAGATTATTTAGAGGATAAAAAGCTTGGGACGAGTTTTGCTCCAACTCGAAAACTAAAAACCTAACAAGATAAAGGTTTCTTGTTCGCTTCTTTACTTTACCTTAAAAAGATTGAAGTAAACAAAAATCAAAGTAATCACTTTATTTCCCTGTTTTACTTATGTAATTTTAATTTTGTGACGTGTCCAAGAGTCCTAAAGGAAATAAAGCACTTTGATATTTGATATGCTTAGCAGTACGATATCCTACCCCAAGGCAGCGTGTAAAGCGAGCCGCAAACGCTCACATAGTGCAGCGAGAGAAGCGAATCACACTCTCTCTCTCTTACATGCTGTGTCAGTGTGGCGAGCAAACCGAATTGCAAGCCCTTGCACAATTTGGCGCCAGAGAATAATTATAATAATATTCGCCTCCCATCTAACGGAGCTTCCTCATTCGCAACTGTCTTACTCGGATAATAAGGTCATGGACACGACAACAATAAGACACTTACTAACATAATAGAGTCAGTTAATCTTAACATTATTAACTCTGACCACACACCATACTGCGACTAGCAGCACGGTGCTGGATCTCATAATCGTTTCTGATACTGACCTTGTAGATGACTATGGTCAACTCTCTGCACCCGCTTCCTCCCACCATGACCTAATCTACTTGGCTTACAAAATTAAAGTTCCCAAACCGAAGCCAATAATTCTTAACCAGCGTAATTTTTCACGGATAGACTTTTGAAAACTGGCCGAAGCTGCTTCGAATATAATGTGGAACGATGTCCAATCAATGGTCTCCATAATAAGCATGGTTAAATTTTATAAATTCGAATATTATTGCTTTATTCGATCGTCATGCCCCATCCACCCCGTTAAGTTGAAACACCCCCCTCTCCTCGGATATCAGATCATATCTGCAAAGCTATGGCGAAACGGGATCGTGACTTTCGTAGGTTTAAACGTCATCGATGTGATGAAACCTGGACCATTTATAAAAAGAGTAGAAACAGATGTAACCTTCTAGTCCGAAACGCCAACAAAAAACATATTGCGGAGGAAATTCACCTCGCTACACCAGCTGGCCTTTGGAAATTTCTCCGGTCGCTCGGCATAGTAAAATCTAAAGCACACGAGTCTAAGCCTAACTTTGACCTAGATACCTTAAACGTCCATTTCTCGTCGTGTGAAAAGATGGACCGTGCCGTAAAATTGGCAGCTCAAATGAAATCGCAAATATGTCATCACCAGCCGTTGAGCCTTTCCAATTTATTCAAGTTTGTGAGGACATGATTCATAAGCAGATCTTATCGCACAAAACCAAAGCCGTAGGTAGCGATGATATCGGTCGTTTGATGATCTCACCCATTTTGAAATTTGTTCTCTCCACTGTAACTCACATAGTTAGCCTTTCTCTTACCCAGTCCCAGTTTCCGGATCAATGGCGTCAAGCGTATGTTATCCCCTTGCCAAAAGTACCTGTCCCCTCTATGCTGAAGCACTACCGACCAATATCAATATTACCTTTTTTCTCAAAAATAATTGAATCGGTAGCACATGCTCAGCTAACAGAGTTCCTATCAGCTAATCAGCTCTTCAACCCTTTTCAATCCGGTTTTTTAAATATAACTGAAGATCTGCGAGCTAGCATGGAAAAAACTCATTTAACAGTGTTAGTCCTAATTGATTTCAGCAATGCGTTTATCGTAGTAGATCATGACCTTTTACTTGCAGCTCTTCCAAAACTTGGACTGTCTGAATCAGCCGTGAACTGGTTTACTTCTTATCTACTTAAAAGGCATCAAAAAACTCGACATGGTCAAGATTTTTCAGAGTGGACGGACATTGAGGCAGGTGTATCTCAAGGAGGTATCTTATACCTCTCTAATTTACTCTATTCATTAACATGCTGTCTCCGCACCTCCTTTGCCAGTTTCATATGTACGCTGACGATCTTCAGCTATATAATTCCGCTCCCTTCAATGACTTAAATACTGATATTCAAGCTATAAATGACGATCTTTCTCGTTTACAGTCCTGGTCCAACCTATTTGGCCTTAAAGTTAACCCAGACAAGTGCCAGGCTATAATCATTGGTGGTTCACGACAACTAGCTAAAATCACTTGCCATAACACCCTTCCCCAACTCTATTACAATGGACATCGAATTCCATTCACACCCACAGTCAAGAACCTTGGCATGATCTTCGATTCAAAGCTTAGCTGGATTCCCCATATAAAGGAAATTTCCCGAAAATTCTATGCTGCCCTTCACTCTATTATCCGTCTAAAAAATGTTCTGCCACCCACTACTAAACTCACTTTAGCGAACTCACTTCTATTGCGAATCATAGACTATGCAGACGTAGTTTTCATTGATTTTAATCAAGATTTACTAAATAAACTCGACCGTCTCCTTAATACTGGCATTCGTTTCATCTTTTGTTTGCGCAAATATGACCATATAAGCGAATATCGAGCTAAGCTAAAGTGGCTCCCAATTCGCGAACGTAGGAGCGTGATACCCTCACGCTTTGTCTTCTTTTCTCTGCTCTTAAAGATCCATCTGCTCCCGGCTACCTCAAGAACCGTTTTTCATTTCTGGCTGACTCACATACACATGACAGACCACTCAGATCATCAAGTAACCTTCTCCTAGAGATACCGGCACACAGCTCATTTTCGTGAAAAATCATTTTCTATTGAGGCTGTTAGACTATGGAACTCTCTTCCGTATGATATCAGGAAAGTCGAATCAAAGGATTGTTTTAAAAAGCTGACACGTGAGTATTTTTTAAGGAATCTCTACCCGACGCCTAGTTAAGTAACTGAACCATTTTTTTGTACCCTACCTTCCTTAAAAACATTGTAATTAGGTAATGTAATTAGGTAATGTAATTATTAATTTCTATTATACTACTATAATATTGTATATAATATGTATTGTATATATCTATAAATATTATGTACTTTTGTTAAGTTTATTACTATGTTGCTGTAGTTTTCTCAAATGTAACTAATTAGACTTATTATTTACATAGCTTAGATTTATTTATAGCACGCCTATTTGTTTTGTTTTCTACCATGTGTGGTTGGCAGGTAGAAAATGCCATTGGCATTATGCCCACCTTTTGTATATTTTATTAAATGTATACAGTATTTAAATAAATAAATAAATGGAGTGAACCTGGACACACACAGTTACACGTGTAGCACACACAGTTGCGCATGATGTGCCGAGACGCGACTTTTGCATGGAGAAAGGTTATCCGGGGTGTTGCGGCGCTGTGTGCTACGTCCTATCACTCACAAGAGGTTTCACGTACACCACTGTGGCTGTGTCCCTGATACACGCTCCCTGATTTTTTTTTAGGAAGGTCATCATACATCTAGTAAAGGCTGATGAGGATAGTCACCTAGAGGCGGCGAGGAGTCTCGGCCCTGCGACTCGGCGCGTTGCCCGCGGCGCCCGGAGTCGCCGCCGGCGTCCATGCACGGCGGACTGTCCTGCAGGAGGAACTGCTCCTGGGGACAAACGCCCAATCATGAAATATTGGAAAGGATTTTACTGCTCGGAAAGTGGCTCATGCCTATATCGAACAACAAACAGAAAGTACGGCATTGATTTCGTACTAAAAAGCAGGAGGAAATCCCTATGGAGTTTCATTTCTAACGCGCTGAGCGGATGAGAATATTGATAATTTTCCTTGAAGGATAGTATAAAGCAAAGTGTACTCGGGAGTGAAAAAAAAAGGACTTATTAAAAATTCTCATAATAAAGTCACAGTACCACTGCGGCGCACGCTGCGCACGCATTGCACGCTACGGGTTTAACCACTGGCCCAGTGCCTTCACAGCGTCCGCCGCCGTGGGCCAGCAGCTTAATGTAGCGAATCTTATCTTTCTCAGAATACGTGTTACTATGGCAAGAACAATGTTGTGTTTGTATATTCTGTGGCCGCAGTTGTCGTTCCCGTTATAGGCCTTACAAAGTCATCTACGTAAATGCAGACAAACGAACATTACGTTAGCCATCCTCATATTAAACGCCGATGATGACAGCAACTCCATTACCAGTTATGAAAATGAAATCCTAGGGGAGTCCCCGCACAATAAACTGGGAATTTATCCGTTACTGTATACGAAAAAGTCCCCGGCTCGTCTGAACAATACAATGCAATACAATACAAAGGTTCTGTGTAAATTGGCTGAAATATATAATCGCATCTCAAACTCTCACTGTTAAATAAACAAATCGAGGGTATTCCGAAACGCTTCGTTTGTCTCAGATAGGAAGTACTGAGGCGGCTAATTCTACTTCTTAAACACCTAACTCTTAATCTAGCTTAAGCATAGTACACCTACAAGCAAATTGTACCGCCATAATACATCCACCTATATCTATTCTCTTGTGCTCAAACACTGCGTCAGTCAAGCACTCATCATGAATTATATACAGAACAACATTCCATCATCACATTACATACTATTTGTTTTGTAAGTGCTTCGTTTTTCTGGTCTCAAGAGGTAATACTGAAAATCAGTGCTTTGCTCTTCGAGCAAAGCTTTAAGCTGAGTTATTGCCTTTTTGACAAGCTGCAGCACACACATAATTTTCACTAATCCGTTCCTAATTTTAGATTGTTTAGTACCTATATAATGTACATGTACCGACTTTTTGTCTCCGAGCTTTGTTCCACCATAATTTCTTAGTTTTTCTGTGTTATGATAATATGTATGATGTACCTAATTTAATGTGATCTTTGTTTTGTGTGTTGTAGTTGTAGTGTCAAATAAATATTTTATCTATCTATCTTATCTATCTAAATATTAAAATAATTGTTGAATAATTCGGAAAAAATAATGCCGACTAGCAGTTTTGCTGATGTGCGTCGCGTAAAACAATAGAGTTATATGAAAACAACTACATCATCAGCCTAAATTCACAACGTATACGTCCACAGCTGCACAAATGTATGCATCCCCCAACTTGTCTAAGTGCTTATTTTGTAAGCCTAAAGAAATAAAGTTATTGATTCTGATTCTTATTCAGAGTAACATTATGTCGGTTACTTTGGAATGAAAACAATGAAGTACGAAAATAATCCTCTTGAAAATATCTAATTAACTGCTCTGCTACCCGACCGGGTGGCTTTCTTGGTAGTAACAAATATAAAAATGAAATCAAGGAAAGATAAAACTGTACTCATCATAAATAAATAAATAGTGCTGGACAATTCACACAGCATCATCTAGCCCCTAGCTAAGCAGAGCTTGTGTTATGGATACTAGATAACTGATATACATAATATAATACAATACATATGTAGATAATATTTTTGATTACACATGGAAAACATCCAGAACACCCTGAAAAAATATTTGCAGATCGTACAAACATTTGTCCCGAGGCGGGAATCGAACCTGCAATCTCATCATACTTATGAAGACGAAGTTTATGCCGTGTTGTGAAGATCTTTGTGCGAAGACAACGCCAAAAATACTGAATGAATCGAGTTGAAATTCTGCACACATAAAGTTCTAGACCTGGAATAACATTTAAAATACCTACTTTGTATTCAGAAACAGGCGTCCGAAACAGCGAATAGAAGCTAGTTTTAAATATAAACACTGCACACCTGTCCAGAAGTTTAGCGTTTCGCACGTGGGCATATCGCTATCAATTGATAAGCCGTTCGAGATTCCCTATCTAATGAACGGATTTCTGAATCATGTTTCTATGTTTACAGTTGTATTTATTATAATATTCTCATAGACTTTACAAATACCCCATTATAATTTGTTTCCATGCAATTTATCACAGTTTTAACAAAACACACACACACATAACACAGTGTTTGTTTTTATGAAAATAACATAAAGCACAAATCGACGTGAGTCATAATCGATGTAAATAAAAATGAATCACTATATGTGTTGCTAAGCTAAGCACAATAATTGAGAACGGCTAGACCATTTGAGCTTATTTTTTGGAATATTCCTACAACTGCGAGGACGGTTCTTATGAAGAGAAAAATTTGAAAGTGTCGGTTTTTTCTCTTTTATAACAATATATGAGAGATAACAAACTAGACTGTTTAATGTGTGAGACATTAAACACAATGCAGAAACAAGCAGCCATGCGATAGCAGTAACAATAATAATAAAGTTCTTGGGGATACAGTTTTTGTCAATCGGGGGGTGCAACCAATCACAAACAGGAATCTGATCAACCTCTTGAGGGTCCCTAGGCTTAGAAAGTCCGAGTTCACAGCTCGAGTAGAGATCATTTTCAAAGACAAACCTTATTTTACTAAATAACCTCGTTTATTAAAAAACATACCTAGTGAACATATTATTTCTTATTTTTTTGAAAACTTTAAATAGAGAACTTTAAAACTTTTTCCGTGTTCTGTAATCGAAGCATAATCCTGCCCCTAAAAGTTCGCTCTTTACTTTTTGTTAAATCCTGTATAAATTACATTATATTCATATTCTTAACTAGCTGACTAGTTAAGAGTTTTCTAAGTTTCTGCGCAATTTTCTTAATTTTTTAAACCAGCAAAAATAGGGTTTTGTTTTTATATCTTATATATAAAATTTCCATGTCACAATGTTAGTGTACTCCTCCGAAACGGCTTTATCGATTTTTACCAAATTTTATATGCGTATTCAGTAGGTCTGAAAATCGGCTACTATCTATTTTCCATACCCCTAAGTGATAAGGGTTGAAGGCAAAACAACGTTTGCCGGGTCAGCTAGTATACATATAAAAATGAAACCCTATTTCTCCTGGTCCGACTATAACTTGAGAACGGTCTTACCGATTTCATCCATCTTTTTTTTTAAATGTTTTCTAATACTTCGTAGAAGGTTCTATATATAATAATATTAATATAGTATAACTTATATAATGTATATTTATCATCATCATCATCATCAGCCCATACACGTCCACTGCTGGACATAGGCCTCCCCCGTACGACGCCACAAATAGCGGTCCTGAGCCGCCTCCATCCATCAACTCCCTGCGACCGCTTCGATGTCGTCGGTCCATCGAGTGGATGGTCTCCCATGTAGGGGGGGATTTGCCATAATCACCACGCTTGGCAGGCGGATTGGTGATCGCGGTGTTGGTGTTTAAAAATACTCAGAAGGAAGCTGCTGCCCTTCCTCTGGTAGGTTCCGTATTGGTTCGTATATTTATACTATGAATAAATAAAATGTAACTTACACATAATAAATATATTAATTATTTTACATCGGTATTTAGATTGTCTTGCGTTTCCGCAAAACCTTCCCGAACGCTTGTCATTCTTTCACGAGTCTCTCCAAGTCTCCTCCAAGTAACATTTTAGCACCAGCTAAATTCTTTCTAGTTCTGCTATCTATTTTCATTAGTTATCTTACTTCCTAGTTATTTGTAAAAGTGTATCGGAATGAGAATGTCATCCTTGTCATGCGAGACATTTAAATTAAAAGTGTTTGGGGTTCTTGTTGACAAAATAAAATCTATGTAGATTTTCCTCTTCGGAGATTAGAAACTATTTCGACCATTTTAAGATAAAATAATATTTTTCGTGTTGTTTATAATCTGTTTATTTTTTTATTTTAAGTTATTTTGTTATATAAATAAATCTGTTTTCATTTGATAATCTAACCAATTTTCCTAGTGTTATTACTAACTTACTTTTTTATTTTTCTTCTTTATAATTTTCGTCATTTCGCACTCGTGTAACACCACCGATGAAGACCAACCAACTGGTATCAGTTATCTGGTATCGTCGATAGTGATAAAGGCGTGTATCACTCCTATCTATGTTTCGGTTATAAATTCGATTATTAATTTGTTGTTTTATCTGTCGGGAAGTATTTGGGATGTTTTGGTTAATACTCTAATCTGTATATATAAAACAAAGTCATGTTCGTGACACCATTTATAACTCTGCTGCTGGACCCATTTTAAAGATCTTTGTTGGATTTGTCTTCGTCCCGAATAGCAGAATAATTACCCAAACGATTTGAGTTGCGCGCAAAAAAATAACTTCGACGCGGGCGAAGCCGCAGGTACAGCTAGTATATTAATAATAATTAGTGTAATTATTGATGTATCTGACGGTATCAATATATTTTTGAAACAGATGTTCAGTCAACACAGTGAAGTGCAAACTGGTAGGGGTTTGATATAATCTTTTTTTTTTAATTATTTTCTGTAATTAGTGAATACTTAATTTTAAAAGCCTTGCAAGTTAAATAATTAACTTGCAATGTAACTGTTCGTTTGGGATGAATCTTGCAATTCAATATTAGACTAACTTGTTCTTTTATGGCGCCGCTTGCTTTTCGCTACGACTCTGCCAGTGTCTGTATCCTCAACCGAATGAGCTGAAATTTGGCATAATAATTGTCTTTTATACAGGCGGCTTAGAGGATCGAATAAAGTTTTTGTGGCTATTGGCATAGACTTGTATGTCCATTAGATGATTTCGTTTATGTATTTTTATCACTCTCAACAAAACTTGTTACAACCATTAAAAACTAAAATAATGAGAATTCTACAATTGTCTAACTAAAATAATAAATAAATAACGCTGGAAAATCCACACACCATCAAGCCCCAAGCTAAGCTTGTATTATGGGAACTAGATAACTTATATACTTAATACAATACACTACAGTGATATTTTTTTTTATTATACATAGAAAATACCCAGAACACCTGGAACAAATATTTGCGGATCGCACAAACATTTGTCCCAAGGCGGGAATCGAACTCGCAACCTCCTGCGTCGCAGGCGGACCTTTGCCTGCCATGCCACATCAATCGGCGATCGTCAAATGATAGATGCATTTATCCCTGATTGATATAAAGGACGAATTAGCCAGGTACCACATAATATAAATGCACGTACAATATGCTAGTTAGGGATATAAAAGCCGGTGGTACAGACTGGTTCTAGCTAAATAAAGGCTCACCTCGACCGCCGCGACCTCTATGGGCAGCACGGCTTCCTCCAGAAAGTCCTTGGAATACTCGTCGTCGTCAGAGTTAAACCCTAGTTCTTCGCCGTAACAGCTGTGCACCTGAGGACAATACTTTAACATTTGTAATTGTAAAACTAAGGCAACACATCGCAACTAATTTTTCATCACATCAGCCCATACATGTCCACTGCTGGGCATAGGCCTCCACGATACGACGCCACAAATAGCGGTCCTGAGCCGCCTCCATCCATCGACTCCCCGCGACCGCTATGATGTCATAGGTCCATCGAGTGGATGGTATCCCATGTAGGAGGGGATTTACCATAATCACCACGCTTGGCAGGCGGATTGGTGATCGCAGTGTTGGTGTTTAAAAATACTCAGAAGGAAGCTGCTGCCCTTCCTCTGGTAGGTTCCCTTACTCGGCTCTTACGACATCCACGGGTTGAGTTGGAGGGGTCCATATTCGTACGCTGCGGCCCCACGGCGGTCAACAAATTTTTACAAGTTTTTATATAACTTGCAATGTACATACTATGTATGTGTGTAACTATGTTTGTTCGGGTGGAATCTTGCAACTCAATTTTAGATCAGTTATCCTCAACCGATTGAGATAAAAGACATACTTATGCAAATTCGGTGACAATGCAATGTCATGGTATCATCGAGCTTGTCTGATGATAGAAACCGAAGGTGGCCATAGGAACTCCTAAACGAAACGACTTAACCACGTAGAGTTTGGGTTCGTTGGATTTGTCTTCCCGAGCACTTTGGTCCTAGATGATAAAAACGCTTATTTAAAAAAAAATTTTTGGTAACAGTAAAGCGTTTGACCACCATCAAACTTTCACACTGCCGATTTACGAGCTATTTCAAAGCAAGTGCTCAACAAGCTCGAGCGAGCATGCCGCGACGACACCTACACGACATTAGCTTTTGAAAGGTCAATGCCTACATAATCTAAAGAGGCACACCACAAATACCTGCTAAATATTAACTACAGGGAACGTTCCCTTGATATATACGGCTATCTGCAACCAGGCCACAAACACAACTGGATGATTATTCCTGATAGTACCGGCCTTGATCCGCGCTGTTGTATGCTAATCGACTCAAATTGAAAACAACTCGCACTAGGGTAATTTCAAATTGTAATATGCACTATCCATCTTGAGATAGAGAGTCCATATTACAATTTAGGTATAGGTAAATCCAACAATTCGAGTTAAACCCTAGTTCTTCACCGTAACATGCACCTGTGGACAATACGTCAACTTTGTAATTGTACTTGGCGCGAGGAGCTCGGAGAGGCAACATCACTGGACTCTGTCAGCGTTGCTCGGCAATCTCAATGTCAAGTATTGTGGTGTCCTGAAGATGTCGTGGAGAGACGAAACTAGTTGACAACTTACTTTGATGAATACTATCAGAGTAGGTTATAGGCGGAATTGAAACAATATTTTTTCATTTTAATATTTAACTTTGTAATTGTAAATCTAAGACTCCATCTAAGAACACATCGCAACTCAATATTTTTTTATTGGTAACCGACAGTTTGCTGTTGGATTGATCTATACCTAGTTCTTCTCGCTAAAAAGCCATTCTGTGGGGTCCTTTGCCACCTCACACTCAATATGCACTTAGCACTGAGTATTCAGTTTATTGCAGTCATACAATCAGATCTTGGTAACTATGGTGAGTTCGAATTATGGTCACAGTATGTAACCACTAGAGTCGCTCAGCGGGCTATGAAGAGAGCTATCCTTCGTGTTTCTTTACGTGATATAAACCGGAATACGGAAATCCGTAGAAGAAAATCACCGACATAGCTCTCAGAATTAGTGAGCTGGAGTGGCAGTGGGCAGGTCATATAGCTCGCAGAACTAATAACTGCTGGGGAGTAAAGTTTTTCGAGTGGCGACCACGATGCGACGCGAAACGGAGTGTTGGGAGACCATCCACTCGATGGACTGACGACATCGTGGCGGTCGCAGGGAGTAGATGGATGGAGGCGCATCAGGACCGCTATTTGTGGCGTCGTATGGAGGAGGCCTATGTCCAGCAGTGGATGTGTATGGGCTGATATGATGATGATGTAACCATTTAAGGCTAACGTCGAGAGGCCGGATCAGACGCTCCGCACAGACTGCATCAAACGGATTATAGTATTCTTTGTATGGTTTGCTATAGAAGTGCGCCCTGTAATCTGCACCGCACAGAGCGGACGCATAGGACTGTCGACAATGCCGGCGATCCTTTTAGTGCTTTCTTCTTAGTAGATGACCTCATTATTCGTTTGCAAGTGGTTCGCAATCCGGTTGCTGCGGTTACAGTGGACGCACCACTCGACATTACGCTCAAAAAATTTCGTCTGATGCTATTATCGCGGAGCGTCCTATTCCGGCCTGTCGACGGTAGGCCTTTAGGGTTTTCCAATGGAAGACTGCCTGCTGCTAGGTATCATGCCTTTCTACATAAAAACACATAATTAATCTTTACTAAACTAATTTATTACGAGTTGCTGAAAGCATCGTTGAAAAAAGTCATCCATTTCGTAAAAACTCTTGACTCTTCTAGACTTTGCGGAAAATTTTGCATTGCTTGAAATTCATAAATCATAATTTAGTAGCATTTCCAAGCAATTTTTTCTCAGATGATATCCAAAAAATGCACCAAAAATCTATCTAACATTGAAATGCCATGAGAAATACAGGCTTAGAGAATTCGAACCCAATACTACGCTAACACGAATCAAGTGGGATAAATAGAACAGCATAGATTTTTCCAATTTTCATCAAAACGTATTTGAAATGCATCTATTCCGAGTGTTTCGTGTCATGGCACATATTCCCGCAATAATATTCCCGATGTATGCGCATAAAATAACGACAATGTAAGCATTGTACGGCGCAGTTTGAAACTAGAACGATCTGGGTTTCAGAATCTATGAATGCTTAACAATTTTATCGATATAACTATTTATTTATCGCGTACCTTGTGTTTTTATTTCCCCTACTAATAAATAAATCATTATGATAAAAATAGCAAAAGTCTAAAAAACTTTTTTCGAGATAGGATGCTGTTTGTTACCGCACAATACAACAATAAGCATTCAAATATATGTATACTATAATATGTATAATTATTTATTTTAATCACGTGGGACTCTATTTTTATTTATTTTTATTATGTATAGTATAATAACTCTGAACCTTTGGATAATAATATATATATATTGCTGTACACACACACAATACGGAACCATAAATTATTAATAAATAAAATTTGAATGTGGAACACATAACAAAAATAGGATAAGAGTTTCTTTTTTTGTTTAATGTGTTACATGGGGCCCGAAAGGTCCCTGTCTCAGCATTTTCGCTTCAAGTCGATGCTATTAGCGGCGCTTCGCCGAAAGAGTCTTAGCATGCACTCAAAACTTCTAAAGATAGAAAAATGTTTTTTATCCCACACACACATTCGAAAAGAGGCAAAGGGTTCCTCGATAAGTGCGAACAAAGTGAGTAATTCCAGCGCAGTGAGGAAATGACTTTTGAATTTGGAAAATTATTTAATTAAAAAGTTTTAACGCAATTCGCTTCAATAAAGTCCTGGTCGGTAGTAAAAAAAGCGCGCGTGCCAAGGCGGCATTGGCTACCTAAATTAAAAAAAAAAGAATACGCGTAACGTTTTTATTCGGTTTGTCAGGGACGAGGGAAAATTTTACTCGTCGATGCGTTTTGTTATTACTTTTTATAGACAACTAGCTGCTGCCCGCGGCGTCGCCCCCGTTGAATTATGTTTTTCGCGCGGAACCCTATTTTTTTGCGCGGAACCCTAATTTTTTGTATCTTATATCCTTTTCCTGGTTCCAAGCTACCTGCACACCAAATTTCAGCCAAATCGGTTCAGCCGTTCTCGAGTTATAAATAGTGTAACTAACACAACTTTCTTTTATATATATACAATAGATTTGAATATGATTCACACAAATAGAATAAAGTATAGCGGTGAAAGTGAAATATTAGCTCTAGAAAATATAATATTAAACGCGGAAACTATGATAAACAATTGAATTCCAAACAAATCGAGAGAAAAGTACAGAAAGGTATCTAAAACTAGTCTCAAACCCTACGAAAATTATATTAAATGGAAAAATGAAAAGGAAGGAACCAAAGTCATTTTCAGAAACTGTACCTATTCGTAATTTGTTTATGTACCAAAATATAATATTAGTCAGTAAATGCATCTCTTATTTATATTTTTAGTGTGATGAATTTTTCTCAGTTTAGGATGAAAAGCAGAGTGTGCCACACTGTACAAAAATTATTTGACCTCGATCGACGTACTTTGAATTCCTCGCTACGCTTAGGATCAGGGTTGGCATGATTAAAACAAATGGTTTTAAAACACATGTTTAAAACAATGTTTAAAACAGTTTGATTTTAAACCGTGTTTTTTATCACACGTTTAAAAACACAGATTAAAACAAGTTTTAAACATTGTATAAAACGATGAGAAAAAAACAAGCTTTAAAACTACTTTTCATTGCGAATGAATGATATAAAATGAAAGTAATATTTTTTTGATAAGTTATTTATTCAGTCAAACAAAGATCTAAGTACCTACCAAGTACCAGGATTTATATGGGTAATGGGATAAGATAACACGTATTTTTGAAACATGCATTAGATAGTATAGAATATTAAAAATTTCAATTTAAAATCAATCAAAAACAAAATTATAACAAACAAAATTACCTATATTTAATAAACATTATAAAATCAAAATTGTTTGTCAGTCAGGAGAGTAAGACAATATGACAAGATCAAGATAACAATTATTTTTTCTTTTCCTTATTAAGGTATTTAAAAACTGTAACAAGTTTTGCAGCTTTCTCTGTACCCAGTTTATTTCGTACGTCAGAATGAATAAATCCAAATGTTGAAAACAGTCTTTCAATTCCAGCACTTGAAGCTACAGCAGTGTGAAGCTGAGCCACTAAGTTCATTGTTTGATCATTAATTTGTTTTTTTAATGACTGCCACCATTCGAGAGGTCCGACCTGATTTACTACATGATCTTCAAATAGAAAGTTATGAAAGGGATCTGTCATTGCCCTGTATTTAACAACATAGGGCATCGCCTCTTTGTGATAAGCTTCTATAAATAATAAAGCCTCAGAAATATCTTCACTCGTGAGTTTTTCACCCCTGTACTTAGGATGTAGTAAGTTTGCTGCAAAATGAGCTGGAGACATTGCCATTTCATAACGAGCTTTGAACTTCCTTAACTTGTAGCAATAATAAATCTTTTTATTGAAATGTTCACGCTCGCGCTGCTACTGGTACTGGCATTTTTAGATTGAAGAGTAGTAACAGAAGATGTGGGTGTAGCAGAAGAATTATCTGAAGATCGGGAAGAACCAGCATCACTCAACAACTCCTCCTCCACGTCCCTGTCCGCGTCAAGATTTGCGTCAGTGTTAGAACCGGTGGTGGTGCTACATTGCTGGAAGTGTGCCTCCATTCTTTTCACAAGTCCAACTAGTTCTTTCTTACATTTTCTGCAACGCACCCTATTGGTCTTCAGTGTGGTATTTTCTTGGGGGATCGATGTGAATTGTTCCCAAATTGCATGCTTTTTGCGTCCAGGAGTTGACATTTTTATGAGGTGTTATCAGTCGCAGAATTAATAATGAAATGAAATGTGAGAAAGAAAGGCACTCGTATTTATAGAATTCATATTAAGTAATTCCCCGCCGGTAGAGTCCCGTTAGGAAAGTCCCTAATGGATGGCTGTCGAATGGAATAGTGGTTATTTTATTCCCCTCATTTAAATATAAATATTAGGGATGGGCCTAACTTCGGCATTCTTCCGAAATTCGGTTGAAATGCCGAACATTCGGTATAAGAAAAGAGTGAAATAGTTGCAAAATTTTGATTTTAAGATTAATAAAACATAAAAAAAATCAAATCTGTCATACTCACTCATACCTGATTAAATAAATAAGCCTTTTACATAATTTAAAATCATGGTAATTTATTTATTAATCAAGTAACTAACTGTCATTATCAGTTTCCTTTTTCGACATTTCAATCTTAAGTTTTAGAATTAAAAAATCAAATTCAATAAGTTCTTATTAAATTAGGAAGTCTTATGATTTGAATCAAATAAACTTTTTGAAAATTCAATATATTAATTACTTATAGGTATATTTTATTGTTGTTTGTTAGTTGTTACCATATAAGTGCAGAATAAAAACCGAACTTCGGCATTTTTGATTTTTACCGAATGTTCGGCCGAAATTCGTATTCGGTTCAAACCACATTCGGCCCATCACTAATTAATAAATATTGGGGGTGCCCCTATTCATAGAATAGAATTTATAGTTTATAGGTATTTCCCCGCCGGTATAGTCCTGCTAGAAAACATTCAGGGTGAATGTAAATCGTTTAGTAGTGATTAGAGATACGCAACATAAAATAAATGTTTATCCATTGATCGTTTTTTGTCAATATTTATTTTACTATAGAAAATTTGAAAAGTCAAAAGATCTAGTCTGGGAATGAAACATTATAGGTCGAATTAATTTAAAATAATGCCCTAAACTAAAAAGGACAAAAAAAAAAAAACAAAACAAACACTTGTTTAAAACAATTTGAACTGTTTGTTTTATAAAATTTAAAAAAAATGTTTTTTTTCCAACCCTGCTTAGGATCCAAAAAATCGTTCTCGCCCTAAATACATTATTTTGTTCCCTTGTGACACAATCTACTATTTACTTTTATGAAATAAGCTCATGTCATTTCCTTTTTCTGAACAGTGTTACAAGTCAAAACTCACCCACTGCCATATCTCCTGACTGGACATCTGCTGGTCCATGAGTGCGTTCTGCCATATGCGGAACAGCATCAGATACGCCTTGTCTCGTCCTGAGAATGATGTAAAGAAGTTCTTTTCTCCGTCCGTGCAGACTAGTATCGCGTTTGGTATAACCTGTTCATAGAAAGAGTATGACATTATGACAAAAGCATACATGCCCAATAGTCAGACGTGTCGGACAAAAATCTTTTATTCTTTTTAAAAATCACACTCATACCAGACGACCTCTGTGGCGCGGTGGGCGAAGGTTCGCCTGCGACGCAAGTTGCGGGTTCGAGTCCCGCCTCGGGACAAATGTTTGTACGATCTGCAGATATTTGTTCAGGGTTGTTACCACTTTATGCCAAAAGTACTGAACGAACGGATCGAATTTAACAAGCAGGCAATTCTAAGCCTGGAATTAAAAATACCTAGGCTTAACTTTTTATCCCATAAATCAATTTCCATGGAATAGAAAACATCTTTAAACGTTTACATAGCAACAACGTGTGCGAAGCATAAACTAGTATTTTCATAATTAAAAGTTGCTCAGCGAGCAATGCTAAGAGCTCGGAGTTTCTTGGAATGATATGATCGGTAACAAAATTATAAGTCAGAGAATCAAAGTTAACATGGCTCGAAGAACTAGCAAGCTGCAGTGACAGTGGGCTAGCTACATCTCCCAGAAACCGACAATGGCTAAGGTAAATATGTTCTTAAGTGGAGACCGCGACTCGGCAAACTCTCCGACACGAAACACTCGTTGACACGTCCCCCGGCCAGATGCATTGACAATCTGCGAAGGGTTGCTGATAGGTGCTGGATGCAGCTGAAGACAGGACGGTATAGAGGCCGCAGTCAAGAAGTACCTATACTAGTGTACTTAGTTCCAGTTGTGCATTATTTTTCTATGACGAAAAAAGTTTTCGTCTCTTTGGATCGCTACCATATAGAGAGAACCTAATTTTCGTAGTTTGACAGCAGCGGTTGAATAGTTTCATGCTCGTATGCTACCTACTAAAATCTTTCCCCCTTATTCATAATGGTCTGCTAACTTAAAACAGATGCTGAACTGATGCAGAGCAGTGTTATTTCTCACTCTTACTTATGTCATTAGAAGAAGACAGAATGATAATTAGCAATGCTCTAAGTTAGCAGACTATTCTGAATAAGGGGGTTTGTTTCATACGAACTCGATCTTAGTTTTGGAATAGTTTTGAGAGATTTGACAGAGGATATTTACACAGAATATTGTAAATATATATATAAGTGTGAGCGAGATAAAAGACCGTTTGTACCCTACCAGTGCAGTCTTCTCCTTGGTGATGGCAGTGACGTCCTTCCACCGGATGCTGAGCGTGGTCTCCCAGCCGAAGATATTGGCGTAGAAGCAGAGGTAGCTCTGGGAGGCGTACAGGCGGCCGTGCGCCAGGATGTCCTTCTGCAGGGCGCTAGAGTAGTCTGGAAGGGGAGAGGAATTTTATATTTAATAGAACCGTTTGATACCTTGTTCAAAGGTAATACTTAAATAAAGCTTTAAACAATATAAATAATAATACATGGCAGACATCGATTGATTTCAGAGAGACATTTCCCAGCAGTGAGCTTAATAATAAGCAAGTTATTATCGCTAAATTGGGTTGTCGAAAGTTGGGTTATCAAGGTTCTGAATCTGAGAATAAATTAGTTAATAATTAATAATAATAAATATAAAAATATAAATTTTGTATATAATGTGGCAGCTCTTTTCAAAATCGCTTTAGACCTTTTGATGCTTCGAGGTTATAAAAGATGCACAATAACACAGGAAGGAAACCGCGAAAAACAAAATCATACTACTCACTTCTCGTGGGTAAAAATGCGAGACATTCCGCATGCGGAGTCAAAGTACAAAATTGTTTTGTCGATTAGACTAATAGGTGACCGGATCTTAGTGTTTGTCAAACAGTTCAGATTAAATCAGTTTACCTATGTGGTGTGGCGCAGTCAGTCAGTTTCTGGTAAGATATAAAGGGATAAATGCTACTTTTAACGGGCCCTGCCTGAAAACCAGGCAGTATTGGGCAAATGCTCTAATACTGCAACATGCTGAGGCAGGGACACATTTACCCATAATATCCATCTCGTAATATTTGTTTATGTTACCTATTATGTATATTTAAGTACTGCCTAGTTAATGAGATATTTATATTTTTTTTTGTGTAAAATAAGTTATCTCTCCCTCTATCTTATATATCTCTATCTTCATTTTATGCAGAAAAACCCGTGGCTTAAGTTTTTACAACAGCATACCAACAATAAGTCGTTCATCATCGGGTAGGTCCCGGAACAGGCGCTTGAAGTCATCGGACTTGCTCTTGTAGGTCGGGTACAGCGAGTTGTACCAGCTCTTCTTCTTGGCGCGCAGCGAGCCGGGGATTCCGTCTACGTTTCTGAAGTTACCTGACTGGAAAAAAGCAAGACCTTAAGAAAAACGTAAAGAAGTTAACTAACAAAAAAAAAAATTTTTTTTCAATGGACCAAAACCTACAGTTAACCTACATCCCGTTGACCAAGAATCATGAAATTTGGCAAGAAACAAGGTCTTATATTTACGGAACACCAACATTCTAAAGAATAGAATAGAATGTTATACTTGTGCCTAAAACCTGTGCATCAGGCGAAAAGTGCTCACAACACGAAATACCAGACTAGAAGACACCTATTCAACACTGGCTTAAAGACACACAAGTTAAGTCATTAACACTGTGCCCACGACGCACATGTAGATCTTGCTGTCCGACTAGCTGTGGGGATCGTGCCGCAGGCGGTGGGCAGTGAAAGCATTAACTGATTTTGATTTGTTTCGTTTTTCCCATACCTTATCAAGTTTGCCAGGCGTGGTCAGCTCATTGCTTGAGATAGAAGCGGTGTCCGCCGCGATTTGAGATCCCAGAGACAAGTTGAATTCACTGTTCTGTAAGAAAGAAAAGTTCAACTTCAGTCTAACTGATGAGTTTTATGTACAGGATTTTCTCTTTCTCTTTTTCAAAGGTTCTCAAGTGTATGATGATAAAACGTTATCATTATTATCACCAGCATTTAACTTATAACTTACCACATGAAATGCCATAGAATCAGAATCAGAATCAATAACTTTATTTCTTTAGGCTTACAAAATAAGCACTTAGACAAGTCAAATTGTATACTATAAACATAAGTTATTATTATCAAATAAGAAATAAGGTGTTATTGATGTTCTCTTCACTCTTCACACAATTTTTTGTCCACAAGTGGAAGAAGTGAAAAAGAAACCACTAGCACATTATAATATCACTTATGTGTCTAATACATGTTTATTTTGCCTATTTAAATTTAAATTTAATGCAATTTAGATACATGTCAATATTTCTTTAAAGCTAAACAGAACATTGAATTTCTTACATACTACTGACAGTGCGGAACGGAGCGACATCTGGCCAAGCATTAACATCATTGATGTAATCATCTATGGAGTAAAAGGCCTTCCAGGGACCAGGGCCTTCCTTAAAGAGAGTTCAGTTGCTTCAGATGGAAGCTTATTATAGAAGCGCACGCAATTGCCCATAAATGATTTCCCTACCTTTCGTAATCTATATGCTGGGATGTGTAATTTGTTCTTGTTTCTTGTATTTCTATTGTGAACATCACACTTTTTCAAAAAGCTATCTCTATTTTTGTGCATACAAAGCTGCTTCAAAAAATTTTTATTCGAATTCCTATGGACGCAGTAGCGACGGGCTGAATGTGATAAATTATTATCTATTATATTTATTTTAACAACGTAATGTTGGTATGTAGGAAATATGCAGAACTAATATACTCGGTTCCAGAATCCAAGAACGCATAATTTTACAAGCGCTGCGATAAACGTCAAGTATGAAAATGGATGAGTCGAATTAAATTCTGAATGAAAGCTGTTAAAACCAAAACCTTTTTAGAACTTCTGCAATTAGCGCTAGTGATACCAGTCATCAGTGTTGTAAAATATTTCCACCAATATTTATTTGCAGTAAGTCGTTTTGTTTTTGCTTTGTTTACTAAAAAATCTAGGTTTCTAGGACCGACTTGACTTGATTTTATCTATGAATGAGTGTGCGATTCACCATTTATATAGGTTACGTTTCATCCAGGTAACAAGTGTGACGCGGCTAGCTCAAACTTGTATAACCTGCGTATTAAAGAAAAGAATTGATATTGACGTCTTCTCTCATGCTGTCTCACTCAGATCAGATTCGAACTGCGCAGGACAAAATGAGATGACGTCATTTTCCCCATTCTATTAGTACGCAAGCTATACCAGATAATCCGGAAATATTGAATGTATAGAATTAAATAATGAAAGACATCCGAGTGTAGCACGTACAAAGCGCTTAGCGTGCGCCTGCGACCTTCGCGTTAATTGCTCAGGACGTGTTATTCAAGGCCAATCAAATAATCCACTAGGTTAATCAGAATTTACGGTTAATGCTGGGTTTCTATAACCATGCAAGTTTGGTTTTGCTTTGGACTCTGACGGTATGGCTTCGCTATGGGTAATTAATGTAATTATACACAAACCATTTTAGAAGAAATTAATTAATAACCAAAGAAATTATGATGACGCTTCATTTGAGCTTCATCTCAATTGCTGTTCAGTCAAGATGTGGTCGACTACTACTATTTATGACGCACGAAGGTCTAGAATAGAAGAACCTTATCTATTCACTCCTATCTTGAACAGACTCAGGCAAGAATTTTGTCTGATTGTTTGATTAATTGTTCAACGTTTTTTTTTCAGTACTAACGTGTTTGTTTCTACTTTTTGTCATATTTTGCTGCTTAATTTTACAGACTGCCGTGCTGAGTATAGGCCTCTTGTCTGTCCATCTACTACGGTCCTGTGCTAGCAGCTTCATTGACGCCATGACGACTTAATTTTCTAGCTGGGCCTTCAAGAGAAGTGCTGCCATTGAGTTATTCATGGCAAGTCCCAACAATCAATCTTTGGTGTTGCTTATAAGTAAAGAAAAACTTGTAAATAATTGTTTAAATTCGACTGTAGATAGACAAAACCACAGACCTCGATTAAGCCAAAGCGCCTTTCAATAGATATTTACCTTGTCATTTTCAATGGCCTCAGAAGCAGAATCCGTGCTTTGTATTCGAAGGGACGGCGATGGTGATCGTGACACGCTCCTGAAATTACAAAAACATCGGCTTTATATCGATACTTAGATTTTAAATTAGCCGTATTCTTTGAATAAAACACGTTAGACCGCAAACTTATCACCATCCTAGCGCCAACAAAAAGCGTCGAGGGGATATTTTTTGTAGATTTTAGATTGTTTTTGTCAATCAATTGTAGAGGCGCAGCGGGTGAAAAATTCCGACTGAGAGGCTCCTGCCTCTCAGTCGGACGGAACCTCCTAGTTGCGGGTTCGATTCCCGCCTCACAACAAAATATTTGTACTATCTACGGATATTTGTTCTGGATATTTGCTATGGTAATAAAAAATATCTATCCTGTAATGTATAAGTACTTATGTAAATCAGTTATCTAGTACCCATAACACAAGGGGCTAGATGATGCTGTGTGAATTGTCCAGCAGTCTTCATACCTTGATGGCAAGGCGATGATGAGGTAAGGCCATGCTGATCCTCATTCGTCCCATTTAATGGGTGGAGTGGGACATCACGTTTCCAACACGTGCCCTATTCAAATAGGTACCTACGTAGTAGTTTTTCATAGACGTAAAATCGAACCATTTCATGGAAGTTTAATTGCCCAGCTACCATTGGCTTAGGTAACTACAGAATAATTATTATTACATGGTAGTTAACTACATACCTATCGCTAGTTTGTTGAATTTTAAGTCTATTCTTCATGCAGGACAATGTAATTCATGCCAAAATTTAAACTAACGTCCACCACAACCCTCCAAATATTATTAAACCTTTTCATAATATATCATAATATATTTCAATATTTTCTATTACAGTAAATTCTTGATTAGAATAAAATAATATTTATTCCGCTCACAAAATAAAATCTACGCATCACTGAAAGTAATAATCCTACTAGAATACCTAATAATTCATTTATCACTTACCTACTTAGAAAAATGTCAAAGTTTGTAAGAATGGATGTATGGATGTTTGTTCATCTTCCACGCAAAAACTACTGAACTGATTGGAATAACATATAGGCTATTTTTTATCCCGATAAAAGAATCAGAATCAATAAATTTATTTCTTTAGGCTTACAAAATAAGCATTAAGACAAGTAAAATTTTATACTATAAACATAGTTATTATTATCAAATAAGAAATAAGGTGTTATTGATATTCTCTTCACTTAAATTTTTTGTCCACTAGTGGAAGAAGAAACGCGGGCGGAGGCGCGGGCAGCAGCTAATACCTAAATAAATTTAAATTTGGTTTAGTTACTAGTTAGTTTTTATGATTCTGGGTATCTCGCTCCGTCTTCTTTACTTTCAAAATGTCGAGCTATCGAGGCACATTAATTCTAAAATACAAAAGCTTTAACAGCAACAGCTATGACGCCATAGTAATAATGAACGAACCAACAAGTCAATAATAAAATATCGTTCAATGCCCTCAACATAATACGAGATTAAGCCACTGAGTCAACTGATTCCGCGCTCGCCCGTCATGGTTCGCTGATCATTTGCAAACTCACTGGATTGCGACATTATGCTGTAGCAAAGCTACTCTCATTCAATCGTTAACTATTATGTGCCTACTTTAACCTGTACTATTCGCGATCGGTCGAGCTTTAGATCGCGGAAGCACTAGCTTTCTGGCAGCAGCAAAGGACGATGCCAATTTTGGATGTATGTAGATATTAGGTACGCAAAGCTTTTGGAAGTGGGTAACATGTGTCACATTTCCTGGCGTCATCCATTTCCTGACTTAGGAGAGCATCCCGAGCCTATACAGAAAAGACAAGATACAAAGCCAATGAACGAGAGTTAACACTGAACTCACTCATTATCAACGACACAGTAGATAGACATCAGACTGCATCAGGTATTGTTCTTAAAATCAGATAAGCCAAGTAGCACAGTATAAAAGGGGAAGACCATTTTTCTTATAAGAGGATGACATAGGCGCTTCTGGGCAAGCCAAGATATGTAGGTACTAAATCAAATTCTAGGTCATTCAAGTTGCTGACACTGCACAAAACTATAGTCTGACATTCCTAATGAATGTTATGAGAAAATATTTTAATTTGACCTGCTTTCTATAAAAATGCTCGACGTGTAATTTATTTTTTAAACAGTACTGCTTTCCTTAATATTATCATAGAACTCCACAACAAAGGAAATTCAGACAATAAGGAAGTCGTAGATTCCGATTGGTCGTTATTATCTTTGAATTAGGTTTATAAGGAGAACGAGAACAAAGAAATAAAATTGTAATGTGATGTTGTGAATCATGAGTGCTTAACACGATATATGTACATATGTATATTATGAGTGTCACGGTCGTTTAGTTAAACAACAATATTTATTTACCAATGTAATAAACATTATAATTTATATAAACATTGATAAGTAACTTTCCATCGCCAGGAGACATATCGCCAGGTAACAATCGTGTCTTCCAACTTATATGTTATGTACACTAGCTGCTGTGCACGGCTTCGCACGCGCTATTCCCGGATGTTCTTACATGTAGGTACGACAAATTTCATAGTTTCAAGACAAGTCACACAATATAAATTATTCATTGAATAAATTAAATTGGGAAAACACATGTTCAATACAAATAGTCTGTGGTAGTAAGGTGTTTCATCACAAAAGATAAAATTAAACTTCTACTCTTCATTCGGACCCACTAAACTTGTAGTTAGCCTGTAATAATATCGTCGTTGGAGCGTTTTACTTTGAAGTCTAGAGTCTAATCGACCCTAGTACCTTTGCCTAGTACAGAGCATGGTATAAGAAAACAGGTATGCTCTTCCAAGAATCGATGGTCACGTGGGTGTCGCCAGGCTACGTCATCGACGCCATCGGCGAATGAGAAGACGACTCTGTTTCCTGGTGATACCAGTAGCGTACAATCGTAACTCCCCGAGCTCCAGTATGAATCTGCTAAAACTATATGGTTCTGTATTTACCAATTATTTTTCTATTACTAACGCTGTTTTGACTGATCTAACAAATATAATTGACGATTGACATTTTTTTATTGACTTTCAATTGACTCACATTTGTTTCCCAACTTTTACATTTTGTTGAAATGAAGTGGCAACTGGACAGTGACGTCACCTGGCGACACTCCCCGAAGAGCATACCTTGTTTTCTTATACCATGGTACAGAGTAGTACAGAGTAGTCAACTCCACTTCAGTACGAAAGAAAACAAATGGGAACACAGACACAGGAAGTCATGGAAATTAAACTTTACTTTACTAATTGTGATTACTAATAAGGTTCTGCCCGTGACTTCTTTCGCGTAGTCAAGTTAGGTACCTTTTAGCACAATAGGTTTAAGTAGCTGTCCTCAGATCAATCCGTAGATACAAACTAACGTGACAAATTAAAGGACACACTTTCACACTAAAATAATACAATGTACACAACTATCTGGCAGATAAGGCAAGTAATAGTAAACTTACTTTACAAAAAACACTCCGGCATTACTATCCAAATGTCTGTACTGCACTTGAAAATCATTTACACCCATGTTACACAATTAACAAATAACCACTGGCACACACGCGCTTATCTAGCAAATATCAAATAGATTAATATATAAATTAACGCAGTAGATTTACTGTGTTATCAGTTCATTGTTTCTTTTATAAATAAAAAAATGCTACAAACAATCAAAACAGACGTGTTTATGCTTGCCTTAAATTCAATTAAGTCTTACGTTTACCCGTAAGTTACAATTAAGAACAAAGAGATGTTCTCAAGTTGACGCGATTTTTTAGAGAATATTTTTTAAAAATAGTTAATAGTGTCTGCAATATCAAAACGAACTGAACTGATTACGAAATCAATTAATACTTTTTTTTTTCTGAGATAATTAGTCTTTGTATTGAATTATCTAGGTTCTTGGCTTTTCTTAGTTTCATACATGATTCAGATGATAAAATCAATTGAAGGTCACTTAGCTATAGGCAAAAATAAGAAAAAAAAATAATAGGTCAGGTGAACAAGTCAGTGTACACATGATAAAACTCAACAAATGATTACAATTTTTACCTGCTGGCAGTTAGTGATAAGATAACGTAATGGTGGAAAAAAATTAATTTACTGAATATTCAGTTTGATTCGAGTTCGAGAGAGTAGTATTACTTCTATAGGGTGTCGTGGTTGCAGAAAATACTGAAAATAGTCATGGGTCTAGGCTCAGCAGTTCCCAGTTATATGCTTTTTACTGAAAATCATAAATTCTCACAGCAGACACTCACCCATTCTTGTTACTTACTCAGCACATATACATGTGCAACTATGTGTGACGTCTCAGGTCCCTTCGTGAATATATCGTGCGAGTTAGACAGTTGCGAAAAATACATTCATTTTATTTTTAATTTTCCTCTTGTCCATGATCAAACTTTGAACACCATGGGCGTCGTCTGTCAAAATTCTACACAGGCCTTCTACGCCCCGTGAGTGCGCCATAAATTTGGAACGCAAGCCAAACTCGGTACGATGGACGCGAGAGGGTCAGGAAGCTCGGTCAAGTGGAGGATGAAGAGTGCCTATTTGTAGTATTAGTATATATTATCTGCCAGGGGCAAATTTTTCTACGCTGTGACAACAAATATCAATATTTTGAGACATTGAGTTTTGGAACACAATGCCTACACATAACATATTATTGTTACGGATATACTAAGTAACAAAAATAAATATATATAATAACATAGCATAAGGGTTGCTTTTCACCTCTGAAAAATGCTAGTCAGTCACATCTTCAAATGTTATTTGTTGGTGAGAGAAAGAGAATAATTTGATATGTATTTTATTCAAAACACATACATATTAAGTATAATGCAGAGTCAAATAATAATTTTTTACCTGTTCTCGTGGAGTATCTGATTGCCATGGTGTGAGATAACACCCGAGAATGTGAGTGCTTGACTGATGCTCTGCCCTATTGCATCCTGGGATGATATCACCAGGTTTTCCACAGACTTTCTCCTAAAATCATATAAATTGTTTTAGAACTTGGCTTATACCTACTAGCTAGAGGATTTCAATCAGTTTGACTTTTTAAAATCAACAGTTTCATATTTATGATTATACTTGTATGTACTGCAAAAAGATAATCTTGATGTTTTTGACTGAATTTTTCATATGTTTTATAACGCAAATTTAAATGAGGAATATTCCAATTATATTTGGAAGAAAAGAAAAACCAGCCCTATGATTATAGTGTACATATATCAATAATTAATAGGCATGGGAAATAGCAAGTTTTATGTCAAGTAAATATGTAGGTAAGTTTCAGGATAATATCTTGATCCATGTGAGATGGAGTTTTTACACATAATTTAGTTGTAGAACACTTAATACTTTCATCCAAACCAAATATTAAAGTGTTAGGTGAGTTGACTTTAGTATAGAGAACTCATAAATAGTCACCCCGAGGCATTTAGATAACAGGCCATTGCTATGTTTTACATAATGCTACTTTGCTGCCTTGAATTTTAGATTCATTTGGACACAAACAACTAAAAGGTCCATAAAAAAACCGGCGTATTAAACTAGCGAGCTCAATTGTGTAAGCACTGACATAATACAATTCAAACACACCAGGTAAATAGCATGGGCACCATTTATCTATATGAAGAGGTACATGCAATTATACAATTGAATGTGGGCTTAATCACTTAGTGTTGACTACAATAATAAATGGTCATCTATCATCTGGCTGCATTGCAAACCAAAGACCTAGGAGCAATGACCTCTCACCAGAAACCAGTTCCTCAAACTGTTTACACAAACTCCAACGTACATCCTGGTCTCAGAACAATACAAACATCAGCAGAGGCGCAGTGTTTACGAGTAATAACATATTCCTTCTAAAATTAGGATATAGAAATACGTCAATTGTACTCACATAGTTAGAGCAATGTTCCGACTGTCCAGCTCTGACGAAGTCATAGTCACAGTAGTATTTAGTTTAGCTTCGTTTCATTAATAACTAGCGACGCTCACGAACAGCTGCGTTTTTGCTTTGCTTTCATCATCCAAATTGGATTTTTTGTAACAACAAAACACAAAATTGATCGCTGCGCTCCGTGGTTTACAAACAGAGTTACTATCTCATCTCAACTCAATCAAAATCAAAAGTGGCAATATCTGCAGGCTCCTTTGGCCAAAAATTCTACCATATCTGCCAAATTTGAAGTCGAAAAATGACAAAATTATGCCCTTAAGGTGAAGTAAGTTCCAATACCCGCGTTTTGACTGTACGAAAAATAAAGTTTAAGGCAGAAAAACATTGAATTTTTTATAATTTTTTGATGAGCATTTTATGTTTAGGATTTTAGTTAGTAATTTATGGGAGCCGAAACGCGATTGACTGAACTTGACTCGATACAAAAAAATCGCGAAGTTGCCTCTAAATCTTCATAGTATCATATCTGTGATTTTTTTAGAGATACTCCTACGGAAAAACCAGTTTCATTTGGTGATTATTTAAGAAATTTCAATGAAATTTCGTCTACGTGTTCCCTGATAAATAACATAGAGGAATATGGTTTTATTTTATTGTAAGAGAGTAGAGAGCAAAACCAAATATAAAAATGAATTTGCGCGCGCGCCGGCCGTTCCGCGGCTCTTGCCTTCCTTTCTCGCCTTCCTCGTGCAGTGTTCGCTCGTCCTTGTCTCGCAATACTGAGCTCACTTCGTCTTAATATTTTCTTCAGAGGATATTTTTTTTTATTGATAATGGTAAAGAGTTTGACCACCATCACACTTGAGAAAATGAAAATGTGGCCTAAGATGGAGCACGCTTTCCCAGAAGGAACATAATCACTCGTAGATTATACTCATTGATGAATTGATGATTGAGATGATTATACTCTACTGGAAAACCAGACCCAGGAAGTTCGTAAAATAAAGTATTGAAAATTAGGGATCCTTACTAAAACTTCAATAATGTAACCCAAGGGAAAAAAGCCCTAGATATCCCTCTAGAAATGTGAAATTCGTATTTATTATTATTGTACGGTAACTACGATTTCCTTCTTAAAAACGGAAAAAATCAAATACCTACATTACATTCAGTTGAGAATGATCTTGTAAATATTGTATACGTATTCAGTGTGAGGTTATACGAACGTTTGGGGGCAGCTGCTCGTAAATAAAGTCAGGCAAATTTGCCGCCTGTCCTCTTGTACCATTACGCAGTAAAATTGATGGTAATTGGCACCGATTTGTCCCACTAGTACCATTGATGGTACAACTGGCACCGAACTGTACTGAATTGACCTACAAGTACCATATGCCCCACTTGTGATAAGAACTAGCTAAAAGCCGAGCTTTGGGAGGGCTCGCTTATTTGTTCTGCGCGGTAATAATTTTTAAGGCAGTTTTTTTAAATCACTACATATTATAAAAAAGTCCTCCGCCGCGTCTGTCTGTCTGTCTGTCTGTTCGCGATAAACTAAAAAACTACAAAACGGATTTTCATGCGGTTTTTACCAATCAGTAGTGTCATTCATGAGGATGCATCCTCATGAATCCATCCGGAACCATCCGGATGGTTTAGGATTTTACCTCGTCCCTGGGTTTAGGTATATAATTTGTAAAGGTTTTGTGTAAATTAAGAGAACCCGAGACCTTCCCCTGACTACGGATGGAGTAGGTAAAATCGATACTCTATGGTTAAATCATGATCCAGTCCATAATCCAATCCAAGAACTAGTACGCGAAGTTGGCAAAAGTTTCCTCAAAACCCAAAGAGGAATAAAATTGCCATTAAAAAAAATAAATAAAGTGGAAACAAAAATTCAATCAAACAGTAGTGCTGTTTAAATGTTTGTTTTTGTATATGAACTTGATTACATAAATTTAAATATCTTGTAGGTACCTTATGAAAATGTTTTCAGCTTTGTGCCACCACGCTAGGACCTGTCTGAAAACCAGCGCCACTACTAGCTTCGGCTTGTAGCGGCATAATGCTGAGACAGGAACTTTTTTGGCCCCTAACACCTTTCCTATCTTTTCTTTATGTATGTTTAAGTTTCCTGTACTTTCCTATAACTGTAATGTGTCGTGTTATGTTAAGTGTTATGTGGCCAAATAAATATATTTCATTTCATTTCATTAAGCTTGATTGAGATTATATAATTCCTTTTTTCTGTAAAATCCAAATTCAACCTCCATAGATTTTTATCTATTGTTCCTATGCGCAACCCAAGGAATTTATATACTAACGTAACCACAGACATGGTAGAGCTGCGCCTAAAGCAGACCAAACATATTTTCACAATTATGTACATAGAAACGAATCAAATAATGTTTTTGTCACTTTCTCTCTAACCAAAAATGAATAGGCCTCATCATCATCATCAGCCCATACACGTCCACTGCTGGACATAGGCCTCCCCCGTACGACGCCACAAATAGCGGTCCTGAGCCGCCTCCATCCATCGACTCCCTGCGACCGCTACGATGTCGTCGGTCCATCGAGTGAATGGTCTCCCATGTAGGAGGGGATTTGCCATACTCACCACGCTTGGCAGGCGGATTGGTGATCGCAGTGTTGGTGTTTAAAAATACTCAGACGGAAGCTGCTGCCAAATTAAATGAATAGGCCTATCTCACCTGTATACTGTAACAACCATAGAGAAATAAGTAGGTAAAGTAGGTCATTTCCGGTCTTATATCTATATATCACCATAGTTGTCATGTATCTTTGTCTATCCCTCGGAGTCAAGCTATGAGTAAAAGAGATAGCTGGTGTACGTAGCTATACTGCACTGTCAGTGTCAATCGTGTCAGCTTGTAACTGACTAGTTAGTTCAAAGTTGTTGTAAGACTGATGAACTTTATTGAAATTCTAAGAAATTACTGCGTTTTACCTAAAACTTTGTTCGAAAAGTGAAAAATGTCGTGTTCTGCTGTATTCTGTCTTTCAAAAAGCCCAAAAGGTGGAGTAAAAGTCCCGGATTTGTCATTAAATCCGTAAGTTTTTCGCTCAGTATAAATACTAAAGTAATTATTTTTATTACTAGAAATCTGTAGTAACAACATTTTAACAATCTAGTTCATGTGTTCCTGTGAGTCTAGGATACAAATAATGTCCAAAACCATGAATAATTAGCCGAGATAAATTGCGCATCTGTGCTAGTGATGCGCTTAATAATCAAATTTAGTGTTCGGGTTATACCGCATTCGACCCACTAGTTTCGGCCAAAACTCGGTCCGAATCAGGAAAATAAAATTGATTGCTGATTTCATTCCTGATTCGTCCCATTTCAAGATTTCGTACAAAAAAGTACTGTCTTTAACACTGTTCTCAAGCATGTAGTATTGATTTATCATTATTGTTTCCGTAGGATTAATATAACTCAAAGTACGAGGAAAAAAGAAATACATAAGATAATAACTTTAATAACCTGGAATTATTTTCACGCGGTAAGGTAATTTGATTTAGGTTAAAATATAAATTTTTCTTAGGTATTTACTTTGTTTATATTTTTCTTTTATTAAGGCACAAACGATACAATATCCTTAAAATTAACAGTATATGAATATCTATGGCTATACATTTAATTTTTGTTTTGTTTTATTATGCCAGCAAGTGGATGCAGAAACTTTTATTACATAACTGTAATATATATAATTTTCTTTATTTATTTATTTTTTAAATTTATATTATTTTCATATATCTATAAATAAATTTAGTAGGTATTTAAATTTTTATATTCTTAAGTAGGTACTATTATTCTAACTGTTTTGGATGTCTATTAGCGATGAAAAGTCATTTCTAACAGCCGAATCTGTCTCTGAAGCATCCTTTGCGAGTATCAGCGATAGTGATGACCATATTCTGTCTCTAGGAAAATTGTTAGAAAATGTGTATAGCCATTCTCACAAAACGTTCAATGTATGCCTTAAACATAAATGCGCAGAGCATCCCAGGAGATATGTCTGATCTTCTAGAATCTTTTAAATCAGAACATATTCATGCGGTCCTTGTCTCAGAGACTGTCCTTAAACCCTCTCTTCCATCTCCTTTTTACCCTATGAAGGGCTTTGTGCTTATACGCAATGACCGTGTTGGCAAGGGTGGTGGTGTAGCAGTTTATCTGAGAAGTAATTTTTCGTTTAAAATAGTTAGCCAATCTCCATCACCGTATAATGCTTCTCCTGAATACTTGTTTATAGAAGTTGACATTGGTGTGAAATTTCTTCTGGGAATAATCTATTGCCCACCCAATATTACTACTTCTATGAACTATCTTCAAACACTTGAATCAGTCTTGGAAAACCTTATTTCAGACTATCCGCACTCTATTATAATGGGTGATCTTAACACCTGTCTTAATACTAATCCGAAGGCCAAGACACTTACTATCATAATAGAGTCAGTTAATCTGTTCGTAGTTCAACGTCTTAAGTCAAACTTAATGTTTGGTATTTAGATGACGGAACGATAGGGGGAGACGTGGACACAGTTTTTAATGCTCTAAAAATCATCACAGATGAATTTCGGCAAATAGGTTTAGACCTAAATTTTTCAAAGTGCGAGCTTTTTATTTCGGACTCTTGTGTAGACAAAAACTAAAAATAGTTTGGCTCCCAATATTACAGTTGTAGATAAATGTTCACTTCGCCTCCTTGGTTCACCAATTTTTGATGAGTCTTTTCAATCATTTGTAGATGAGAAAATTCAAAATTTCAACAAAACCTCGGACAGACTTCTCAAAATTAATAGCCATATGACTTTTACAATTATTCGGTTTTGCTTGTTTGTACCTAAATTTACGAATTCTTTGAGATGTTGTCAACTGTGGAAACACAGCGAGCTCTTAGAAGGCTTAGACAACATAATAAAGAATACTTTATCATCGGTTTTGAATATCTGCTTCGATGACAAGGCATGGTCGCAGGCCTCCCTGCCTGTCAAATTGGGAGGCTTAGGTATCCGCAAAACTTCAAGTGTCACCCTGCCAGCGTTCTTGTCTTCTGTCTACAGCACTTGTTCTTTAGTGGAAAAAATTTTAAAGCCGTCTTTGGTCTCACCTGGAAATTCATTCAAAATTTCGTTTTTAGACGAGGCTCGAATGGCTTGCCATGGTGCTTGCCCTGATGCTGCTCCGTCAAAATCTCTTTTGTCCCAACGGCAATGGGACGGGCCTCTGTGCGAGTTGACACGGAATTGTTTGTTACAAACGTGCTCCAGCTCTGCAGATCGTGCCCGTCTCCTGGCCGTTTCTAAGTGGGAGTCAGGACATTGGTTGCAAGCACTTCCTTCATATAATACTGGCACTCTATTGGATCCCGTAACTTTCCGTATAGCAACATGCCTTCGGTTGGGTGCAAGGTGTTGCACGCCTTATCAATGCCAGTGCGGTACTGTTGTCGAACAGCTTGGTCATCACGGATTATCGTGTACTAGGGCTGCCGGTCGGATTTCACGCCATGCCAGCCTTAACGACATCATCCGACGGGCCTTTGTCACCGCTAACGTACCAGCTATTCTCGAACCGAATGGTCTGTTGCGTGACGATGGTAAGAGGCCCGACGGCATGACTTTAGTCCCTTGGGAGCTGGGGACAGGGTTGCCAGATAAAAGCTAACTCGATTCGCCTAATTTTGCCTACCGAGTAGCCTAAATCGCCTAATATATTTTTTCGTACAAGTAGCCTAATTCGCCTAAGATTTTGAGCTAAGGAGCCTATATTTAGCTCAAATAAAGAAGACTCGTAAAAAAGGCAACGTAAAGCAAAACAATTTTATTAATTTATTTATTTGTAGGTAGACGGTGAACTTCTTCCGGAACTTCCTGCAGAAGTTCACCATCTATTTTAGTGGGAGAATCTTCATTCCTAGAAGTGGTGGTTGCATCAATCGGTCTTCTTTGGTACAACATTCTTGAGTTGTGCATTTTAATCATTTCGTCCGTAGGGCGAAATGTATTGCAGCATATTTTTCGCACACTAAAATGCAAACGAATGCGAGTAATCGCCTGCATCATAGGCAGCTGCATACGGTTCCACATTTTGGATTTTACTATTTTCATAATGCTGAATACACGCTCTACTGTGGCATTACTAATTAGGAGAGACAAGGAGCGTAGAGCAAACTCGGCCAACTCTCTGCTCTGTGTATTGGCCACCAACGTTTTTCCTTTCAAGCAAAGTTATCCACAATTTTTCTGGCGTCCTGTTATCAAAATCCTGCTCACTGATGTCGGCAGTGGTATAGTTTATGATTAGTCTCCTTTGTCTCTCTATTTCAGTCTTATTTGCCGTAGAAGATGCCAGCTCCCACGGCAATGGCTTGTTGACACATCCAATACTTAATGTGTTCTGAACATCGAATGCACTAAGTAAGGTTCTGTACAATATTTACATTGGCTGGTTGTCTGTTTACAATTTCCTGGCAAAGTTTGACAAGGACCCCAGTGCATCTTTTTTGAACTTCATAAGTTTTATTCGCAGGAAGTTTTTGGGCCAACGATTTAAAAGACGATCCAAAATCTATATTTTCGTGCATAATATAATTACGAAGAATAGTAAATTTGGTGTAGTCCTAAAGTAGCCTAGATCGCCCGTTCTTTTTTTTCTAGGTAGCCTAAATGGCTACTGGTAGCCGATTGGATTTTTTGGTCGCCATTTGACCCCCCAAGGTAGCCTAAATGGCGATAATTCGCCTAATCTGGCATCACTGGCTGGGGAGGCCTATTGTGTGGGACGCTACATGTGTCGACACACTTGCGCCTTCCCATCTTTCAAGGACATCCGTGAGGGCTGGTTCGGCGGCAGATTTGGCCGAGGATCTCAAGAGGCGCAAATATGCAGGTCTCGACAGAGCCTACGTATTTGCTCCCCTTGGAGTCGAGACCCTAGGTCCGTGGGGTACCGAGGCTCTCCGGGTTTTCAAAAAATTATCTGAGCGCCTGGTTGAAGCGACGCGTGACCCGAGAGCTGGTGAGTATCTGGCGCAGCGCATTAGCATTGCCATACAGCGGGGCAATGCAGCCAGCGTCTTGGGGACGCTTCCGACTGGTATTGATATGGACCAGTTGAGCTATCTGTAGATTGTTTGCAACAGTCTGCAGTTAGCTCAATTGTTTCAATTGTAAATACTAGTTTTGGTTACGCTCGTTTTTAAATATAATAATAAATGGTAGCATACGCTGTTTTTTGGATGGTCTTTCACCTAAGGAAGACTGTTTTATTATATTTCCCTACTGAAGTGAGCAACGAGTCGAAAGTCTCCGCATGCCCCACGCTTGGGGTAGCGACAAGCCAGTCTACGATGCATCCAATTAACGACGGACGCGTATGACTATTTGCATCCCGCGATCCGGTCACATTTGTTATTTTGGAAAACCCTCGTGTCGCGACCGCACCCGCTGCTACTCTAGCACCAAGGACTTCTGCCTCTTCTATCTGTGACGTCGTCGGATCCCCCCTGAGTTTCCAGGAGAGACATCCCGCAGCGAACGACCGAGACGAATTGTGAATTGAGGTGGGTACTTATAATAAGACAGTTTATAGGTGATTTGCCTTCCTTAAAACAGCGTTTCTCTCATAGGTATTTCATCTCCGCCTTCCGCAGGATCTAATTCAGGCTTTAAATCAGTAATTAAATATCTTAGATGTACCGACTTTAATCGGCCTAAGCAACCGCATCAGAATAAGGAACCTACAACTCCTTTATTCTCCATTTTGGTCCTTCGAGCCGGATCAAAGCCTAAATTTGGGTCCTAAAAGCCTAGGTTTCATTTCAGATAAAAGGTTACTAATTTTGAATAATAATTTATTTCATTGTTGCATATTGTCACAAGAATCTCACCTCTGTTGCATACTTGTTAAGGTCTATTTCTTGTATAACCATCCGTACCTACCGGCAGAAAAAATAGTTTTCTATAATCGTTATTTCGCATTTTTTGTTAATAAATTGTTAAGTTCCAAGAAAAGAATAGTGAATTCATATCGCAAAATAAGTTATTGACTTAAAATCATTCGTATTTCGCTAAATTGCATATCTTTTTTCTGCAAGTGCCGTACGGGGGGTAGTCTGAAGTGTTCAAAGTCCACATTCCTTACGCTTACCGTTAACCTTGAAAGGTTATGTCGGGAATAGTAGGTAAATAGATATTCTATATTTTTGTCGTCTCGTTAGAAAATTTATTGTTATACGAGGAGACATTTAGCTGAAATCGTAGACTCACACAACCGCATTTGATTAATTAATAATATTTAATCATTAAACGTATTTATACGTTCGCATCGCATTGTATTTGAATGAGTTAGTACCTACTATCCATTCATCTTACGTTCGCACAAATTGTTTATGATCGTTATCTACCTATCAGTAATATTATTAGAGTGAACTTGATTTTTTGACGGTAATCTCTAAATTCGGTAAGTAGGTAGGGACTTTCGCATCGCATTGTTTTAGTAACTCGCATTTGAGTGAATTAATAAAATTCATTCATCTTACGCCGCACATTAGGGTTTATGTTATTTTTGTTGAAATGTTCTTGATTTTTTGATAGGAATTTCTCGTTGAGAAACGTAACATAAATTCATTGTTTACGTGTTGGACGGTCACTTATCTAGTGAACTAACCGTAATATTACAAAGTATAAGTTATATACTTACCGCTTTTTTATCGCTAGGCTGTAGCGGTACTAGGTATCTACATGATAATTTATTTCTAAGATACCTACTTACTGCCTACATTCTTAAGTTATTGCGAACGAAAGGTTCGATTGTCGCTTTTTTAAACCGCATTTTATAATTACCTCCTTATCTGCGTGGTTATAGGTAGGTATTTACTCACTTGTTGACGCTCCTTTGTTGTGTGTGATACATACGCTTAGGATTAATTATATTTATTGTCGCTTCGCATAGATTGTAAGTACGTAGCTTACGTAAAAATACATCTATAATAAATATCGCTCATTTACCCAATACAATTAGGGTTCCGCTTGGTTCTTGGGGTTTGTTTGTGTGGTACGTAATTATTCCTTGAAAAATGGAAGATGAAACCCGACTAAAACTTTATCTCGCAAAACGCGATGCATGTTTCGCACGCGTTCAGGCTATTTATGAGTCATCTAGGGCGTTAACAACTGAGCGCGCTCGTAAGTCATTTATTGCACAGGCAAAGCAAATTGATGCTCTGCGGGGCGAATTCAACGAAATCTTAGATAACGTCAATCGTTTATCTATGAAACTGGTCGACAAATACGAAGTCAGTTATAATAGCTTGAACGCATTTGATGACTTGGCCTGCGAAATAAAGGATACATTAGGTGCGTTATTAGAACCACCGTCGGTATCATCGCCCTCTGCAACCACGAGCTCGGCTGTTAAGAGTGCGTACCATATAAGGGTACCGAAAATAGAACTTCCTACGTTTGACGGTGACATACAAAGTTTTCCATTCTTTTATGAAACTTTTAAAAGGGTTATCCACACAAACTCCGACCTCTCGGATTCAGATCGTATACATTATTTGTTAAACTGTCTCAAAGGCAAGGCAAGGAATGTGTCGGCAGGTTTGTGTCCCTCCGCGGAAAATTACCGTGTCGTTTGGGA
The DNA here is from genome assembly GCA_947859395.1 of Eupithecia insigniata. Lineage (NCBI taxonomy): Eukaryota > Metazoa > Arthropoda > Insecta > Lepidoptera > Geometridae > Eupithecia > Eupithecia insigniata. The sequence continues at coordinate 14,256,333 of OX402006.1, forward strand.
TGCGCTTATTGCTAAATATTTAGATACCCGCGCGCTCGCTGTAAACTATCTAAATCAGCTGTTTTCATTAAGATCAGCTGGTACATCTTCACCCGCTAACTTGGAAAAAGTGTTTGACAAATTTACTGCAATTATAGCGGGAATCAAACAATTAAAAATAGAAAATCTCGATAATTTTATTTTTACCCATCTGGGCCTTAAATTAATAGACTCGGATGTAGCAAAACATTACGAAATGTCCTTGCGTTATCAAAAGAATCAAGAAGTCGTTGATTACGACTATTTCGTAAAATTTGTACGCGAACAAATAAAAATTATGTACCGCACAACAGCGTGTCCGCGCGCGACCGCAGTCAATAGCCCCGCTGCCCCTTCTACAAAGGTGTCGCAGGTCTACGTGGGTGTAGCTAACAAATGCTCTCTGTGTAGCAATACCCATGACCATCTATTCAAATGCTCTGGGTTCCAAAAACTGCAGGCATTTGAACGCTTTAAATTTATTAAAGACCACAAAATGTGTGTCAATTGTTTAAGTCAGCAGCACACCACCCTGAAATGCCAATCGAAAACCGGTTGCAAAAAATGTAACGGCAAACATCATACCTTGCTTCATTTTGAACAACCGCCTCACTCGGAAACTACCGCAATGGTTTCTGCCCCTGTACCCCCTGAAGTAACCCCCGCATCTAATCCTTCCGCGGGCCCTGTTGAAGTTTCATCAGCCGCTCCAGAACGGGTTGCTTTATGTACACATTCAGCGGTACAAGGGACCAAACGGACTACCGAGGTATTGGCTACCGCTAAAGTAGTAGCAGTTAATAAAAAGGGTAGGGACGTAGTGATAAGATGCTTGCTAGATCCCGGTTCGCAGAAAAATTATATCACTACGCGTTGTTGTCGCATGCTAGGCTTACCTATTCGCGCGGAGTCTATAAGTACAGTTAGAGGTATCGGTGGTACATCTCAACCTGTTCGAGGTTCAGTCGATCTAACGTTTAGTTCACGGCTTCGGTCATTACCTAAGTACCATATCGATGCGCTAGTACTGGATCAAATCACCGGTGAACTTCCGCTGTGTGGTATAAATGTCGCTGAATTGAATCACATTGATCCAAAATTAACCGCCGACGATACTTGGGGAGTGCCTGGTAATATAGACGTTTTACTCGGCGTAAAATTGTTCGCTAAGTTGTTGCGACCAGGTTGCGTCACCAGTACACCCGGGTATCCGGACGCGTTGGAGACGGTGCTAGGCTACATCTTTATGGGAGATGCTCCCATATTAGACCCCCCTACAGACACGTTATCATTCTTCTCAACTTCATGCCTTGATTGTTGCGACCTGCGCAAATTTTGGGAGATTGAGGATGTCTCAGCCGCTACGGTTGTAGACGTGGATGATACACAGTGTGAGGAGTTTTACCGATCCACTATCACTCGCACTCCGGATGGCAAGTACGTAGCTGCCTTGCCGCTCAAACCGGCCGCGGCAGCATTGGGAAGCTCTGTAGACATCGCTCGTCGGAGGTTTTATAGCCTCGAGCGTAGACTTAAGAAGCTATCTAACGTTAAGCTCCTGTACGATGACGTCATCAAGGATTACTTAGATAATCATTATATTTCACTTCTGAAGAACGATAATCTTCCGAATGTTTCTCATACACAGGAGACTCATGAGCAACAGGTTGCTTATTATATCCCACATCACGCTGTCATTCGAGAGGATAAAATGACTACCAAGTTACGCGTAGTATTGGATGCCAGCGCGAGTACAGACAATGGGGTTTCGCTCAACGATATCCTATACGCGGGCCCAGTGCTTCAAGCTGACCTTTTCAACATCTTGTTGAATTTTAGACTTTTCGTTGTCGCTGTGTCAGCAGATGTAAAGGCCATGTACCTTCGTATAGGAATACGCCAAAAGGATCGCTCGCTTCAACGGATTTTATATCGCTTTCACGAGGACGAACAGCTCCAAACCTATGAGTTCTCAGTACTACCATTCGGGTTGAAGTGCTCTCCATTCATTGCTATTCGCACAGTTCAACAGCTGTGTCTAGACGAGGGTCAGTCATATCCTCTAGCTAGCGAAATTTTACAGCGAGATATTTATATGGATGACATAGTCAGCTCAAGCCCTAGTACCGAGCTAGCCATAGAATCCGCTCATCAGCTGATAGAAATATTTTCGCTGGGCAATTTCCAGTTAACTAAATGGTCGAGTAATAGCCCTCAGGTGCTTCAGGCTATCCCAGAGTCATTACGACTCTCGCATAGTTTAGACTTCAGCAAAGATCTGACACAGAAAATACTGGGACTCCGATGGTATCCAGATGAGGATTGTTTCGGATTTCAGGTAAATCCGGATAACCGCCCGTGTACGAAGCGAAATATTTTATCGTCCATCGCACGTCTTTTTGACGTTTTAGGTCTTGTTGCTCCTATGATTCTTTACGCCAAGCTGCTCATAAAGGAACTTTGGCTAGTAAAACTTGGCTGGGATGATGTCCCGCCAACCCGCATCGTTCGCGCCTGGGAACAATTTCAGGCCGAACTACCTCTTATTTCAGAAATGAAATTCGCACGACACATCGGTGTCGTAGATCATTGTAAGATCACCCTAGTGGGCTTCGCAGACGCGAGCGAGAAGGCCTACGGTGGAGTTATCTACGCTCATGTGCTTAAACCCAACGGAGATGTCCTCGTTTCGCTGGTGTGCGCGAAATCAAAGGTCGCACCACTAAAAATTATTTCACTAGCTCGTCTTGAGCTATGTTCCGCAATCCTCTTATCGACTTTGATAAGGCGAGTTTATTCATTTTACGCAGCTCGCCATGCCATTGAGGCTGTCGTAGCTTTTTCTGACTCAACTGTAACGTTGAGTTGGATACATTCTGAACCGCACCGATGGCACACGTTTGTGGCCAACCGCATCGAGCTTAACACTGTGTTGGCTCAAGTAGAGGCCTTGTTAAATTCCAGGCCCTTATATTTACTAAGCTCCGACCCTTCGGAACCGTCTGCACTGACGCCAGCGCACTTCTTGCACTCGAAACCGCTTGTGTTTCTTCCCACTCGTGATGTTAATGAAACTCGTTTGCATCTTATTTCGCGATATGAATTTACCGATAAACTTGTTCACTCCTTTTGGAATCGGTGGCGTAAAGAGTATTTGCACACCTTGCAATCCAGACAGAAATGGAACACTCCAGCTAATCCTATAAAATTAGGAATGGTAGTTGTTTCCATGCAGGACAATGTTATGCCCTTACATTGGCCGTTAGGTTTAATTACTGAAATCTTTCCGGACAAAAACGGGGTAGTTCGCGTCGCTTCTGTAAAAACTAAAAGTGGGATCTTACAAAGTCGACCGGTTGTGAAGTTGTGCCCTTTGCCAACTCAGTAAATTTTTATTAGTTAATTTTGTTTGTCCTTAGTTTAAGATTAAGGTCTTTCATCGCATCGCTGTGTAGACAATAGGGTTAATTAGGTTTAGAAATCTTAGTGTCTCTCCTAGTAGAGCAAGAGCATGTTCATGACTTTAGAATAGAGTTTGTGACAATATGCAACTTATTGGTTTTAGCTTACTTCCATACAGGATTAATTATCCATACTTTTCTTATCCTCTTTCTTCTGTGTTTCGAAAGTAGGAACTTTCAAGCCGGGGGAAATGGTTACGCTCGTTTTTAAATATAATAATAAATGGTAGCATACGCTGTTTTTTGGATGGTCTTTCACCTAAGGAAGACTGTTTTATTATATTTCCCTACTGAAGTGAGCAACGAGTCGAAAGTCTCCGCATGCCCCACGCTTGGGGTAGCGACAAGCCAGTCTACGATGCATCCAATTAACGACGGACGCGTATGACTATTTGCATCCCGCGATCCGGTCACATTTGTTATTTTGGAAAACCCTCGTGTCGCGACCGCACCCGCTGCTACTCTAGCACCAAGGACTTCTGCCTCTTCTATCTGTGACGTCGTCGGATCCCCCCTGAGTTTCCAGGAGAGACATCCCGCAGCGAACGACCGAGACGAATTGTGAATTGAGGTGGGTACTTATAATAAGACAGTTTATAGGTGATTTGCCTTCCTTAAAACAGCGTTTCTCTCATAGGTATTTCATCTCCGCCTTCCGCAGGATCTAATTCAGGCTTTAAATCAGTAATTAAATATCTTAGATGTACCGACTTTAATCGGCCTAAGCAACCGCATCAGAATAAGGAACCTACAACTCCTTTATTCTCCAAGTTTAATTTCTTTATATTATTTGATTGTTATTTTCTTTGTTAATCTTAACATTATTAACTCTGAGCCCACACACCATACTGCGACTAGCAGCACGGTGCTGGATCTCATAATCGTTTCTGATACTGACCTTGTAGATGACTATGGTCAACTCTCTGCACCCGCTTTCTCCCACCATGACCTAATCTACTTGGCTTACAAAATTAAAGTTCCCAAACTGAAGCCAATAATTCTTAACCAGCGTAATTTTTCACGGATAGACTTTTCAAAACTGGCCGAAGCTGCTTCGAATATAATGTGGAACGATGTCCAATCAATGGTCTCCATAGAAAGCATGGTTGATTTTTTAAATTCGAATATTATTGCTTTATTCGATCGTCATGCCCCATCCACCCCGTTAAGTTGAAACACCCCCCTCTCCTCGGATATCAGATCATATCTGCAAAGCTATGGCGAAACGGGATCGTGACTTTCGTAGGTTTAAACGTCATCGATGTGATGAAACCTGGACCATTTATAAAAAGAGTAGAAACAGATGTAACCTTCTAGTCCGAAACGCCAAAGAAAAACATATTGCGGAGGAAATTCACCTCGCTACACCAGCTGGCCTTTGGAAATTTCTCCGGTCGCTCGGCATAGTAAAATCTAAAGCACACGAGTCTAAGCCTTACTTTGACCTAGATACCTTAAACGTCCATTTCTCGTCGTGTGAAAAGATGGACCGTGCCGTTAAATTGGCAGCTCAAAATGATATCGCAAATATGTCATCACCAGCCGTTGAGCCTTTCCAATTTATTCAAGTTAGTGAGGACATGATTCATAAGCAGATCTTATCGCACAAAACCAAAGCCGTAGGTAGCGATGATATCGGTCGTTTGATGATATCACCCATTTTGAAATTTCTTCTCCCCACTGTAACTCACATAGTTAACCTTTCTCTTACCCAGTCCCAGTTTCCGGATCAATGGCGTCAAGCGTATGTTATCCCCTTGCCAAAAGTACCTGTCCCCTCTATGCTGAAGCACTACCGACCAATATCAATATTACCTTTTTTCTCAAAAATAATTGAATCGGTAGCACATGCTCAGCTAACAGAGTTCCTATCAGCTAATCAGCTCTTCAACCCTTTTCAATCCGGTTTTTTAAATATAACTGAAGATCTGCGAGCTAGCATGGAAAAACTCATTTAACAGTGTTAGTCCTAATTGATTTCAGCAATGCGTTTAACGTAGTAGATCATGACCTTTTACTTGCAGCTCTTCCAAAACTTGGCCTGTCTGAATCAGCCGTGAACTGGTTCACTTCTTATCTACGTAAAAGGCATCAAAAAACTCGACATGGTCAAGATTTTCCAGAGTGGACGTTTACTCTATTCATTAACATGCTGTCTCCGCACCTACTTTGCCAGTTTCATATGTACGCTGACGATCTTCAGCTATATAATTCCGCTCCCTTCAATGATTTAAATACTGCTATTCAAGCTATAAATGACGATCTTTCTCGTTTACAGTCCTGGTCCAACCTATTTGGCCTTAAAGTTAACCCAGACAAGTGCCAGGCTATAATCATTGGTGGTTCATGACAACTAGCTAAAATCACTTGCCATAACACCCTTCCCCAACTCTATTACAATGGACATCGATTCCATTCACCCCCACAGTCAAGAACCTTGGCATGATCGTCGATTCAAAGCTTAGCTGGATTCCCCATATAAAGGAAATTTCCCGAAAATTCTATGCTGCCCTTCACTCTATTATCCGTCTAAAAAATGTTCTGCCACCCACTACTAAACTCACTTTAGTGAACTCGCTTCTATTGCGAATCATAGACTATGCAGACGTAGCTTTCATTGATTTTAATCAAGATTTACTAAATAAACTCGACCGTCTCCTTAATACTGGCATTCGTTTCATCTTTTGTTTGCGCAAATATGACCATATAAGCGAATATCGAGCTAAGCTAAAGTGGCTCCCAATTCGCGAACGTAGGAGCGTGAGGGTACTTTGTCTTCTTTTCTCTGCTCTTAAAGATCCATCTGCTCCCGGCTACCTCAAGAACCGTTTTTCATTTCTGGCTGACTCACATACACATGACAGACCACTCAGATCATCAAGTACCTTCTCCTAGAGATACCGGCACACAGCTCATATTTTCGTGAAAAATCATTTTCTATTGAGGCTGTTAGACTATGGAACTCTTCCGTATGATATCAGGAAAGTTGAATTAAAGGATTGTTTTAAAAAGCTGACACGTGAGCATATTTTAAGGAATCTCTACCCGACGCCGTAACTCAACCATTTTTTTACTGCTTGTGCTTTTGTTCGCTACCTTCCTTAAAAACATTGTAATTAGGTAATGTAATTATTCATTTCTATTATAATACTATAATATTGTATATAATATGTATTGTATATATCTATAAATATTATATACTTTTGTTAAGTTTATTACTATGTTGCTGTAGTTTTCTCAAATGTAACTAATTAGACTTATTATTACATAGCTTAGATTTATTTATAGCACGCCTATTTGTTTTGTTTTCTACCATGTGTGGTTGGCAGGTAGAAAGTGCCATTGGCATTATACCCACCTTTTGTATATTTTATTAAATGTGTGCAATAAAGTATTTAAATAAAAAAATAAAATATATCTATGTATACATCAATCAAAATGCCCATGCCACTAATATAAACATTTTTTACAAAAACAACAACGTTAAATCAACCACGCGGGCAAAGCCGCGCGCATTTAGCAATAATATTCTAATGTGTTATCTTATTTATTGCCCCTATTTTTTATAAATTATAGTCTTAGTCTTACCAATGACATCGACACCGATGTAACAAATTGAGCAAAAACAACATATAACCAATTACAAATTTACGCAAAATAAGTCCTTATAGCTAATCCATTAGACTCCCTGAATGAAGGATGTTTCACACCCGTGACTATAAGTTTCAAGTGTCAATTAGCGCTCTAGACTATACACGCAAGAATTGGAAGGATGAGCAAAAAAATTCAGGTTTTATAGCGGCACTTGCCCAAAATCACCAAGAAACAAAGGCAACGGGAAGCGGAGCGAACACTTACCCTTTTTGGATTTTTGCATCGCGTGAGCAAAAAAATGGCCAAGAAAACATTTTGTGGAGGAATTTTTATATATATTTTGATAGTATGTTTTTATAGCGGCAAATGAAATACATACTGAAAAATGCAAGTGTCTACCTTTTACGAATCATGAGACAATAAAGCCCGATAGATGGACAGACAGACAGACAGACAGACAGCCGAGGGCTAGTACTAGGGTTACGTTGGTACCTTTTGTTTACTGAACCCTAAAAAAGTGCGTAGCTTTTCTATAAAATGTGTATAGTTTTTCGTAACTCGTTTTCGATCGGTAGAATCATCTACTTTGAATTAGTATGGCATACTCGGTTCGCGATTCCGACACGCACATGGCCAAAATCAGCATCAGCATCAGGTTATGTGTCAAAAAACGGTATCAGCAACAACCCTGGTTGAAAGTACTAAAACGTGCCTGTTAAATATGGGACGAATCAGGAATTAAATTGGCATTCAAATGTATTTATTATGCTGATTCGGACCAGTTTGGGCCGAAGCCAGTTCGGTTTGGCAGCAAATTCACTTCCCTAGTCATGCACACTATTACAAATCTGCAACTGCACAGTAATAAAACTGAAAGGCGGAGTCCATAAAATTCTTGGTCCTAGGTAACAACCTATGCCTCTACCTACTTATTTACTCTATGGGCACAACCATACCCGCATGACACTGGCAGAATTGCAACAAACCAGATGCAGAGCCAAAGCTAAAAGAAGAAGAAGAAGTAGTAAAATAAAATTAAATTGTGAAACATGCTGTATGTACACGTGAAGTTGCTTTTGTCGTAAATTATTATAAAACTATGGCTGATGATTCCGCCTTTGACAAAAAGAAAGCTCACCGAGCCAAACATGCTGGGCGGAAAGCGGAGAAAAAAAAGAAGAAAAACCAAATTGACCAGTCTAACCTAAGTGCCCGGCAAAGGAATCCGAAAGCATTCGCAATTCAATCAGCTGTTCGAGCCGAGAGGCAATTCCGTCGCCGCGAAGATGTCATCTCGAAGAAGCAACACATCCCGAAAGTGGACAAGACTCCCCTGGAGCCACCGCCCATCGTTGTCGCTATCGTGGGGCCTCCCAGGGTCGGCAAGACTACACTGATCAACAATCTAATCAAAAGTTTTATCAAAACGAACGTGACGAGCACGAACGGGCCCATAACCATCGTGACGTCGAAGAAGCGGCGCATCACGCTGATCGAATGCAACAACGATGTAAACTCCATGATCGACATCGCGAAATGTGCAGATCTCGTGCTGCTTCTGTGCGACGCCAGCTTCGGCTTCGAAATGGAGATATTCGAGTTCCTCAACATCTGCCAGGTGCATGGCATGCCCAAGATCATGGGCGTGCTCACCCATCTGGACATGATCAAAAATGCCAAAACTTTGAAATCAACCAAGAAGACACTGAAACACAGATTCTGGACTGAAGTTTACTCCGGCGCCAAATTGTTTTACCTCTCAGGTATTGTGCATGGTGAATATCTAAGAAATGAGATAAAGAATCTTGCCCGTTTTATATCTGTGATGAAGTTCAGGCCTCTGAGCTGGAGGATGACTCACTCATACATCTTGGCAGACAGATATGAAGATACAACCAACCAGGAGGAAATCAGGAAGAATGCCAAAGTAAGCCGAGATGTGGTGCTCTATGGATATGTGAGAGGAGTTCCACTGATGAAAGATTCCACTGTACATGTTGCAGGTAAACTAAATACCAATCTAACGACCTATCACATACAAAGAGTTCTTATAGTTTAAACTAAACTTGAGTGTGTGTGCGGCTTTGCTTTGAAAAAAAAAGGAACCCTTATAGGATCACTTTGTTGTCTGTCTGTTAACCAACCATCCATTCTCTGGAAGTATAGAGAAAAAATAACATCATGAATCAGACATCTAAGTCAAAGCATTCAAAAGTAACAGCCGTTTATACCCATATATTTTAAAAATGAACAAAAAACTAATAATTAGGTATTAATATTTTTACCATTTAATCAACATTTAACAAAATATTCAACTCTATGTTAGTTTTAGATGAACGTGTCATTTTATATATGTAACTATAATTAATTAGTGTAAATGCCATTCTTATTAATAATTGAGTGACTAAATGCCACCCCCCAATTTTGCCATTACCGCCGTTTTGCCATTATTATCATTATGCTTGGCGGGCGCATTGGTGATAACAGTTGAGGTGTTAAAAATATGCAGTACTACCCACCTCTTACGACATCCACCCTGCACTGGCCCCGCGACCACCACATCAAAAGTTTGATTGTAAATGTTGTTCTCTTACTTTCAGGTGTTGGAGACATGAAGATCAGTGAATTATCTTACCTCCCAGACCCATGTCCTCTCCCCAGTACAGAGAAAAAACGGCATCTTATGGAGCGAGAGAGACAAATCTATGCACCCTTCTCAGGCGTTGGAGGCATTGTATATGACAAGGATGCTGTATACATTGAGTTACAGGGCTCTCACTCACACAAGAAGGAAGATGAAGAGACCAATGAGAAGAAAGCACTGCTCAAAAGTGTGGTTGAAACTACAGAGACTGTAGATGAGCAAATGCAAGAGTCTGGCTTCCAACTCTTCAGTAATGGAGCAGTCATTTACCCAGATATGGTAAAAGACGATGAATATCTGCAGCAGAATAAAAATCAAACTTTCAATGATGAATCTGATGAAGGCAACAAGTCAGATGATGAAAACAGTGACTCTGAAAATGATTCAGATAATGACAGTGGTATTGATGATAATGATAAGGAGAAAAAAGAGAAACTCCCATGGGATAACAATTCTGGCTCTGATGTTGAGGATATGGATACAGGGAACTCTAGTACTGCTGAGAAGTCCTCAAATGTAGAATCAGATTCTGAATCTGATGAATCAGGCGAGGAAGACTTTAGTACAAAATGGAAGGAAAAGATGGGAGAAAAGGCAACTGAGGCTTATTTTGATAGACAAAAAACATCCAAAAACATCATGAAGTTAGTCTATGGAGAGTATGAAATTGGTAACAAAACCAAGGAAACTAAAGAAGAATCAGATGCAAGTGATGAAGAAGAATTAGGAGGTTTGTTCAAGAAAGTTACTGACACACAGAAGAAGAAATTGAAAGAAAAAGAGAAGCTTGATTTAGATGAATATTCTTTCTTCTATTCACTGGACAAACCTAGCATTAGAGACTGGTCAAGTGACAGCAACAAACGATTCCTGATGAATAAATTTGTAACTGGAAAGAGATCAGCTGATGAAGATGCATCAGAGCTCTTAAAACTAGATGATGCCAGTGATGGTGATGATGAAGAGGTGTTTGGTGACTTTGAAGATCTAGAAACTGGTGAAAAGCATATGGCTGAAGAAGACACTAAAGACACAACTGGTACAAAACGAAAAGGAGAAATGACTAAATCTGAAATCTTAGAGAAGAAACTCAAATTGAAAGCTAAGTTTGACTCTGAATATGATAACCCCGATGATCACAGGATCAAGGGGGATCATTCTTACTATGAGAGTCTAAAAGCTGAAGCTCTGAAACAGTCTGAACTGAACAAATCAGTATTTGAGAACTTAGATCAAGGTTTAAGGATAGAAGTTGAAGGTTTCAGGCCTGGTCTGTACGTCAGAATGTTGTTCAAACAAATGCCATCAGAGTTCGTCACGAACTTCGACTCTAGCTATCCGATCTTGATTGGTGCGCTAAACATGGCTGAACAAAACATAGGATTTGTGTCTTGCAAAGTTAAGAAACACAGATGGTACAAGAAAATTCTAAAAACCAATGATCCACTTGTTATATCTCTGGGTTGGCGGCGCTTTCAGACTCTTCCTATTTACTCGAAAATAGAGGATGATTTGAAATGCCGCTATCTGAAATATACGCCCGAACACGTCACGTGTAACATGCACTTTTATGGTCCTATCACTCCTCAGAACACTGGGTTTCTAGCACTACAGACAGTCAGCAGTAACTCGAACGATATGAAGCAGTTAGGGTTTCGAATAGCCGCGACAGGCAGCGTCAACGAAATTAATAAATCAACGCAAATCATGAAAAAACTTAAACTAGTTGGTACACCCCTCAAAATCTATAAGAAGACTGCTTTTATCAAAGACATGTTCACAAGCACCTTAGAAGTTGCCAAGTTTGAAGGAGCTAGAGTAAAGACAGTGTCGGGAATCAGAGGGCAGATCAAGAAGGCTTTGAATAAGCCGGAAGGCGCATTCCGTGCCACTTTCGAAGACAAGATAGTTATGAGCGATATAATCTTCTGCCGGACGTGGTTCAAAGTCGACGTTACAAAGTTTTATGCACCGGTAGTGAATTTATTATTACCAGCGGGCGCGAAGAACGCCTGGCAAGGGATGAAAACTAAGGGCCAGCTCAAACGGGAGCAAAACGTCATAAATGACGCAAACAAGGACTCGATGTACACAGAAGTGAAGCGGGAACAGCGAGTGTTCAAGCCTTTAGTGATTCCCAAAGAACTGCAAAAGGGCTTGCCTTACAGGTTCAAGCCAAAACAGAAATCCACTACCATAGACGGCAAGATAACTAAAGATAAGTTCAAGAATAGGATAGCAGTTGTGAAAAGTCCTTATGAGCAGAAAGTCAGCAATGTTATGAAAATGATAAAAACTAATTACCAGAAGAAACAGGAGACTCAGAAAGAAGCGACAGCAGAGCGGTTGAAGAAACATAAACATCAGCAAGAGGCAGAAGAGTGGGCCAAGATAAAACGACAGAAAGAAATTAAGAAGAAGATTTGTAGACAGCTAAGCAAAATGGGAAATAAAAAGAAACCCCAGATGTGAGACCACACTCAGTAGTTTTATTTCAGTCAATGCATATTAGACATAAATATTAATTAATAATGCTGGACAATTCGCACAGCATCATACATATATCTAGCCCCAAGCTTGTACAATACATAGATATTTGTTTATCATATATAGAAACTCCTGGAACAAATATCTGCAGGTCGTAAATTTGTCTCGGGGCGGGAATCGAACACGCAACCTCCTGTGTCGGAGGACCTTTGCCCCTTGCGCCACAGAGGTCAGTCGTCAAAGCTTGCTTTGATAATTACGATTTTAGGAGTAGAACAGTTCTTCGAAAGTACCTACATAATTATTATTCTTACCTCGAAACACTCCATGTTGCAGCATGGTGTTGTCTATCAATCATATTTCCTCTAAAATTATTTATTTCTACACTGTTAACGCCGTCGCCTAGCATGATTACTTTTAGCACTAACGCAACTGTGCTTGCCTATCAAGAAAGAATCTGTAAAACAAAGAAAATAAAACAAATATTTGTATCGTGTAAATTGTATTTACCTCTTATCATTATGCATAACATGTCGTCATCGCATTTGATATATTTTTACAAAGGTTACACAGTAGTTCAGATTACATTGGTCAAAATAATTACTGTTTAGAATAACAATTTTGACTTGGACAACCCCAAACGACCAAAGCTTCCGCAGAAGTTGTCAACATTCTAGCTGCTGCGAAAGTTTGGGCATTCAAGGGCAAGCGTGACAAAAAGCTTGGAATGTTAGCAGTGGTTATGTAGGGTAGTTTACATGTCCGACCAACACTAGGAAGCAATGCGATACATATGCGAAATTATATACATTTGAAAATTTCTCTAATCTATTTTACATTAACTCCTTAACGTGAAGGTAACTTTACTCTTTGGTAGCGCGAGCCACGGGGACTTACCAGGGAAAATATCTTAGTTTGTTCGCTCTCGACTTAAGACAGTTGGAATGTGATACAAAATTATTCTATTTATTGTTCGATTCGCCCGTTATCGAGATTGGCACTTGTGGAGGTCACTTACAGGACTGTTGTCCAGAAACTGTATTTACTATGGATAGATTTGTACAAGCTTTAATAATGGGACCGGACAATTAGCGCTTATCTACACTAGAGGAATTTATGTACGGAAGAACTTCTGTCCTTTTCGATATTTCCTTTCTCTCGCACTGTCGTGCAAGCCTTCCACGTTCCTCGACCGATACTTCGCACGTCCGTCAGGGTGCGAACACTACACAACACCCTTTCAAATTTTATACAAAACCGTAGCTACATCAAAAAGCTATACACTAACAGTTAACTAAATAACCATCTCATTATCTTGCACTTTATAAAACTTTGTATTATTTATATGTATAGGTACAATAAATATTTTAATAATGAAACGAATGATGTGTATGAATGATATAGGGTCGCCGTAGTTTATAGGCGTTCCCGATTTCAACGCTTAACACCTATTTCATAAAGTCCAATTTCATTCAAATTGGTTAACGCATTCGCTGACTAGCCGGCGTAATAAAATCTATAGCACTGGATATTATAACATAGCTACATGTATTAGAGCTCAAAATTAATTGAAACTATTTAAATATGGTTTCAAATAATTTTGCCGTTTGTACATGCTCCAACTTTGCACTCATGCCAATTTTTTACATTTTAATACATTTAAGATTAGCCACACTCAATTTCATTCTAGATACGTACCAATTCATCCTCTATCTAACAACTATCAAATTTATGTATTCATTATAAATGTACAACAAGAGGGCACACAGTTCCTAACATTATAATACTGTCACATCTCTATACTTTACTTACTCCAACAGATGTATAAGTTAGCGGCCTTCACGAATTAAGATATTGTGATATATGACAAACAGAGACGATTACTGAGGTATTATTTGTCCATAACCAATTAACATTACATTTTCGTTACAGAACGTAATAACTTAATAAATTAATTCCTAGTTAATAAATAATTGTAAAATAATAGTGATCTATAAAAATCTGATAGTTTGAACACATCCTAGCTAAATATTGCTAAAATTACAACTACGCTCGATAGAAACGCTATCAATAGAAAACACGTATTTACAATATTGGCTAACGATATAATGTCGATTCTGTAAACTAAAATGTTTAGCTATACAATTATGTATATGTTATGCACATTTTGTTTATCTAAGCAAATATTCACTAAATTGACATTTATATAAAACGCTTGACGCGAGAGGGTTTCAAGAGGAACCATCAAAATTAAACCAAAAATTTTTTTTTTTGATGAACACTAAGCAATCAAGCAGTCCAATATGAAATAACTTGTAAAAATTTGTACATTTAGACTCAATTAGCCGATGGCATTAAAAAATAAACAATGCATAACAAAAATATACTTAAACTAATAAGATTTAGTAAAATACATGATTACAAAACGATTTTGTTAACAATGTACACAAGACTAGTAAGTGTATGTTGCGCTCTCATATCTGTAGACACAAGTCCAATCGACCGAATAAGCCTTGTATCTATACATAAAATATTGACCCAGACGAGAGGCACATTAAATAGTCGATATAGGCCCTTGTCTTGCTCCTCTACTTACCCAGAACTTTATAAACCCCAGAAAATTTCAACATATTTCATTCAAATACAGACTCCTATACAAGAAATATACCCTAGGATTAATACAAAGGGGCTCTTCTTAATTCGACTAAAAGCTTATACAAATTTAAAAACATATGTATCATCATATTTGTCTACGGAATAAACGCGGCTGATTATTGAAACAATCTATAGACAATCATTTATTATTATTCATATTTTCAGGTCGTTATCAGAAATTGAACCTAAGTATGCTGCCATCTACAACATTCAATGTTGTAGATGGCATCATAAGTCTTAGCAGTTGTTTTACGTAATATGTTGCAATTTAACTATATTCTGAAAATTGAGCAATACTTTTGATTTAGACTCCATAGGAGTGAAAATTTTAGTATAACTCTTCATCTAACTCAAATGTAAAAGCAAAATAAAAGTACAAGTGTAATATTTAGCTATAATATAAAATAGCGGATTATTTAAGTACATAGGTACATACCTACTTCAAGCAGGTAACTTACATAAAGCATATTTACTTTTACTTAGTTATATGTATTGTAGATACTGAAACATAATATCGATAAATATGTGTTTTGTATTATTTAAGTTGTTTATACCACAAAATTGTAGTAGTTAGTTAAATATGGGTGATATTAAAAACAGCGAATCCCGCCCTCAAACTTACTTTTCACCACATTCATTCGAGACTGATAACACCTAACATTACGGCAGTCTATTACATGTACCTTTGTACCATAAAACAAATACAATCTACGAAAATAAACAATAATATGACTATATTGGGACGCCAAATACGAGGTACATACCTGTCTAAAACAAATATGAACTTTATCAGTTTAAAAATCGTGCTTTTACGCATCATTGTAACTACTACAATTCTACTGCTCTTCCAACTCTCTCATATTCGTAGGCGTTTCCTTTGTCAAAAACATTGTTGGTAATCAAAGTTTTCATAATTTCCATTATATAGTCATATTTATCAAAAAAAATCTGTAATTATCATGCTGAGTACAACAAAATAAATCTACCGTCAGATATAAAGTACAGTGAGGCTTCTGATTTTAGATTAGATTCAACAAATTCTTACATTTACTACTCTCAGGGAGTAGTTCGAAAGATATTGTCCAACACAATTATAACAAATCTACTTGAATTGTAATACACGTTGCAGCAGTGAGCGCGTCTTCCTATTGTAGTATCACCGGATTCGCTTATTATTATTTGTTCCTAACTATAATCAGGAATGGGGATCACTATTTACAGTTTACAGACTCACAATCACAATGTTCATCCAGTGAGGTTGTAAGCTAATTGTATTATATTTTATTATTTTACATTTTCTTTATGGTGGGTTAATTATCACTGTTATGTTTTCAGCGTCCAGGTTAAATCATATCACAGGATTCATTAGAAAAACTATGAAAAAAGTTCGCGGAATCTATGCGGATTTTATACTGGTGACTTCTGGTGATTAATGTTTTAGTTTCTTCTCAAGTGCGTCAACTAATATCACATCACGTAACTATTTCATTAATTAGCAAATCAGCAAACTATTGTACACTCAAAGCTCGAGTGGGTCAATGAGCGGTTTCACTAGTTCATCACATCACAGAACTATTTTCCTCTGGCTCTGTGGGTCACTCACGGTACCGATGAGTCGCTTGCGAATCCAGTGAGCGACTCGCAGTTTCTATGGATCACACGTGATTCCGATGAATAACTCGCGAATCCAGGGAGACACTTGAAGTTCCGATAAGTTACTCGCGAATCCCATGAGTCACTCGTGGTTCCACTGAGCGACTCGCCAATCCAGTGAGCGACTCGCGATTCGTCACTCGTGGGTCCAGTGAGTGGGCGAGTCTGCGATGGGCTAGTTCATGGTGTGATGTCAGGAGGGGGCGGAGTGGTCGTGTCGCGCGTCGGCGCGCTCCGTCCCGATCGCTACCAGATTGCTGAATTCTACTTCTAGTACTTGACGCGCCTGGAATATACATTTATTATTAATTACATACAATTTTATAATTTATATTTAATGATATAACGGGTGTTGTTTATATTGTATAGTCACCTGCTCAGATGAAATTTCACATAGAAAAATAAGTAATGTTTACATATGTAGTTATATTGTAAACTCGTTATTAAAAAAAAAAAACATATACATCATTCAACATTTCGAATAAATGTAGTCATCGTAAGCCTCGACCCTATCGTAAGCGTGTACCTCGATAACTACTGATAGCTCGGTTTGTTTAATTGACTAATACTGACTCAAAAATATAAATATATGTAAATATCTTCCACTGATAGATAATGTAAGAGATTTGTTGCTACCAGAGTGCTTGCTATATTATTTTAATGTGAAAAAATCAGTCGAGAGTAATTTTCATCTCGCAAAACAAATTGGTATGACTCGTTGGGATTTTTTCTCTCCCATTGAGTCACACTGTTCCTTATTGCAACTTTCTTTTATAAAAGAGCTCCCAACGTGTAACTCGATGGGGAAAAAAATCCCAACGAGTCAAACTGTGACCGGATCCACGTATGATTGAAATTTGGTAATAAGTGAATACCTGTGTGTTCTGCGTGGGAATCTGCAGCGCTAACGCCATACTGTTTGCATCGAACGTGTCGTCCAACGCGACTAGGCCGCCGTGTACGCCGCTCTCGCTGAGATTGTTCGCGTATTCCTGAACAAAAACAATTATATTTATGTACATTAAAAAACAGGCTGACAGATTAAGTACACAGTTGAATCCGGAGGTGGCAGGGATGTATACTTTGCTAAATCATAGTCGTGTAATTTGCAAATAAAATGCTCTTATTGAAGTTACCATACCGCAAAATCACGGTCAAAACGGCGGTATTGGTGCTCTATTGATCCCATTCCATGCCCCTCAAAGTATCAAAATCTGAAAATACCTGTAATGCGCAATCACAACGCCTATTTCGAGGGGTCATACGTCGGGTTTAGTAGTAGTGTCATCATCATCATCAGTTCATACACGTCCACTGCTGGACATAGGCCTCCCCCGTACGACGCCACAAATAGCGGTCCTGAGCCGCCTCCATCCATCGACTTCCTGCGACCGCTACGATGTCGTCGCTACATCGAGTGGATGGTCTCCCATGTAGGGGGAATTTGCCATAATCACCACGCTTGGCAGGCGGATTGGTGATCGCAGTGTTGGTGTTGAAAAATACTCAGAAGGAAGCTGCTGCCCTTCCTCTGGTAGGTTCCCTTAGTCGGCTCTTACGACATCCACGGGTTGAGTTGGAGGGGTCGATATTCGTACGCCGCGGCCCCACGGCCAAGTAGTAGTGTAGGGAACCTACAATACAATGAATTGGGGATCTTCGGGTCTGAGCAATTTTTTCAAAGAAAGGCATCAAGATATAAATAAGTTACAGAATGGAAACGAACAATATCGAGCCTACAGTTTATAGTGAAAGAACTATCCATGTGGTACTTTGATCTTTATTTTTAGATTCAATTCATTTGGCGATAGTTGTCGCCACATTCTTGTTGTCATTGTGTAGTTCGAGTGATACCTTCAGTCCGATGTTAGCCAGCCAGCGCTGCAGCCGCTCGTTGGTCCACACCATGACATCACGCGGCGCGTTAGGCGGCGCTAGTTCGGCCGCGCGTCTTCTCTCTTCTAACGCGCGGACGGAGTAGCCCACCCGCTTTAAGCATGCTACCCCGAAGTGAAGCGATGTTCTATAACCAGAAGTAAAAAGTTAAGAATGCAAGAACACAGCCGTAGTAACGTACGCGAAACTTCTTGTCTGCGCTAGAGTGCAGCAGTGCGTCTCGCTTCACTTCGCCTGGCTCTGTGAGTTAGAGCTGTGATCGCTCGCTGCATATAATAATTTATCGAAATCAATTTAAATATCTAAGGAGTCCAAGAGACCAGTAAAGTCGTAAATAAATAATATATAAAACAAAATCAGGTTTGAACACTTAAGTATAACTCGAGAACTCGTCATGAATAGCAGAATAACTAAAAAAATAGAGTTCCGCGCAAAAAATAAAATTTTATGCGGGCAAAGCCGCGGGCACAGCTAGTATTAAATAAAACGTAAAAAGTAAATTCTTTCGAGTATTTCGTACTTTAACCTGTAAATTACATAGACTGTTGTACACTGACCTGTGAAAACTATCGACCATCTTGAGCTGCGTCCGAAGGTCCCGCTTCGTGAGGTGCTCCAACATCCGCGCGTCCACCAGACATTCCATAAACGTCGTCCTATATTGCGGTAATCCTGCAACACGATAAAACATGTATTGGTTATAGATCGTCTTCTAATATTGACAAAATAACAGGACACATTGTCATCAAATGCGTTCAATATTTCAAATTAATTCCTTCAACTTCAATATAATACTACCAGTTGAGCTATCTGTAGATTGTTTGCAACAGTCTGCAGTTAGCTCAATTGTTTCAATTGTAAATACTAGTTTAATTTGTTTATATTATTTAATTGTTATTTTCTTTGTCAATAAATATAATACTCCAGACTTTAAATAATCCCTGTGCCTGTGGATGAAAAAGTTTGTTTGAATAGTTAAGCACCTAACACAGAGTGCTTTTTCTGCTAAGCCAACCCAATATTGTCCGTGACAAAACATTTGACAAGGGAATCAGTCTCTCAGATTTTGCGTTACACGACGCGAGAATACGCAAAATTGGGCGATTGTTGAGGCCGACGGGAGCCGACACCGGCGCGGGTTCACTGGACCGATCGGAACCGACAAGTCGGTATGTACCGGCGGCGCCGGCACGTCATTGGTAGTGGGCATCTTAGTTATTTATTTTTAAATAAAAAGTGTTGTGGAGACCTCGCTGCAGGAGATAAGGAAGACCCAAGAAGCTCCGATGTCACAAAAACGGTAGCTGTCCAACAGCGGAGGCGTGTAACCAGAGACAGAGGAAAATGGAGAATATTTGGGGAGGCATATATCCGCTACTGGAGTAATAGATGCTGACAATGATGGTGTTGATACCTAGAGAGGGCAGCCACACGTTGCCGATCCACTCGTGGTTCATATCCCCGAAGGCGAGCGCGGCGCAGGCGGTGCCGCGCGGCGCAGACGGTGACGTCAGTGACACCATCTCCTGGATCGCGAGCCGCAGCTTCAATCGGTGCAGGGGGTTGCTGATACCTGGAATAACATACACAAATATGTGAGTAGACAAAAATACAGTAAAAGAAGTGCAGGACGTCCTGTTGGGTGACGATCTACGATAAAACTGTAGGCAGATACCGGACGTGGCAAATTGAATACAGGGCGTCACGGCGCATGTTAGCAACGGCCAATGTACAGTATGGCCTAGCATCCTCTTCATCAGCATACATATGTCCACTACACATGTCCTGTGCACATGAATAAATTCTACTAGGAGGACATCATCACCACAAACCTATCTCTCTCTGTATCTCCTGGTCGGAGAGCGCAGACATGATGGCTCCGCTCTTGACGTTGGCGCGGCAAGCGGCCACGTACCAGGCCGGCATGCCGACCCACAGCTCCAGCCAGGCCACGACCGTGGGGCCGTTCCATAGCGCGAAGGGCGTCCCGGCGCGCATCGCTTCGCCGAGCAGCTCGTGCCGGTAGTCGCGCTCTCTGAAATGACAACGAATGTCAAAAAATCACTGAATATAGAATCTGAGAAATTATTTCTTAATTAAGTATGTATACTAGGAATATAAATAATTGACGCTTTTCGCTCCCCGCTAGTCGGAGCTTGCTTATCCCGCTATCCTAATCGAAGCTTTTTCAGCTGCCATTTTGAATGAAGCACGATTTAAAATGGTCGTCATGCTCTAAGGCGATAACAGCGTTGTAGTGAAACAAGTCTTGCTGAATGAACACTGGTTTATTTATTAATCATGCAGTTGTGGGTAGGTGTAACATTCATCATTCTCTTACTATATTATACTACAAGCGTCTGAGTCAAAATGGCAGTTTGAGTGACGACATCGAGGACAGCGACCGCGGTGACATTGTTGGATGGAGCTCTGCTACAGTGTGAGTATACAAGCTATAGTTGACTCACTTAGACTTGCCCCTAGAGAGGTCTTGGAGAGGGTTGTCTGCAGGCGGCGGGAGCTGCCCGTCGTCCGCTAGCGACACCAGGCCGAGCGACGACGTCGACGACAGCGACCGCGGCGCTGAACCAGCCATCTGAAAACCATAATTAAAAATATAGTCCATTAAAACGTTCATTGCGCAATGAACGTTTTAACTGGCTGGGCAGTCCCAGCCACGCGGTGCAATCTGAAGCGGTGCGCTGACAACGCTATGCCATTTTTGAAACAATAAGAGACCCCCCGATCGGATGGTATGGCCGGCCCACAAAATGTATATAACTATAAATGTTAAAAATTAACTAACCGGTAAGCCAGCCTTCTCCTTTTTACTGAAGAAACGTCCGAGCGAGCTCTTGATGCCTCGCTTCTTCTGCTGATGCATGGAGGCGATGGAGACGGCCGAGGCGGCGGCAGCCACGCCCCGCGGCAGGCCGGGCGAGGCGCCTCCGCCCCAGGTGCTAGCTGACATTGACATGGAACCGCCTAGGGATTCTTGGCTTGAGCTGGGGAGGATACATTTGGATTTATGGTTCGTCTCACTTTTTATGTGAACATTTGTGTAAAATGTTCGTCATCAAACCCTAAAGCACGGTTTGAGCTCAAAGTCTTCTATCAAACGTGCCCTTAGCAGCCATAACGCATTACGCAAGGACTCGAAATATACGCAAATTTTGTCTAAATCTAGCTTAATCACCTCAAGATAGAAATGAGGCAAGCGTTTTCCCGTTGTCACACTCTTCTGTGAGACATCAAGCAAAGGTTTCATGACGAAAACAAATCAACTAGCGATATATAAGTGAGATGGCAATGATTGTGTTCTGGAAATAATTAGTGGCAAACGTTACGCTGAATTTTCCTCTATACAACAAGCCTAAAAGAGTCTATTTACTTTAAACTGCATAACTGTATATCGCCTCGCCTCACTAAAATGGAATTACTAAACGGAACGTAGCTTCTACAAGGGATCACACTAGATAAATGTAAAAAACATACCATAATGACCCGACAAAATATTTGGCTTGACATAAAACTATACACATTAGTAATTCCATTTTATTTATCACAACAGTTTTGTAAGTAAAAATTCAAAAAATAATTTGATCATATATCAACTTCTGCTTTTGAAGCGAGCGTGGGGATTTTTGGTCACAATCACAACTGACCAATTTTATCGCTGACCAATGAGTCCTTTCAAATATAACTAGCACTCTTCACCAAACTCGGATGATGGAACAGGTAGCTCTCCACAGTTCTATACAAGTTGGACTTCATGCAAAGTCTGTGAGGTGCATAATTGAACAGCGTATCAGGGCAATCGCACCAAATGTTCGCTAGGTTTATCTCCGACACGTAAGGTTTAAAATCACACGGTTTTTGTATGGGTCTAGGTGGCCACCTGTGTATGGGAATCCTGGCGAGGCTTCCCGACATCATTGAAGTCCTGGCAGCGTGAAATATAAAAGAAAATTAGGATGTTTCACTAAATAATATTAGTAGAAGGAAAAAGGTGTTCGATTACTTAATCTGAAACGAGAATGCTTATATTTTCACACCAATAAGCAGTATTGCTGCGTGACAAAGAGAACGAAGGAAACAAGGGGACAGAGACAAGTATCTCCGTCTCGGTGCGCTCTTCTGTTTCGTACTGTAGTATCTTATCTCGTTGTCGCACGCGAACTGACATACAAAATTCTTAAGTCACGTATGGTATGGACCAAATCTGCCCTCTCGTCGCGTTCTTCAATTTCATTCTTAGTCGCGGCGCAAAACTTTAATGCACCTTGTCTTGGCGGCAGGTGTTCGAGTAGACTACTCTCTATAGACATTACTCACGAGTCGTACGGGGTCTGGTAGTGTGTCCGCAGCCGGTCCCGCTCCGCATGTATGGCGCGGGCGGCGCGCTCCAAGCGCAGCGACCGCGCTGTGAGTGGGGACTCCGCGCCTTCGCCTGGAGGCATAGACACCATACCGCCTATGCCGCCGCCGCCGTCGTCGCATAACTGCATCTGGAGTTATAATTAAACTTTGACATCAACTTATACAAAGTGGCCATGGTGCGCTCTTGAAAATAGTACAGCTAAGTCTGGGCATGGAATGCGAAAAGGCTATCTATCACATTTTGATACCAGGTGCCACGAAATTTGTAAACTAAGCCATGCCAGGTTGTTTTATATCATCATCATCACCTCGTATACGTCCACTGAACATACGTAAATATGTTTTACTAGCTAAAACTGCTAAAACATATTTACCAGTTTTAGCTAGTAAAAGGCCTAGCTGCCTTCGCCCGCGTTTTATCGGGATAATAAATAAATAGCCTATATGTTATTCCAGGTCCCAAACTATACCCATACCAAATTTCAGACTAATCGGTTCAGTAGTTTTTGCGTGCAACAGTAACAAATATCCATTCATCCATCCTACCCAACTTTGACATTTTTAATATTAGTAGGATAAATAACACAAATTTTAATACAGCAAAATTGCATGCTGAATCTCATAATACCCGTATGACCATTGTTCAGGGTATTTTGATTTCAGATTAATCTGCATGTAGAGTAATCGCAAAACTTAATGAGCTCTGTGAACATAGGCACAGAAGCAATACTGCGCAAGTAAAATCCCACCCGGACTTCGGCTAGAAATCCTTTTTATGGTGCTAATAGACACACCTGTTGCAGCTGCAGTCCACTGAAGTACCATTTTGAGGTTGAATTCATCGGCTTCTTTTCTCATAAAACTTATGACATCGAACACCATTTTCCATGTTTGACGACGCAGTACGTTATTCCGCCCGCGAGGCATATTTAACTTTTAAGAGAAACAGCTAATATCAGGGAATACTCCACAAAATCGCAAGAATAAACTATCAAGTCAACGAAACGAACACCGAACAACCGTCAAAGACTTTGCTGCGTCATTGTACAAAAAAGCATTCATTCGACAGTATTGCCAACTAGATTATAAATAAATTTGCTACATAGTAATTATTTCATTTTCAAACGTGGGTTAATTGCGTTAGATAAAAAGTTTAATTTCTTCTAACATTGTAGGTTTTAAATAATCTGTCATTGAGTATAAGATGTTTTTGCATATTCTATAAATATTGAATTGAAAAATATAGTAATGCATAACAAAATGTGCTAGACACAATAAAAATACGCCAAAACTCTTGCTGGCAATCCTGGTTTGACAGTCAGGTCCCCCCTCACCCCGCTTTTTCCCCTCAACGCCTTATTTTTGTTCAGTGCGCAGCCGTTGAAGCCAACTTCACAGAGCTCATAAAGATTTGCGCGTACTCTACATTATTTTGCATGTACACATACATATCTACGTATTACGTGTTAAGAAATACACAAGTACATTTTACCTAAACATCATACATTGTTTTACACAACATTAGCCACTCAAATATTACCAACTAATAAACAAATGCCGAAGAAGCTAATTTACATTATTTACAAAGGTTATGTATGTTATTATCAGTTTACCTTCCTATTAATACCTAATTCAAACTCAGTCTTTCAATAGGCTTCATATCATAAGCGTTTGCCAATCTAAATTTGCTTAAAGCAGTGCAGTGTGATTTGCTTAGCTAGGAATATATTAAATTTATATTTATTACTTACATTATCTAACTAAACTAACAGCCACTTTCTCGAACGTTGATTTAACAAACACATGGCCAAGATAAATAATGGGTTCAGGCGTTACTTTGCCGAAATCCATTGCACAATATTAGAATGAAACAATATTTAGTAACAATTCCGCGTATAAACTGCTCTGATAGTATTCATCAAAGTAAGTTGTCTACTAAGACAGGAGAGACGAAACTAGTTGACAAATACCTACTACACTACTTTGATAAATACCTACTATCTTTATTTTTTTGTATTTCTGTATCTATCAATAAGTGTGCAATAAAGAATTTTCTATCTATCTATCTATCAGAGAAGGTTATACGCGGAATTGTTACTAAATATTTTTTCATTCTAATAAACACATGGCCATAAAATGCATGTTAAGCGAATGATTAGAGATTATCATGATAGATTTGACAGGCTGATCAGCTAACTTTTGTTCAACATCGAGCCAATAAGCAGTTGACCTTTTGGTTCAACCATTGATAAGTTAGATTTTTGTTCAAGAAACCGGCTGTAAAACAGCATTTAGGTAATAATTACATAAATAATTTCCCCCTTATTCATAATAGTCTGCTAACTTATAACAGCTGCTAAGCTGTGTTATTTCTCACTCTTACTTATGTCATTAGAAGAAGACAGAGTGAGAATTAGTAATGCTTTAAGTTAGCAGACTATTATGAATAAGGGGGTTTGTTTCAAATATGATTTTTACATAGTATTACATATGCGAGTAAGCCTTGGGATAGACAAAGACAGCAAATATGTTATGATTCATTATTATACACATATTTTATTAACAATTCTAGTACTTTAATTCATTATACAACCAAAAGCTGTGGAGCAATCTCGTGCGAGGTGCCAAACAATTTTCTTCTGTTTACCGGAGAGGAGGGAGAGAGATGGAGATAGAGTGGGTTTTAAAGTGGGAAGGATTTTTTGTCCTGCCTAAACGGCTACACTCTGATTTCCGCAGAATTTTGAAAGTGGTGGGAGGCAATACACCCTATATTGCCTTCCATGACTTTCGAAAATTCTGGGGGTGCCAAACGACTTAGATGGAGCCGCTAGAGGTGAGGTTTATTGTGATTTTTTAGGTAGTTGACGGCTAAAGGAATAGAGAAAAGTAATCCACTTTTCTCTATTCCTTTAGCCGATATTCAAGTTTTTAGGAAGATTGAGAGGTCAGGAGGTAACAGACGGATCTGTGAGTTTCTTGGAGAGGGGTAAGTTCGGTGGGGTGTAGACCGACCTGACTAGACGGCAGACTCTCCGAGGCGGGGTGCGCGGCGCGGTAATGCGCGTGCGCCGGAGACATCGCCGCGGGAGCCTAGCCATACACACTTTACATCACTATTCATTGTACAAACAGACAGACATTGTTTAAAATAATGATAAACTAAACACACACCAAGAAACAAATAGAAACAGAAAAAATTGTACAAGGGGCGGCCTGGCTAAGATTAATGTCATTGAAGTTTCAGGCAGCCTTTGTGTTAACGTTTGTGATTTCGGTATAATAACAGTACAAAAAAAAATATTTATAGCAATTATATTTTACATGTTTATAATAAATATTCACAAATATTAAAAACGTTTTTGTTGCTGCAGAGGACCGGGCCTCTCAACAGTCTGGGCAACGGAAGTAACCAATTTATGTTCGTGTGCACTCACCGTGTGGTACTTATTGAAGGAAGGCGGCGGCATGGGGGGCCCGGGGGAGGGGGATGGCGCGCGCGGGGGGGACTCGCGACGGGAGAGGACGTTCATGTGCTCGTAGCTGCCCACCTGCGGGAACAATGGCGATGAGAAGGGCGCCTATGGACAAACAATAAACCACCTTAATTTATTCGTTATATAGTGGATATTCTTATGGTTAACAGAGGTTAGAGATAACTTGAGCGCCAAGTTCACATTAGATCAGAGGAGAGTAATCGTTGGGTGCGTGGAATGACGTGGAGGGGGCGATGAATGACACGGAGTGGGGTGAAGAAAACAACTAAGGGAGTGAGGATATACGTCACGGGGGGGCGTGAGGTTTGACATCAAGGGTTGCGGAAATTATATTGTATAAGGCAATTAAGTATGTTATTGACTGACCCGTGACTCGAGCTCCTCTGCCCGCGCCTCGGTGCTCTGCTTCTCTTCCTGGATGAGGCGAATCTCCGTGTTGATGGCGTCCAGCTGCTCCTGCAGCATCAGCGCCAGCGCCGCCGCGTCCGTGTGCCCGCCTTCCACACCGCCGTCCGACGACGAGTTCTACAACCAGACATACGGAGTTAATGGATAACTTACATCTACATTTATGGGTGAAGACTCTGCAAAAATTGGGGAGGTAGTGAAAGAATTGAACACTACAGCGAAAAAGCTTACGCAACCCTCTACACATACACTAATATAAGTAGCTTTGTTCCATCCAATCAATTCCATTTAAAGACCGCGAAGCGGCTGCCCCCTCTGCACAGAAGCTACTTAATATTGAACAATAGGTTCGTAAGATTTCATTTTGAAATAACCCAACGGCCGCGAAGCGTCCCTGCCTCCCCAAAGTAAGATGCCAAAAAAGAAGATCTGCTGCATTCCCACTTTTCACATTAAGAATAGAATTAGAACAGTATTGCGTGCTCACCTCCGCGTCGCTCGACACGTCGTATTGTTGCTGCACGTTCGCGAGCACGTGCGCTTGTTGCAGCTTCTCCCACGAACCGTCCAGCTGCAACAACAAAACCTTGACATAATCTGCGTACTTTTAGAATGAGATTGACGTTAACTCTCATGATGTCCGGCTCAGTTCGAATCAGATCTGAGCGGGACCACCATGAGAGATGACGTCATTCTCAATCCTATTCTACACAGGATGTTTCAATCTTACATCTCTCAACTCTATTTTAGTTACCAGATTTCATTGAAAACTGTACCCACGGTCTCGGTATTAGCGGTCACAATTGATATGAAGTAGGCTCTGAATGTTCAGCGATTTCGAAGTCAGCTATTTTACCATTTGCAAATGAAACATGCTTTCGAAAACGAGAAATGCGGAAGACATATATTTGTCTGAAGGTCATTATTAACGCATTAGTCTCTCTTTCTCTTGGATGTTTCATCCAACATCTGCTGTTTCAGCTGTAATGCAGTGTTACTGTGCTTTATAATCATAATGGAGTGTTTTTTTCTGGAGGAACGTTTTTTGACTATTTTGTTTTGCAGAGTGAACTGTTATTTTCATTTCGAACATAACGTGGCCAGTGAAACTTTTTATAATTTTTTTGTTAGGCAATGTTTTGTTTACATTTTTAGATCCTATGATTTATGTCGATGTTTAAGAGCAGTGCATGACGTGATTAATAATAATAGTTTTGCGCCACGCATCAGACCACTTATTCAATTATTTTTAGTTCTTTGTCTATTACTCTTACTCATATATGTCAATGAACGACATGCTTCGTGCCTTAGAGAGGATTTAATTAACTGTAAGATAGATTTGGTAATTTTCTCATTCGTTATTAGATTTATTTTAAACAAGTATTTGTCTATAGGTTTGTTAAATAAAGGTTCCTTGAGCACGAAGCATGATGAACTAGTGGTGGCTATGGATCGCTTCTCTGTGGATATATTGGCGATAAACGAGACTTGGCTGAGGGCGGGAGAGGAGGCGCGCGCGCCCGCCGTACCCGGCTACCGGCTGCGTCACGCACCGCGCGCCCACGGCTCCGCGGCCGTGGGCGGGCGGGCGCGTGGCGGCGGCGTCGGCTTTTACATCAAGCGCGGCGTTATCGCGCGTCTGTTGACCCACCCGGATACTCCGGGAGTTGACCAGATGTGGCTCCGTTGAACCATTAACGGGCGTAAGATAGCTGTCGGTACGGCGTATCGCCCTCCTTGGCAGAATATTGAGTCTTTTTTAGATGCACTCACGGATTCTATTTCTTCTTTTTCTTCTCTATATCGATATATATTCAATATCGATCTCTTAGTTTCCGATTCAGATTCCAAAAAACTTAATGACTTTCTGACATACTTTAACCTTGAGCAGTACGTTAAGTCGGCCACACACCTAACGAATCACAGTGCAACGCTGATAGACGTTTTATGTGCTAATTTGCCACTGTTTGATGTAGTAGTCGAACACATTCCTGATTTGAGTAATCAGGCATTTTTATCTTGTAGGCTTAAAATTAAGAAAGAAAAATTGCTTCCCCAATGGATGATTTATCGACCTATAAAAGATATTGATATTAATAAGTTTAACTCTGACCTTGCATCTTTAAACTGGAGCCACTTTATTACGAACGATCTAAATCGAATGGTTGAGGAGTTTCAGTCAAACATGATCTGTTTATTTGATAAGCATGCACCTTACAAAAGATCCCTTTTAAAAACTAAGTCGTATCCATGGATTACATATAACATCAAAGAGATGATGAAAACTCGTGATCGAGCTTTTCAGCGTAGCCGCTTGTCTAAAAAAGACAGTCACATTAAATACTACAAAGACTTAAAACATTACGTGAATGTAGCACTCTCATACGAAAAAACAGCATTTTTTGAAGAAAACATTAATCAAAATTCTTTTCATCCTCGAGCGTTATGGAAAAATATAAAATCTAATGTTGCGAACTTTAAACAAAAATCGTCTACTTTACCTCAACATCTCAACAACCCAGACATTGTTAATAATCACTTTCTCTCACTTCCTGGTAATAACAATATATCAATTTCAGATTTAACCTATTATGAATATCACAGGCACGGCTCATCAAATTTCAGACTACATACTGTCAGTGAATATGAAATCGGTAAAATTATAACATCTTTCTCCTCAAACGCAATGGGCTCTGATGGACTATCCATGGATATGGTTTTATTGACTCTACCCTATACTCTAGGTATTATTACAGCAATTGTTAATACTTCTATTTTGACTGAAACTTTCCCTTTCTCATGGAAATTGGCTATAGTTAAACCTATACCAAAAAATAATGATCCTCAAAACATGTCAGACTTACGTCCCATAAGCATACTTCCGTTTTTGTCAAAAATTCTTGAAAGAGTGGTCAGCACACAAGTTTATGATTATTTGGAAAAAAACCATATATTACCCAAAAAACAACCAGGTTTTCGACGGGGTCGCAGTACCGCTACTGCTCTGATGGACGTCGTCGATGACATTTTGGCTGCGCAGGATGTCGGTGAAGGGACTATTTTGACACTGCTTGATTTCTCGCGTGCTTTTGACACTATAAATATATCCCTTTTACTGTCCAAGCTCTCATATTACGGGTTCGATTCCTCTGCATCACACTGGTTCGATAGTTACCTTACCGAGCGCTCCCAGTTAGTGGAATCTCGGAATATTGATGGTACAACATGCTACTCAAATATCTTACCTGTCACTCGTGGAGTTCCTCAGGGTTCTATCTTGGGACCTATTTTGTTCATTTTGTACTGTTCTGATATCATTCAACAAATTCATAATTGCTCTTTCCACATATATGCAGATGACCTTCAGCTTTATAAACCTGTTACAATTAATGATATTGATAACACTGTTAAATGTTTAAATGAAGATCTTGCGCGTATACAAAGCTGGAGCGAAAAGAATAATTTGGTCCTCAACCCGTCAAAATCAAAATTCTTAGTTTTAGTAACTAAACATCTGATTGACAATATAATATCTCAAGGGCCGACGCTTGTTGTTAATGGCTCGCCTATAGAAAGAGTTTTAGAAGCCCGCAATTTAGGTTTAATAATGGATGCAACTTTACATTTTGAAAATTATGTTTTGAAAACCGTTCAAAATTGTTTTTATCGCTTATCTGTCCTATACCGCTTGCGTGATTATTTAAGCGTAGAAATGAGAATAAGGTTGTGTGACTCACTTATACTGTCTAAATTAAACTCTGCTGATAGTGTTTTTGGTGAATGTTTGCTTTCAAGGTCAAAGAAGCTTATTCAGCGTATACAAAACGCTTGTGTGCGCTTCTGTTTCCCCATTCCCCGACGTGCTCACATTTCTCCCTATATTAATGCTAATGGTTTGCTTAATATGTCATCTCGCCGAACACTTCATTTTGCAACACTTCTCTTCGGAATTATTAAGCATAAACAGCCCAGCTATTTGTTTGATAAACTAAACCGCCATATCTAACCGCCATATCCGTCTCGCCATTCGCTTAATCTGTCCGAGGCATAGAACGGCTGCGTTTCGTGGCAGTTTTAGATATTCTGCCACGAAATGTTGGAACAATCTGCCACCACCATTAAGAAACTCTCAATCGGTTTACTCTTTCAAAAAATCACTCAAAAAAGTATTAGTTGAATCTCAAAGCATAAATTCAGTTCAAATAAGCCCTTCTTTGCCTCATTTAGCTCAAAAATGTTGATAAAGTATAATAAAATTATTCTTTAATTCTTTATTGAATTGAAGAATTAAGGAATGATTTTATTATCTATATTATATAATTATTTATTTTTTATATTCCATAATTTATATTATAATACACATTTACTTATACAAGTGATATTATTTTCATGGTTTCAGTTTTTGTTATTTAAATTGCATATTATTTTTGTTCTTTGTTGTAAGTGTGTGATAAGGCTGCCTTGAGCGCCACGGTCTCCACGGAAGATCAGCGCCATGGTATGATCTGCTCTACCATAGCACATGCTGAGTGGAGTCCGATTTTGTCAGTTTTTCTTTTTATTTAAGGTTAATTTGCTGTACATTACTCATCTGTTCTGGCAAATAAAAATCTTTTTACTTTTACTTTTACTTTTACCTTGGCTTGGAACAACTGAGAGGGCGGAGCTTGCGGCGCGCCGGGGGACAGCGAGCGTGTTAACGCGTCTGTTTGTTGGATGTTGAACGCTATCTCCTGTTCCAGCATTTGACGTTTTAACTGTAATACAAAAAGTGTGAGGTGAGTACTTACAGTTTAAAGAAAACATATCCCTGAGTTTGGTGAGTCGATAGTTTCTTCTCGTCAATGGTGACTTCGCATATGTTATTTTTGCGGAAACCCTTATGAGATTTCGTTGCATGCATGATAAGTCACTTTTTGTGTGCACTTTTCCCACAAATTGTATTTAAGGGTGATCTTCTCGAGTTGGCGCGAGATTAAAATTTTAAGAGGTTATAAAAAAAACTGCGTAAAAAAAAAATGAAAATAATTTGCTTGAACTATTTTCTATGGCACCATCATAAAACCAACTTCGATTCAATTGTGTTATTGGATCATTTTGGGAAAATGGTGATTAAGTCCAAAATCTCTTATTTTCCCAAATGCTCCAAAAATATCAATGAACCGAATTAGTATTTCATTTAATAGATAAAGTTTTACCATTCGACTTATAACTTTGTGTTTTCAATAAATATATTGTATTGGTTGGCAAATTACTTTTCCACTTATTTTATTCCTTGTAGAACGCAGAATAAATTAAATACACCTAAAATTTAAATATCGCGCTAACCTGAAACCCACATCTGTATGCTGAGTGTGAACTGCCATACTGTTTACTACAAACTTTGCTTAACTTTACTTTCTATGGAATTTCTATTTTTAAAACTTCCCGCTTGGAGCGCTGTTCAGGAATTCCATAGAAAATAAAGTTACGCAAACTTTGTAGTAAACAGTATGGCAGTTCACACTCAGCATACGAGAAAGAAAAGCGCCGAATTGTCACAAAACATTAATAGTGTTTGTAAGATATTTTCTTATGGTATACTTGCTTCTGCCTGTCCTACATCTATGCAAAATTTCAGCCCTATCCGTTCAACAATATTTTCATGAAGAAGTACAACATCCATAAATCTAAACTTTAGTTTTCAAAATAAATTAGTGTAATGTGATTTCACCTGTTCAGTCTCCATCCTCCACTTGGCCAGTTCCTTTAATATCTCCTGTTTCTCCAGCAGCAGTTCATCAGCGTACTTCCTCGTCTTCTCCAGTTCTTGGGTCAGAGCGTTCTTCTCGTCTAACGCGTGCATACGCTCCTTTAGATGGACTTGTAATCTAGAAAACAGACAAAAGTATTTAAGACACAAACTTTTCATCATCATCATCATCAGAGTGTGAGAAATAAAATTCTTAAACCGTAAACCGCAAATAGAAATAATATTAAGACTTAATGTAATGGAAAAAAAAACTTTGACAGTGCAGACGCGGTATTTCAAACCACTTCAAAAAATCTAGAGTCTCAATTCAGCTGTGTTTTTTCAAATCCTTCCGAAAGTAAACTTCAATGGTCACACACAAACAAGCTATCAAAGATCCTGCTAGTTCTGCATCACTATGCAGTTAAAAAAACGTGCCTAACAGACATACATATTTCTATACTACTTTATTTCCATCTTCTACAGTATTATGTCATTATGGTATCCTTCTATAATAACATCGTCTTTGTGCTGCAAAAGGGAACTGTTCGTGCAATCTATAACATGGGCACCAGAGATACCCTGCCCCTGATAGCCAGGATACCCACGTTACCGTACCTGGTTGCAATAAGACTCACCTGTCGTTAGACTCGGACAGCAGTTTGTCGACAGTAGCTGAGAGGCGCGTGTTGTGTTCCTCGTTCATGCGCAGGCGCTGGTTCAGTCTCATGAGCTCGGCGTTCTTCTCCTCGACGCTGGCCTCCAGTCTCTGGATGCGGTCCTCTGCGGAGCCGTGGCGCTCTTGAGCCTGGGGGTGGAACTGTTGTTTAAGACTCTTTATATCGGTATACAAATATGGTCGCTCGTTGTTTGCTGCATAGGGAAAAAGGTCGCATAAGTAAATTTCAAAACGAAACCTAGTCACTGGTCCTACAATTCTTTCAAAAGACTAACAGACATATTTATTGAAAACTTCTGTCGCGCGGTGAGCGAAGGTCCGCCTGCAACGCAGGAGGTTGCGGATTCGATTCCCGCCTCGAGACAAATGTTTGTACGATCTGCAGATATTTGTTCAGGGTGTTCGCATGTTTTCTATGTATAATAAAAAATATCTATCTATGTAGTGTATTATTAGTACCCATAACCACCCATAACACAAGCTCTGCGTAGCTTGGGGCTAGTTATTGCGGTGTGAGTTGTCTAGGATTATTTATTATTAGTAATTTATTATTTCTGTGCTCGTATCATAGAAAGGAGGTAGGTATATTTGTATTAATAAATAGAGTCTGAAAGTACATCGTATTTATTGATTCAGATGCAACATTTTGGGCTCTTCAAACTGAGCAGAACTTACATACATATATATGTACTGGGGACCAGATAACTGACAGGTTAAATAACGCATAAAGCAAGGAAATGTTGAGAGTTAGCTAACAACTTTATATGGAAGTGAGAAGCAATAAGCACGATCATGAACACTCTATTCACATCACACCATTCAAAAATCTCAGTTTTAGTTTTCATAAATCTCAGTTCAGGCAATAGTGCCACTTTCTGCAACTCTGTAATTAGTTTTAATGTAAACTGGTTTATCCGGATCTTCAAATACCTGTGAAGGTTGCAAGAAGGTATTTGATAGCTGTGAAGCTATGATATTTCTAATATAATGTTTCAGATCGCTCTAGGCTGCGTTTTACCCAATTATCACGTGAAAAAGTCGCGGGTACAAGCTAGTTTCCAATATTATTGTATTAATTCTGATTACTTGTTAGACCATAACTTTTAAGTTGCTAGTGTCGATTCGATTACCACAAAAATTAAACAAATTTCACATCACTAAAGTTTTGCCATCCTTGTATTTACGATCGAAATAAAATAGGCATTTTCGCTTGCAAATTCAGCTGTGTGAACCTGACAACTGATGAGATATTCATGTGTTTTAATCGACTTCGCAAAAAGGAGGAGGTTTTATGTACGATTGTATGATTTTTATATACGCAGGCCAGCATCATTTGGTAAGCCCTTTAACGTTTACACTTCTACCGCTAGAGGGCTACCAGTTGATGATGCCACATATCGTCGGTCGGATTCATTACCGGAACATTTCCGAAACCACATTTTTTTGAGATAAGTACCCATGCAGAATTGTAGGGAATTGAATATATTTTCCAAATCACTAATCATCATCATCATCATCGTCAGTTGGAGTTGTACCGATAAGAGATTTGAAAAAAAAACATTTCCCTACCATTTTGTATACTTATCTCAAAAAATGTGGTTTCGGAAATGTTCCGGTATTGAATCCGATAGACGATATGCCCGTTGATTACTCCGTCATTTATAGACCGATTTGGATGATTATTTCTAGTTTTATAGAGATGATCCCTAGATGGTCCCATGAAATTATAATTGTTCCCGAGGCATTATTATTCATCCCGCAACACTTTTAAAAGAGTTTAACACTAAGGGATTCTAAATCGGTTTTTTGATTTTTTCAAAACAATCATGATATTATTTTTATCTTATTTGATTGTACCGGTTTTGTACCCGATTATACAAACCCGGTACAATCGAATAGGATCAAAAACACGAATATCTCAATGTCCTTTGCCAGGTTCACACAGCTTTCAAATTCATTTAGTTTTGTGTCGACCGCATCGACACCAGTATATTCTCTAACGTTTACCTGACTGAGAGCCTCCATCCTCGCCTTCAGCTGTTCTTCCATCTCAGGCAGCGAGGACATCTGCGCTAACTTCTGCGAGGATAGCTCCAGCTTTTCTTCTATAGCCGATGTCTTCTCTTCTTGTAACTGTGGAGTGAGGCGAAGCTGAATGACGCTATCTTGTTATAATGATGTCTATGGGAGGCGGTTAGCACAAATCGTAAGGCTCCACTCCTAAGGACGCGGAGTGGAATCGACAATGCACACTTTTATTGTGGATTCCACTATATTAAGGGCGATTTCTTGAACGCAAACTTATGAATAATTTTTAAAACAAATTAGTATTGCGCAAATGTTTGATTTCACGAGAGGTTTATATTTCGTCTTTAACGAGAGTTTTATATTACGTCAGTTTATAAATAAGCATTCTTTCACATTATAATTGCTATGTTATGATTTGCATTAGTGAGTGACATATAGTTTAAAATGTAAGTGGTTGCTATGCTTGTGTAATTTTTTTACAACTTATTTTCTATATTCCTAAGGAGTATAATAAGATACCGTATTACTGTATCAGATAAGATTCAAAATCATGTGGTCACCTTGAGCTGCGCCTGTTTGTGCTGCAACTCCTGCTCGAGCTTCTCGTTGAGGTCGTGCAGTGAGGTGGACTCGCGCTGCGCGTTCAGGTATCGCTTCTCCAACGTTGTGATGCGTTCCTCCTGAATATAACATAACAAATTACATATAACTTAAACAGCACTTGCAATGGGATAGGTATTATGCTTCTATACAAAACTCAGTTTTGTATGCAGGACTTAAGCGTTACTTTATAATGAAACTCACGCTACTACTTCAGATTAATAATCGTAACGACATCGCCTCGCTACCTGAAAGCGAGCCTCAGACGATTCGACAGGAATCAGCTAAACCGAATAACCTATTTGTCTACCACTTGGTACTCTCTCTCTCTCTCTCTCTCTCTCCTCTCTCATGTTGTTTAAGGAACTTTATTCTCATACGAATTACAAAAATTCACTTAAATGAGAACTTAAGGCTAAATTATTGCTAATAGTTAACAAGAAAGGGACGGCTACATTTTATTCCTGTCCAGGTATACTGATATCCCTGTATCAGTTTTCGTGACATCTAATTTGACAGCATTGAGATCACGGATTAGATTTATCTATTTGCTGAGGCAATAGTACATATATGTGTGCGCTCGCATCAAGTGTTTTCATTTACTTTGTGAATATTTGCTCGCTTAGTAAAAACGCGGCTTTTGGATTGTATAGTATAGACTGCCGGTTGTTTTGTAACTCACCTGATCTTCCTTCTGCGCGACGTTTTCCCTCAGATCCCGCTGCAGCTTCGCGCACTCTTCTTGTTTCTTCACCAACTCTTTCTCTCCCTTCACAAGCCGTTCCTCCATCTCAGACATCTTGTTGTTTAGTTCCGCCACTCGGCGCTGCCACGAGCTCAGCTCTGCTGACTAGAATTCGAAACATTTTGTGGGTGAAAAGACGTTGATTGGGCTTTGTTGTAAATTTTGAGCTTTTTGGGAATTGGATTCATGGAGTTAAGTATCGGTTAGTTGTCTTTTTATTATAAAACTATCGTAGTTTGCAGATTTCATTATGAATACAAGCGTATATATGTACCTAGTTTGTGGTGGAGGGACGCGGATCGAGCGGGTCCTTATGATGTCCCTCAATAAGGAAACATTGGTGTTCCTCCAACACAAACTAGGTTCGTAGTTTGTTAACCCACTTTAATTCATAATGTACCTCTATTGTTTTATAATTTAATTTTAATTAACTTTACTCGTTGTTTCTCTTGGTTTTAAAAAATGAGTCATGTTAACCGAGGACAGCTATTTTGTCTTTTAAAGAATACCATCCATACTAAGCTCCCTCCACGCATTAACTTTCTTTGACATAATGAAAGAATACAATTTTTCATACAAATGTAATCTGTCAGCACGATAAATATGTAAGCACTTGTTAGTCCCTATATTTTTCGAGCAGATTTTATGAAATGTTGCTTTCTTTCATTCAGTCAAAGAAATAAATGCGTGCAGGGAGCATAGCGTGGTTTGTTTTTGTTGAATTAAAGCCATAAAGAACTTTCGCGATTTGTTAATCTAATTTATAATAGGGCTAACCACGTGTTATGTACCATACTTAATTAGCATATTGTCTCCACTAAGAGCTCGTTCAGACACGGAGGGAACCATGCAGTTTCAAAATCGCGTTGGAACTTCGCGGATCTTATTTATACTATTATTGTTGGAATCGTTCAGACGTAATCGCGCGGTTAGTCAAACGGTTAGTCTGAACGAGCTCTTTAAATACACTTAGCTGCACTAAGATAATAAGAGTACTTTGTCATACTATAATTTGATTGTTTCAAAAAACGGAAAACCGACTTCGAATCCCTTAGTTTTGAACTGTTGTTCAAGTTTTGCGGGTTAAATACTAATCCTTCGGGAATAAATTACTCTTACATTCATTGTTAGATTTATTTATTCCCGAAGATAGAACCGCCTCCTTGATTCGAAGACGATTAAAAAATAGCTTATTGACGTACACCATGCAGCCTTCGTGTAACTTAAAAACGACAATGTAATAAAGTTTTTGCATCTTAGTGCTGTGTATTTTTTATGTTATTATTAGTGCACCAACTACCATGATTGATAATTATGAGGATATCTGTGTTAGTTGGTGGATATTATTCCATTAGTGCTTGTAATGTCTGCCGATCTACATATATGTATAAATGCGATGCTTTCTAACTTAATGTATGTATATAAGTACATGCGTCTATAATTAATAAAATAAATACAAATTTTCATATAGCATCATCTAGCGCCCAGTAAGTAGGGCGTAAAATTATGGGAACTAGATGACTGATATATTACTTAAATACGTTTTATTTTTAATTAAAATGCAATACCTATAATACTTAATACATTATCGAGATTTTATACATGGATTAGCTCTTTCAGTGTCGTTGTGTATGTATAATATGAGATAATAAAGCAGGCTGAACGTATCTATGTATAGGGTACATAAATGTATGTCGTATGTATAATAGATAGGTATATGGCGACACGATGCAATGGCGACAGACCTTGTTGTTGTGGTCTGTTTGATCAAATACGTATTGTGAAACTTTCTGGTTCAAATAACATTTTATCTTCTAAATTTACCATAATCCTGTATACAACTTAATTGTAGACCATAAGTAAAGTAAAAGTAAAGTATAGTACAAGCTTGTTCTTTCACAAAAATTTTGCTATTCAAACTGATCAAACGGAAAAATGCGTTAAAAATATTAAGGGGTTCCCACAACAGTTAACGGAAAACGGGACGGTTTGACCAAATAGGTAGTATCCAGTGAAAAAGTTCTCTGTGTGAACGATTGTACGTGTTAGTTCTAAGGTCCCCCTGATTTGCGTTGTGCACTACATTGGTACATATTCAATTGAAATCATTATAATTCACTTAAACTATGCATGTTTTCGTGCGTTCTGTTGTCCTGTAATGCTTTAATTAGTTTAAATCACAATACGTAGTCGATCAGCGGGTAATGCCCGGCTAACCTGTTTGGCGACCGTGTTTTGTAGGTCTGTGATTCGGCGTCCGCTTTCCACCTCTGTGCTCACATTATTTTGCTCCTGTGCCGACCATCAAACAAAACATTTAAGAAACAAAAATACTAAAATATTTGCATGTGGCTTTACTCAATTCAAAAGAGTTTAGAACTTAGACTAAGTCTCATTCAGGTCGAAACTCCGTCTGAAACTGAAATATTGAAATGTAGAAATTATGCTCTATTTTTTTACTATAAATAACTTTCATTTCTTTAGGCTTACAAAATAAGCTCTTAAACAAGTCAAATTTTACACTATTATACTATTATATATCAAATTACACTATCATATATCACTATTATATATCAAATAAGAAACAAAGTGTCAGGTAATGATCAATTACACTTCAATCTCTGTAGCTGTCAAGCACGATGACTCCTATACAGATTTTGCACGTTTTTTTACCGCCATAGTAATAAAACACTATTTATGTATTAATGTACATACATATGTACATACATACCTACAAATATATAGTATTTGAACTTACAACAATATGGAGTTCTTTATTTTCAAAGATTTACTTATTGTTACAAACACACATTTTTGTGCAAGAAATTTCGATAAAACTTGCGAGACTACGAATTTGATTGAGTAAAGCCATTCCTAAAAATCCTAGGTTTAAAATATCCAACGCACAACTAGGCCAATATTGACTAACTGACTTGAATATAAATTGAATCAAAATTGGCTCAGTCATGTCATAGCATCCCTAAATAGCACAGTCACCATTCTCTCTAAGCATCTAGGCCTATCAAATTGTATTCGACATTCTATTTCTTGTTTTTTCTACACATCTATAACTAAATAAATAAATCTTATTTAATAACTAAATTAATCGCGTCATTATGATAATGGTTATTATATTTATTTTGTTTGGTATCGTGACACATAGACACATTTTGACTTTCTTCTACCTTAGATGAATGATGATGATGGAAGGTGGCGCGTCACACGTGTCAAAGTTGAATCCTTTCTATCAATATCTCCGTGCAAATAGCACCGCACGCAGTATCTAGAGTTTCATTTATCGAAGGTCTAAGGAATCTACGTGAAGATTCTGCGACGATACCATTATCATAGTTTAACGATTGGTTGGCAGAATTGGGACGTTCTCTATATTTTTGTGGTATCTCGGCGTTAGTGTTTCTATCGAATAGTGTTCGTGTGTTTGTGCTTCGCGTTATTCAATTGTTTAATATTATTTTCTCTGTCTACCTACACCTTGTAGAATACCTACATGTTCGACAAAAAGAATTCATCGAGCATCTACTGCAGTTCGGTGGTTTTGAAGCGTTCAACGAGCAAAATTTACGACGTCGACGTTGCTCGAATATCTACGTTAAATTTCAACTCCATTGAACGCAAAAGCATCGAACATGACTGTTACTTATAAGTTCAGATAGCTTTTAAGACTTTTTTCGCATCAACAAAAGGGGTTTACCTTAACTACAGGTTCGCCATTTTGCTCCGGCGAGCCGGTTTGCACTTGGCCGTTTTCCTTTGGCTTGTCGCTGTCCTGACCAGCTTTTACGTTTTGTAACTGAAACATAAAAACTCAATATAAAAGAGAGGCAAATGGATGTCAAAAATTTTAAACTCTGCAATGATAAGAAAATTTTTTATTGGTTCCCAAAACAAAAATACAATAATGAAAAGTGTAAGTAAAGTAGAAAAAATACATTGTGAGACCAAAAAGCTGCCACTCAGCGTGTGCTGCAGGAGCTCGGGGAGCAACTGCAGCGCTGGTCTTCCGTGACACCTAAGCGTAGAGCGCGTCACTGGCTATGAACACACTCTTTACAATAAAGGTAGTTAAGCAAATAACATAAAGTACCTACGTAATTTTAATTTTATAAAAAATCATAACAACACATGTGCGATACTGGTGGTGAACTATAACAGATTTTTTGACAAAACACATAAATTGAAATAGAAAACAAACAAACAGAAAACAGTAAATAGTCGCATAAAACAAACAAAAACAGAAACCACGATCGACCTGATGAAAAAAAAATTAGATGTGTATAGTGCGTTTTTCAAATTTTCTTAACAGGCTTTGAACAAGATGACCACATCTGTTGGTCAAAAATCAAGGGCAAGGAACATTCATTTTGCATTGTGGGGCTCCATCTTGAGCTCCCCAAAATAATATCCTGCTGATACGACATAATACATTTTTATCGTAAATAGACGTTCGTTCGACCACAATCTTACCTGATAGTAAGTGACGATGTTATGATGATGCCGATACGAAGGTCCAGAACACCTTCATCATCATCATCATCAGCCCATACACGTCCACTGCTGGACATAGGCCTCCCCCGTAAGAACACCTTCAGAAGATACTTATTTAAAAATAATAGATTCAGGAGTTACTTGCGGAAATCCATTGCAAAATATATGGATGAAAATATTCAGTGCCGCGCAAAACCTTCTCCGATAAGATCCGACAAAGAAGCGAGAAGGAGAAACCACACCAAGTACACAATGAAATAATCTACATACAATATTAAGTCGTCAACTAGTCGTCTCTCCACGAGACATCATCTGGACATCACTATAATCACAAAGAAATTAAATGATAACCCAAAAAACAAACGATTTCCGCGGAACTCGAACCCGCATCCGTCCATCAGTACGGGACTGCGCTAACCAAATTACGCCGCTAAATCAAGTACCCGACCAGTCGAAGATCTTTGGGACTTCCTACGGACTTGCGTGAACTTTGCGCAGTTAGCTCCACCTACAGGGGAAACATTGATCCAATCCCCGAAGTCTAAAGTTACATTTAGATCGTTTGACGAGAAGTATCGCCGTTGCTCAACTTGGGGTAATCTCAAAATTTTGGGATATCTTAATTTACATACACTTATACACTTAATTTCTTTGAGATTACCCCAAGTGCAAGTGCTTACACACTATAATAACTAACAACATAATATACCACTATACTCGACTTTGGACACTGAGAGTGACAAGCAATAATATTTTGATCCTTGTACCTATTTATTTATTTATTTAAACCACCGGCAGGTGATACTCCTATTCAGCTATTCACTCTTGTCTTCAAAATACCCTTTTGAGATTGTAGTGCCGGAGAAACAGAAGCAGGCAGCGTGTTCCAAACCTTGGCACTACGAATAATAATGGTAGAGATGTCGGAGGTAAACCGCTTAGTACGAGTGGATGGACTTACTTCTTCTTTGGTTAAAGCTAATTCTTCTTCTAACGCTGTATTTCTTTCTAACGCAACCCGTAACCGTTCCCGAACCTGAAACAAAAATCACGTTAAACTTTTCTAAAAACATTACAATATTTAAAAAGTAAAGCTTTTTCTCAAGGGACTTGTTCGGGGAAATACTAACAGCAACTTTGCTGGTTTATTTTAAGCTTCCAGTGAAATTATGAACGCACTTGGAATAGGATTTTAAACGTATAATAATAGTAGATTATTAACCAAGGGGATAAAGCAATGTGTTATCATATCACCGACGCTAATTGAATCTCATATGATTCTAGACGTAGCTCACGAGCCGAGCGAGGGAGTTAGGTACTAGAATGCTGAGTGCGAGAGATTTAATGACGCCCAAGATGAAGAAAGCTTTATCCACGAGGAGTATACTCTACTTTTCATACTCACGCTTTTCTTTAAGCCGGATTGTTATCTCGATGAACGGCTCTGCTAGTTCGCATCCATTCTTTTTTATGCCCTTTGGTATGGTTTTATTAAAGACTTTGAGGAGAATGCTGTATTGATAGTTATTACCTTCTCGTCTAAAGCCTTGTGGTGCTCGAACAGACTCTTGAGTGCTTTGAGCACCTCCACCTCGGAGGAGACCCCAGACTGCGCGGCCGCCTGCCGCTTCACCACCGTCATGCGCAGCGACCGCTCGTGCCGAGACACCAGACATTCTAGGTGCTCTAGGAGTAACTGGAGAAAATAAATAAATAAGTAATGCTGGGCAATCCACACAGAATCATCTAGCCCAAAACTAAGTACAGCTTGTGTTATTGGGTCCTACATAACTCTACTTAAAGTAGATCTAGATATTTTTACTAACAAAGAAAACACCCAGAACACCCTGAACAAATATCTGCAGAACTGACAAACATTTGTCCCGAGACGGGAATGGAACCCGCAACCTTCTGCGTCGCAGACAGATCTGCGCCCGATGCGCCACAGAGGTCGGTAAAATGAAAGGGAGTTCAACTTTACGGCTCCTACACTCTATGCTACCGGTGTTTCCGCCTGGCGTTTCTATTTTGCCGGCTGGTCGTGGAAAAAACAGTTTGTTACGCCGTTTGCAGGGGCATTTAGGATTTGCGAGTCATAAGTCTTCGACGTTTAGTCTTCGGCGTCAATCTTCGATGCGTTAATACATTTCGGAATGTTGACAAACGGAAT
Source organism: Eupithecia insigniata (assembly GCA_947859395.1). Classification (NCBI taxonomy): domain Eukaryota; kingdom Metazoa; phylum Arthropoda; class Insecta; order Lepidoptera; family Geometridae; genus Eupithecia; species Eupithecia insigniata. The sequence goes on from OX402006.1 coordinate 14,299,485, forward strand.
CTTGAAATTAGTCTCTTAAGCTGTTAATATACGACAGCTTGCTTTTCTGGAGACTGAATCGTTAAATATTATATAAGTTTAGAACAACCACTCATTGTTTAGAGCAAACAGTTAACCGATCTTGCAGGCCAACAAATCCGGTGTATACGGGTCTAGACGGATGAATAATTCAACATGTTTGCCGAAGGCTACATCTGTTACTGAATTTCTATAAAAGTTTTAAGGTAAGGATTTGTAGTCCGTTCGTTACTCCACTCGTTTTTCTCAAAGCTTAACCGAGGTCGATGATCGGAAGGAAACAGTTTTATTAACTTTTAGTTTGGTCCTATTCTGCCAGCCAGCTATTTGTGGCAACTTTGTGCTTTCATCTTCCAGGAGAAATTTTATTGGTTACTCACCCTGGTGTTGTTTCTTTCTGCCTTGAGTTCTGATATCTCTTCCTCTCGCTCTAACAGCTGCTCTCGGGCCTGGTTCAGTTCTTTTGTGAGTGTCGCGAATTCCTGCAGACAAATAGAATATAACGTTAGTATGATGATTGGAAAGGAACATTTAAAGTAACGGAGATATCCATATTGAATTAAAACTCTTGTCTTTAGTCTAAAGAACAAATATAAACACAACCATAAATTATGACACACTGAAATTGACAAAGAATATCTTATTATCATTCATCAGATAATTTTACATATTTTGAGTAACTTGTAAGCTGAAAAAGGTCAGAATCAGAATCAATAACTTTATTTCTTTAGGCTTACAAAATAAGCACTTAGACAAGTCAAATTGTATACTATAAACATAGTTATTATTATCAAATAAGAAATAAGGTGTTATTAATATTCTCTTCACTTCAATTTTTTGTCCACTAGTGGAAGAAGTGAAAAAGAAACCACTAGCACATTATAATATCACTTAAGTGTCTAATACATGTTTTCTAAATCTAAATTTAATACGATTTAGTTACATGTCAAAAATTTCCATAAAGCTAAACAGAACATTGAATTTCTTACATACTACTGTCAGTGCGGAACGGAGCGACACCTGGCCAAGCATTAACATCATTGATGTAAGGTGTCATGAAAACATTAACGAAAGTAGTAAATATGCATTTTTATTAAGGAACATTCTATTTAGTGCAGTAGTGGTAGCGGTAACGCTATCTGAAAGGGCACTTAGCGCCGCCAGACTGCAATTTTGTCAGACACCTTTAAAATGGCGATTAAATTTACAACTGCATAAAATTTCGCACGAACTCTAAAAACGAAAAATTTACGGAGTGAACAAAAATATATCGGATAAAAAAATGGAATCGATTTTTTTATCGTACATGAATTAACGTGACTTTTAAAAACAGGAATCCATCATGCTTAGTGCGGCTTATGTTTATCAAATAACTAATGTGACGGGTTTAGTTTTAGCATTGGCGACATCGGCATCTTCCTACATTTTGATGGCACAATTATAAACATATACAATTTATAATGGTAGGTACGTTATACCTATAGGTTAACTACATATTTTCAGACAGGGGTACCCTACCCCATTACTTTGGCTTACTCGATAATTAGTTCTATAATGTACTAAACTGAATCCAATGGAATGTTCATTTTAATACTATTAGCTGCTGCCCGCGCCTTCGCCCGCGTTTTATCGTAACAAAAAATAGCCTATATGTCCAGTTCCAGGTCCCAAACTATATACATACCATTTTCAGCCCAATAGGTTCAGTAGTTTTTGCGTGAAAGAGTAACAAATATCCATACATCCATCCATACAAACTTTCACGTTTATGTATAATATTAGTAGGATAGGACTTATACTATACATATGTATGTATATACTACTTCACTATATATGATGATATGGCCGACGATGTATTGCAAAGGTCTGAACTAGAAGATGCCTATGATGTCTCAAGGACCTCCAAGATCTAAGATCTTATCTGCTTTACAGAGGCCGTATCCCTGACCTGACTATTCCTAGCACAGCACAGACACCAAGCACCTTGAACTCTCAAAGCCTAAAATAAAAGCGTCCATTGATTGCACTAAGGCCACACAAAGTAAACTCCGCAAATGAACCTGCGCCCTTGATCTATATTCTTGACTAGAGCCACCTGAATTAGACTGTTAGTATAGTCCCAAGTCATCTGCATGCAGAGATGTGGAGGTTAGTTAGAACTCAACTAACTAGCCGTCACAGCTCTGCAAACAAAGATAAGGTACCTGCAGACTTAGTATGATTAACCTAGACAGCGATTTGTCTAGAGTAGTATAGACAAAAATAACATCGAATCGTTCTCGAAGGCGATGACAAGGCCTTGTCTAGCTAGACTGTTCATGCTACCGGTGGTGCTAATAACCTTATATACAAGAGTCGCTAATCCACTCCGTGGATATGGAGATGATGTTAATCTAAGGAATGTTAAATTAATTCTCTACCGAGTTAAATTTTAAAATTGTTACTGCTATAATTTAAATAGAAATGTAAAAACTTCTCTTTATGTGAACTATGTTCTTTGAGATACAAATAACTGTAACCACAATTGCATGAGATAATAAATGTAATACAATATATACTTCAAATCCCGAGTGAATAACTTCCTTCTGGGAAAGCGTGCTCCATTTTAGGCCACATCTTCAAACTTCTTAAACTGAGATGAGACTATTTCTTGAATAGTGGTCAAACCATATCAATTAAGAAAGTGCGCATCGAGTACCATTTCCAATTTAAAAAAATACTTAGGACATGCTCTTATCCTCCTAATAATATAGACATTTTGTAATGTGTGTATTTCCTTAAGTCAAGTTTGAATAAATAAAGAAATAATGAGGCGAAAGTTTTGATGATCGTGATGATGTTTGTTACCTATGATTTCCAAAACTACCGAAGATGGAAATATGCCTTTTAATATCGTAAGGTGGAACACAATCCGAAATAAAAGTAGACTAGTTTTTAATCCAGGAAAAGCGCGTGCAAAGCCGTGGGCAAGACCTAGAAATTAGTAAAACAAACGTTATGGTTAAAACGTTTTCTTATAAAAATATCGAGCACGTCCTTTTACAGTTAAACGTCGTCGAATACTGCTTTGCTAACTAGGGCCATTCTTTATCTGCATAAACATACAGTTTTCAAGATTCCTAGAGGACTCTTTTGACACCTTCACAATGCAACCCCCGGGTTCGTCTTTACTCGGCTTTACCAACTCTACCTTAGAGTTGAATCGTTAAAAGTTAAAAAGGTTACGCTTGCGGGCGCCGTGTTTGTACGGATTATTATTGTTTGGATGATCTCTGTTTACTTTGTATTAGCTGCTGGTATCCACCAGTAGTTTGTTAAGCTTTTATTCATTTTAGCAGTTTCAAATATTTCAATGTCGTCTTAATTTGTGGGGTATTGTATAAAGTAATTAAATCCTTTGTTCTTCTCATTTCAATGAGATCCTGTCGTCTGTCGAGTCCGCAAAAGGTAACGGAAAGACTTACTTATGTAGGTACGTATAATATAAGTATGGAGTAATCTTAGAATTTTAGCAAAAAAACAAGACAAACATTGTTATTTTACTTTTTTGCGGGCCGTACGCGAGTGCTTTTGTTAATACTACTGTTTGATTGCTATAATTATAAGAAACATAGTATAAAACAAATTCGCTTCCCGCTGTCTGTCTGTCTGTCCCTATGTCGTCGTATCCAGCGAAAGGTTACAGTCGCCAGGGTGACCTTTCATTTTTATTGCATTTTTGGAATTTCCATTATCATTTACATCATACCAGTTCGAAAAACGTAAATAAATAATGAATTTAAAAAAGTTATTAAAGTTTTAGAATTTGGTTACAATTGCACTGATGGATTTAGTCCGACGAATAAGGTAACGAACAGATTTAGCACTTTTTTTCATGTGCAAAACGCAACCGACATCGATATTTCCCGGCGAATAAGGTTACACTCTCCAACATTAGGTAATAATGTACCGAGCGGGCGCGGGTGACCGCTGTGCTTAAAAAGAGTAGGTATCTCTAGTGCCACAAGGAAATGAAACAGAAATCGAGCTTTTATCAATCATTCTCGGAACTTGATTTGGTAAGTATTTTTTTATAGTAGGTAATATTTTAGGTACTAGGTTTATTATATTTGTTACATTTACCTACCCCAAAGGTACTAATACTCGGTTCTACGTCCGCCCGTCCTTCCACTATAGGTATCTATCTACAAACTTAATTTGTATGATACAGCCCTTTGCCAGACGGTACAGAGTTGTATCATACAAATTGTGTAGATCGATCGATATTTCCATGGCGGCCATAACAACAAAAGTTCATCAAAATTGGTTAAAGCGTGAAAGTTACTAACAGACAGAGAGTTACATTCGTATTTATAGTATTAGTCTCAACAAGAGAGATAACGAATGTCGATTTTTGACATTCGCGAACGCGAATGCTTTCTTTATTTTATAAAAAAAGCTTTTATCTTTAAAGTCGTGTTATCGTAAACTATGAAAAACTCACATAAATTGGAACGTTATAAGTATTTTCATATAATTCAGCATAAAACTTGAAGAATCTATTATACAGGTTATTAACATTATAGTAATTTTAAGATATTAAGTCAGTTGTTCCGTGATCATGGCGCATGAAACTGTGTCGAAATATTGGAAGATTTTTACCTCAAATTATTGTAAATATTCCGTTCTGAATGACTTTAAGATAATTCGGTGCAGTTACTAATAAATAGAAAGATTTATTTGCCCTTAAACATTCGCATTACATTCACGTCCATTCTTGCGAATGCGAATGCGAGTATTGAAAATCTTGCGAATGTTCGCGAATATGAATGCGTTATCTAGTATAGATTAATGGGTTTATCTATTAGATTATTGTCATCATAGATTGATAATAGAGCCTCTGTTTAAAACCTGATTTTATTAAGTAATCTTTATTTTCAGAGCAATAAAGAAAACTTTTGCCCTGAGACTTTAAATGACATGGGCTACACAACACACGTCACGCTTCATAAGAAGAACTAACCTTGCAGCCTGCAAGTAGTGTACCTATGTATATACATAGATAGGTACACTACTCGGCCCGAAATGATCAATGTCAGTTTCATGATATTTTACCTTTATTTTTTTTTAGTTTCTGCACTTACCCGATGATGTCCGAAGTTCCTTATTTAAAACACAATTTTATATGCAAAAATAGTTATAGCAATAATAATTAATTTTAGTAACTGAAAGACTTAACTTAAGAGCTTTATTATTTTTGTGCTATGGTAAAGGATAGTAATTTTGTTACGTTGCAAATCAAATTATGACTTACGGAATCATTATATATATATATATTTTGCTTCATTGAATTAATTAATTAATTATTTGTTTATTGACAATAAAATTGTATTAATTTATTTTGCTTATAATTTTATTAAATTGTTGATTTTTTTGCTTTTTGACACGTATGTTTTTATTTTGCTTATTGATTTACTTGCATAACTATTTTGATGACTACTCTTTCGTTTTAGGTCGACCTGTAATTAATGTTTGTAATACTTTTGAATAAATACAAATAAATTAATACAAATATAACCTATACTCACCTGTACCTACAAAACGTAGCAAGCTTAATACTGTTAGCATTCAAAATAGCATATCACTTTTAATAACTTTACAATAATAATTTGGTCCGAAATGCCGCCTGTACTTAAGGATAATATCTAAATTAGAATATAATTACACTTTACTGACACTCCAAGTTTGTAAAGTAAATTTTTTAATTTAGATGACTTAATACAATACTACTAAAATAGATATAATATTTTTATAATATGTACATAGAAAATAACCAGAACACCTGGGTCAAATATCTGCAGATAATTTATTATAATTTATTCATTATTATTTTCAATAATTAGTTAATAATAAATTTATGAATTTTGAAGGAAGTCCCTTATATGAATACAAAATAGGTCACAAGAAACTAGCAACAAAAAATCTAATAAATGGCCTTCACGGCTAAATGATAGTGTGGAAAATAAATACGCTATGCAGAAACTCTATCAACCTTTTATGACAATAATCTAATAGATACACCCAATTATCCATGGAGAAGTAACGAATATTCGCAAGATTTTTTCAATAAACGCATTCGCAAGAAAGCACGCGAATGTTATGCGAATTTTTAAGGGCAAATATAACATAATATTTACATATTAGTAATTGCACTATTAAAATCATTTAAAACGGGTTATTTACCAAGATTTGAGTTATGAGTTTTCCAATATTTCGACACAGTTTCATGCGCCATGATCACGGAATAACTGAATAAATGACTTTAGTGTTAATTAATAACCTGTATAAAAGTTTTATGCTGAATTACCTTGTTATACATGAAAGGAATTATAACGTATAATTCCAATTTATTTATTTGAATCAAGCATTCAGAATACCTAGCTAGGTTGAGTTTTGCATAATTTACGAAACAACTACTTTTCGTAGTATGTCAGCAATCCAAAAAGTTCATACGAACTCGGTTTTAGCTTTCAAATAATTTTGAGCAATTTGTTGCATTTAAGCAGTACTAAAACTTTGAAAATTTAGCGATAGTAGTTGTACAAACATTTGTCTCGACTTCTCGAGGCCGGAATCAAACTCGCGTTCTGCGTCGCTGGCGGACCTTCGCCCACTACGCCTTAAAGGTCGTAGATTAGGTGATGGGCAAGCTAAATCCATCTAATATCGTCTCAGGGTAGTAAAACATACCTGCAGCATGAGTAAACAGTATCTGACTCTAATTATCAAGGTACCAAACGAAATTCTGAAAGGCAAGTAAAATATAATCTTTTTATTTTTGTTATTGTCCCTTATATTTCGTCGAATTAGTTTACAAAGGCATTTGTTACCATCTTAGTTGAGGTCGTGAAGCGAAATCTCCGTGGAATAACGTCACAAAGGCGCTTAGAATAGCATCGATTTGAAACTTGCACGCGGAACTCCGTGGAAAAACGTCACAAAGGCGCTTAGAACAGCGTCGATCTAAAACTTGCACGCGGAATAAGGTGATAAGGGACAAAAACTAGGGAAAAACGTTTATTTAATTTATGAAACCTACATGATAATTTAGCTAAAAATATGATAAAACATTTTAGAAAAAAAAATCATACTCGCGTAATAGAAACTTTTCGAAATAATAAGAAAAAACCGTCTCCTGTAAAGTTGGTGTTTTGCAACTGTGACCTTATTCGTAGGATACGACGATGTATGCTTAAATCTTTAAAAATACGCAACGGATTTTGATGCGGTTTTTTTAATAGATAGATTCCAAGAGGAAGATTTATTATGTATAATTTAGTATTTGCACCCGTGCAAAGCCGGGGCGGGTCGCTAGTCCTTCCTTTCTACTAATAAGATAAATGTCAAAGTTTATAAGGATGGATGTATGGATATTTGTTACTCTTTCACGCAAAAACTACTTAACCGATTAGGCTGAAATTTGGTATGGATATAGTTTTGGCCTGGAATAACATATATGCTATTTTTTATCCCGATAAAACGCGGGCAAAGCCACGGGCAGCAGCTAGTATGAAATAAAATATTTTCATGTCAAACAACGCCTTACCTAACACGTGGTTGTTATCTCAAGCGATGAGATGCAAGTAAGTCTAGATATCCTTCTAATTTATAGCGTCCGCAACAATGGACACGTGATTTATTGTTCGGTTCGACGGCTCCGGATTTATCTAAAAGAAATCTTCGGTTTCGCAACAGTTGTCTTTATTTTACCGCGCCGTCGTCGTACTGCAGCTAATTTCATAAAAAAACTAAATCTTCGACGGCAAACAACTATATATGAACCATAATAACATTTGAAACGACTGCATCGATTTTCAAACACACATAAACAACATAAAATCAACTTTTGAACAGAACAACTATGTACATTAAAAATGGTTTTTCCGTTTGGAAGCTACCCTGTCACAGACAGACAAGAACACATTATGTCAAACTTATGTATATTCAACCCTTTTCTCGTCGATTGTTAAAAACGAGTAAGGCAATGGAATTTCTACATCACTCAGAAAAAAAAGTTTATTGGTTCTTTTTATACCAACTTTTTACATAAATTTTGGTTAACTTCTACAGTTCTAAATTGTAAGGTTGCCTGGAAGAAATCGCTTCTAAGCGATAAGGCCGCCCATTGTACTTGTTTATGTTAATGTCTATGTGTTTTATTTGTCTCTGTGGTGTACAATAAAGAGTTTTGTAATTTATTGTTAAACATTCAAAAAGCTTTAGACATTTCTAGCTAAAGAGATATTCAGTAGAAATTAAGCAAGTTTCTGGGTGTGATCGTAGTTATCACACAAGGCTGGGCTGCATTCAGATAGCGGCGCTTTAATAAATCTTTTCAGTCGCTCGCAGAGCCGCGAACCCAGTTCAAAACTGTTATCCAACAGGGAGGGATAGGATACAGATGAGATTCAGGCTTAGAGTAGGTGAGAAATATTCGCAGGATTTGTTATTTTCGACTATCTCGAAAACGACAAAATATTAGAACATAGACCTCACGAAATTAGTCGGTTAAACAATTACTAGGCCAAAATAAGTGTTTGAAGTCGTTGCATAGTTTTTTTCGGACCGAACATTGTGTGCCAATTGTTGGAATACCAACAAACATTGTCTATGGCGTCGACCATAGCTCCTGCTATACGCAACACTTTAGTTGCTCTATGGATAAGATGTTTTGTTTCCGTTTTCCGATAAGTAATAATAATAAGAAAGAATAAAAAGAGAAGAAAAAATTCTGTACGTTGTGCTCTGGTGATTAAATTTTATTGACTTTAAAAACAGTGTTTTCACTCCCAACATAAGCCACCGTAACACCAATTACGAGTACTAGTAAAAATAAATAAAGAAACAATTATCATCATCATCAGCCCGTACACGTCCACAGCTAAACATAGGCCTCCCCCAAACGACGCCACGAATAGCGGTTTTGAGCCGCCTCCATCCAAGAATAACAATAACAAATTAATTTATTAGTATGACAGGGTCTGTACATTGGTAAAAGTTAGAACATTAGTTCATTGAACTAATTTATTTGATATCTACTTACTGTCCAAAGTCCTATTCGAATGTTTTACTTTTGCTTCTGTTTAGGTATGTAATGATTTTCTCCTTTCACCTTGGTCGCCCAGAAGAAATCGCTTTGAGCGATAAGGCCGCCAATTCCATTGCCTTTCTATAGGATAAGTTTAATTATTATTACTGAATTAAATAATTACCCCAAGTACGGGCTTAAGCACTATAATAACAAAAACCTTACGTACCTACTGAATCTTTATAAGGCTGTGAAATAAAGAAATATCTATCTTTAGGTACGAATATGCCATCCGTACGTAGCCAGCTTTTCAGTTATCATTTCGAGACTCCATTTGCCGCATTACCATAAGCAAATTTGTCTCTCCGGGCTTACCCAGGACATGCCGGGGCTGCGGGCCCCACATTAATGCACCATTAGCTAGATATGCAAGTGCTGTTTGCAGGACTGAGTAGCTACACCAGAAATATTAATTTTATTAATATAATATTATTAAAATAATATAAGTTATTACCAGTTTATTATAAGTTCATAGTTTATTTTTTTAAGTTTTGGAAACGACAATAAAATATCTTATATCTTTACATGAAATTTTGTATACAGAAGGTTTCGGGTGCGATAAATCAATATAGCTAGGATTCATTTTTAGAAAATGTCGTTTTATTCGTGTTTTCAATAATCAACCTTATCGATAGGGTACTCCCATAGACAAGATTTCGAACATACTTTTTATTGGTAGCAACTAACTGCTCTAAAGACACAACAACACTAAAGCTACTCCAGCATATAGCAAAAAAATAATATTGAGCGAAACTCGGTCATCCAGGTACAGTACTTGTAAACTTAGTAGATAATAATAAATTTAATAATGCTGGACAATCCACACAGCGTCATCTAGTCCCAAGCTTAGCAGAGCAACAAATATTTGTAGATCGTATAAACGTTTGTCCCAGGGCTGGAATCGAACCCGCAACCTCCTGCGTCGCAGGCGGATCTTAACCCGCCGCGCCTCATCGGTCGTCTGAATACACCTCTCCAGAAAGAAAGACTCCTATAATTATACGATAGATCGTCAGAAAACAAGATATACAAAAATATTTGGAGGTCGATCGATAAAAACCGCCCCTACTCAGTAACCTACTGGCTAATAAAGTAACCCGACATCAAGAAAATAAAAACACAGGTGTTCCGGGCATCTTTACTCGTTATTTTTTACCCTCAACTCTCAAGTCATAGGCATGGTTTACTACCTAAGGCGCAATATGATGCGACACTAGCGCCACTCTTTATATATATATTTTTTGTATTATCGTATTATTCATAGCAGAAAATGGTTTATTGCGTTTAGTGGCCATCAAGTGCAAAACACCATTTTCTGCTAATTCTAAATGAAACAACTATTACAGCACTGCTATTCTTACTCAATCGAAAAGTTTCAGTGACTCGAAATCTGACACAAATCTGCGCGAAATTCAAATATTTTAGCGGTTTTTATTATTTTCTGCGAGGAATAAAACTACCCAAAAAATAGTTTTTCATAAATCGCTGACCATTTTCTATGAATTTATGTTCCAATGAAGTACGATTAAGGAGGCTTTTGGTATTAGTTCGTTGGTTGTTGATTTTAGTAATAAATCTCATAAATTATTAATTTCTCCAAAAGTCGAGTCAAATCCAAATTAGTTAAAACATGGGTTCATAGAAAATGTTTTGCACTTTACGTTAAGCTACTTTTCTGCTGATATTGCTTGTAGAACGCAGAAAATATTAAAATCCGCTAAAATATTTGAATTTCGTGCGGATTATTTGAATTTCGCGCAGATTTGTGTCACATTTCGAGTCAGGGAAACTTTTCGATCGAGTTAGAATAGCCATGCAGTACTTCTGCATGGGAAAAAATAGTTTATACTGGGTATTATCAATTGGCGGAGAGAACTTTTGGTAATTCTTACCCATAACGATAATACAAGAAAAAATAAAGTGTCACATCACTATGCGCCTTAAGTGCCACAATACAGCGGGCAGATAGATGATACTAAAGGGAATATGATGATCGCATTACATTTTATCGTAAAGTATCACATCGATGTGGTATTACCGTCCTTCCTTTATTAGGGGAGTAATAGGGAGTAATCGATCGACAAATTATCTCGGCTGGTGGCTTTCCGCCGTTCTGTAGTATTCTGGTCGTAGGTATTTGGTGCTGATAGACTTGTTGAATTCTACGAATATAATAAATTTGAAAGTAATTGTCTATCTGTCTGTTACCTATTCACGCCTAAACGGCTGAACGGATCTTAATGTTTGGCAGGGAGGTAGATGGTATCCGGGGGACGGTACTTGAAAAGCGCGTGCGAAGTCGCGGGCAGCAGCTTATTGTTTATATGAGTGGTCATAGCGCCCTGTTTAGCTTGCCGCGTCCAACGAACACCTTTCTTAGTTGCCTGCATTTGATCACGCTTGTTATCCCAACCAACCTAAGATTGATCAAGTCTTTTTGAATAACACGAGGTTTTATTTTATCGTTCAGTGTTGGGACGCGTTTGTCTTCACAAACGGTTTGGACAAACAGACAAACAGATAAAGGCATAGCACATTGGGCTGTAAATACAATATATTGGAGCGCAACGGGACATCGCTTTGGACCCATGAAATGGGAATTGTCGTCGCATTTTGTCCGTGTAGTTTCACCACATTATTGGATGCAACAAATGGTCGCACAAATAATCTATGATAGTTAAATAATAATTGGATAGAACATAGATAATTGGAAGACGAAACTAGAATTTATATGTTTTTATTTATACCAATGGTCGAAACAAGCAAATGGGCCACCTGATGATAAGTGGCTTTTTATGTAATCAGAATGTGTTTAAATAATTTATGATAGTTAAATAATAATTGGATAGAGCACAGATAATTGGAAGACGGAACTAGAGGGGTGTAAGGGGTGGTGGTAGTGACATAAAATTTCACAGAAATAAACTCCCAAATATGTTAGTAACCACAAATACACAGATGCATGTAAGTACATTGATCAAGGAAAGATTGACTGGATTAAGCTAGCCTTTGAGGTTATTAAATCTGCTCAGATCAAATTAGGCATGCCAGAGGAATTTCATTAGGACGCAGCGGCGGCATCCAGTAATTACATCGATACAAGGTCTGTGCGCTACCGCGAAGCCGCCGGCTGGACTCTGGTTATGTAGACAAGGACATTATCAGGCGGTCAGATAATAATGAGTTTATTCTGTGGCCTAAAAGGAATAGAAAACAAACGAAAACTTAATTCAAATTAATTCATTGAGTAAATAAATTAAATTATGTAATTAAGATTACACATATGAATGTATATATTGTAACATAGTGGGTGCTAAGGCAAGATAAGTCCTGTCATAGAATGATGCTTAGTGATTTGTCCAGCATTATTTGCTTTTGTGTTTTATTGATAGCGCTGGTCTAGTATGGCTTCCCCCCCAAAGGGTTCTCGCCTTGCCGTGGCGGGGGGCTTAGTAATCGCGGCCTGGTCACCCGCGATGAAGCTAAGAGGAACCCATGGGGCCGAGCCAACGCAGACGGCAACACGGCCGGCCCCGAGACGGACCGCTCCTCTGGGTTTTACCCTTTAAGCCTAGTTGGAGCGGTAGTAGGTTGCGGTGTCGTATGGGAGGCACCGCAGCTGAGGCGGGCGGCTGTGCCGTATGGGCGGCATGGCCGCAGAAAGGTGCAGGCCGCGGCGGGAGAGGAGTGCCGGTATTGCGAGGGCTGCTCTCCCTATCCTCTGTGACCGTGTGGCAGGTGGCGGGGCCACTCGACTGACCCGTCGCAAGGGGACCTAGGGGCGTTTTGACACGGGGTCGTCTGGCGCCCATTTGGCAGGGTATGTGTTTCTGGTGCGTCGCGAAGGGGGGTGCTCCAACCCCCCAGTGAGGGGCCCGATATCGGGCAGCTGCGGTGGGTTCGCGGAAGAGGAAACGTTCCCGTGTTCCACCACAAGCGGCAGAAGCGGAACACCCTGAGGGTTTTAGTGGGTTAAAGTCCCACTTAATCGTACTGTCTCCCCGTGACAGTACGATATGCGTGACCATTTCCCAGAGGATACAAAAAATGGTCTAGTGTGGCTTCAATTTGTAAGATTTCAGGACTGTTTCTGTATTAATGTCGTTTATTAAGATACCAGCATGTAGAAGAGCTATATGATGTAATCGTTATTTAGAGACCAAAGCAGGTGAATACGAGCAGCGCTGCACTAGCTTTGTGGCGATCTTTGGAGAAGTCCAAAGACAAAAGACCGGACCAGACTAAACCATATCTACTTTAAGTTATGTTACTGTATCAAAGCTACAATACAAATAAAGATTTTCTTATTCTTCAACCACAAGACATAATTATTCATGAAGTGAACTCCCATCCTGGAACTTTTTTTTAACAGACTCCGTTAAGCGTTGATTGGTGATAATAGAAACCTACCTGTAGCAGAACCGTATGGACACAACAGCTACAGACGGTGCAGTTTCTGGTTATTGTGGCGATCTGTGGGAGAAGTTTATATCCAGCAATGAACGTCTATTGGCTGAGACGATAGACTCATGACAAACCTGTAGCAGCGCAGTATGGACACGGCAGCTGCATACAGCGCCGTTCCTGCGCGCGCACGGCGTGCCGAGCCACGCGCACGCGCCGCCGCGCATCGCGCGCGACCATGCCGCGGCCAGCGCGGCGCAACACTCACAACGACTTCACCATGTTGATAACTTCACTCAACACCTCGACAACTGTCTCCTGACTATCCGTCTCTTGACCAGGCGCAAGGTTCACGACCTTATCATTTTAACACCGACTTCACTGAACACATCTACAACGGTCCGTCTCCTGGGCATAAAAATGAGTCTTTCCTCTTTTGTGTTTCATTATTCCATGTCTTTAGAAATGTGAGTTATCGATAAAAATCATTGATCATAACAATTGCACTGGAAATCTTCTCGGGTAGGGTAATTTCTGGGTTAGTTAAGCTTTACCATATTTCCTACACTTCATCCCCCACTGTATCTATTTAAGAAAATTATTCATTTACTGCATCGGCAGAGCAATTTAGGAAGAAGATTTCGTAAAATTATTGATATGTATTCGTCCTCGTCATAGCCGTAGCTAGGATGCAGGATGAACATCGGTTCATCAAAGAGTTCGCGTAAGATTTTCAATACACTGGTTTACAACAGGTTTAATCCGAATAGATAACACAATAATAACAAATAAACAATAGAACAGTAGAGAAAATAGTCTTGAATCGGTCGATTGATATCGGATTTTCTATTGCAAACTATAATTTCACTACTTTTGTGTTAGCGGCATTACGAGAATGAGAATTTTTGCAAGAAATTGATAGAGTATATAAAAACTCCTCCAATTTCACACAATACCGTGGAACAGTTTGGACGCGAGGTTCGTCTCCCAATTTTCGCCATAATCGGCAGTTCCCCCTGAAAATTCCGCCTCAAGGGGGAACACTCGATCCGAACGAATTACAGCCTTGGCCAAAAGTATAAAGCACTCCTCTAAAACATACATATCTCAAAAGACATTTAAAAAATAGCAATGTTTTGAACAAAGGGCAAGCCGGTGCCCTCAAACGATTATTAAAACAATAGATAACCTTTTTCTATGGGCCATAAAACATCTGGTGAGCTAAACTCAAATTATGGGTATTTTACACAAAAAATTCAAAAATACGAATCAGTCTTCATTTATTATTCGTAGCGTAAGGAAGCTTCCGTGTGTGATTTAATAGTGAAATTAACATTACTTTTTTTCGAAAATGCCAAAAACAAGTGAACTGTGCTACGCAAAACGTATTAAAATTCAGTTGTTACATGAACAAGGAAAGACCCAAGTAGAAATTGCCAAACTCGTGAAAAGTTCGCGGTACGCAGTGCAATCTGCTATTAAACGGTTTGCGGAGACTGGTTCCCACGCAAATAAAAGACGGAGTGGCAGAAAACGCGTGACTACTGAGCGCCAGGACAGAAAACTCATCCGCGAGTCTCTGAAGGATCGCAAAAAAACTTCTTCTGAGCTCGCTGCCGCCCTATCCGAAGAAAGTGGATACCCTATTAGTGCTCGAACGGCAAGAAGAAGGCTTGGAGATGCGGGTTTAAAGGGGTGTAAAGCAACTAAGAAGCCGTGGCTCTCGGAAAATAACAAAAAAAATCGCTTAGAATGGGCTCTACGATACCAACACTTCACGGAGGAGGATTGGTCAAATGTTGTGTGGTCCGATGAATCAAACTTTGAGGTAAGCTTTTATACCATTTCATAAAAACGATAACACTGATTACTATTATTTTAGTTGACTTTCATAAAAATAATGAGCACACATTTAAGCTCTACTTTTTTCAATTGTTACAGCTATTCGGAACTGCGGGTGTAACCTTCGTGAGGCGGCGCGTCGGCGAGGAATATCATCCAGATTGCGTGGTTTCCACTGTTAAACACGGGGGAGGTAGCATTATGGTCTGGGGCTGCATGGCAGCTGATGGTGTCGGCAAAATGTTCGTTTGCGAAGGCCGTATGAACAGTGAAAAGTACATAAATGTACTCGAAACCGCTCTATTACCTTCGCTTACGCGCATTTTCGGCGACACGAACTTGGATGGCGTCAAATTCCAACAAGACAATGCTGCTTGTCATAAATCAGCGACCTCCATGCGCTGGTTTCGAAACAACAGTATTGTCTTGTTAGATTGGCCGGCGCAGTCCCCAGATCTGAACCCTATCGAGCATCTTTGGGGTATTATGAAGCGCAAAGTCAAACAGCATAGCATTACATCCAAAACAACGCTAAAAAATGCTTTATTTCAAGAGTGGGACGCCATAAGTGCAGCCGAATGTAAAAATCTTGTAAACAGCATGCCCCAAAGAATTGCTGCTGTGATCAATGCGAAGGGTGGGCCAACTAAATATTAGTGATTTATA
The DNA here is from genome assembly GCA_947859395.1 of Eupithecia insigniata. NCBI lineage: Eukaryota > Metazoa > Arthropoda > Insecta > Lepidoptera > Geometridae > Eupithecia > Eupithecia insigniata. Next base: position 14,315,542 of record OX402006.1, read on the forward strand.
AATTTTTATGTTAATATAGTAATTTGGAAAACAAATTAGTTTTATTTTACACCTTAAACACGAAAAAGTCATTAAATTTTAGGGTGCTTTATACTTTTGGCCAAGGCTGTATGTATATTGTTTTGTTAAGAAAAGGCAAGACGACGTCCAAAGTAGTTGTAAAATAGTTTAAAAATTCAATGGCACCACAGTTACTGCATTGCAAATTAAATATAGAGACTTTTACCCAAGCAGAGCTAAAATTTACCAGAAAACACTTTGTCGCCGAGTTTATTTCTGCGGAACTTCTTTAATTCTCTGATTTTCAAAAGAAATGCAGACAACCTGCCCTTATTAATTCGCGGTGAGCCAAATCAAATAGCGGACCTGAGCACTCTGCAGGGCCTTTACAGGACTAGTTCGCGTACCTTTTCTAAGAGATCAATGCATTTCGACTTCTTAAAGATTATTGATAATATCTGCCGTACCGTACGTACATTACACCGTCTAAATATTAATCTCACTCACAGACGGTGGCCTAGCCTAGCCAAACTACTACTACACACAGCCTAGCTTCAACTAGCTAGCTCATAGGTAGCCATAAATAATAAGGTGCCTTGAATTATGCTCGTCTGGTAGAAATCTCTGCAAGGGATAAGACCACCAATTGCAGGATACGGAAATTAGATTTTAAGAACTTCCAGTACCTACTATACTGTAATCTTTCCTGCAATAAAGCTTTATTTATTATTTATATATTTAATCTATTCGTACACGTGCAATAGTGGTACAACGTGTTAATGGATAATTTACTTTGCTGTAACAGATCTACAGTTTTATGTTAACCTTCGGTTCCTTAGATTTCGGACGCGGCCCGAGAGCCATCAAACCGTGTCCCGTTGGGGCCGTACACAGTAATTGGCCTGGTTTACGAGCAAGCTGTGAAAGTGATGGGTAGTTTTTCACCACACTGTTTTTAACATATAATAGTAACATCGTACGTGTCACTGCATGTGTCTTTTTATAGGAAAACTTATTTATTAGGGACTGTTTTTGTTTAAAAGTATATTTCATTGTTCCATGTTGTCTAATCTACGGTACAAATGATATGTTAAAACATATTTTGTCATGGTTTTTCCGCGACAAGCAAAGTTTCACTAAAATTTACCCTTTAGTGATTACATCAGTTTGAACTAAGTTACCACCGCAGTGTGGTTACTGCTGAAATGTAAATAGGTATGTATATCATCATCATCTTCGCCCGTTGACTTGACACACATGGGTACAGGTCTCCTATTTTCTACGCCAGGAGTCTAAACCTCAGTCTTCCGGTCATCTCGACGATATCGTCGGCCAATAATCCGCCTGTAGGATAAAACCGAAAATAGTTGGCCGTAACGGTAGGTGCGTAAGAATCGACCCCGCGAACTCAGCCCGTGCAAGTTGTAAGAACTGACGAAGGGAACCTACCAAAGGGAGGGTAGCCGCTTTCTTCTGTGTATTTTTAACACTCCCACTGCGATTACGCAGTATTTGGTTGCTAGTTAGCAAGCAACCAAAAAATACTAAGGCAGGGCCAAATTGATTTCTGAACTTACACCTCAAACTGTTTCCTCTTAGTCTAAGTTTATTATGTATTCGGTGTGAGTCTTATTAACAAATTAATAGTAGACACAAGGGTAGTAAGGGAGTTATTACAGAACAAGATCCAATTTGGCGCCAGTGCGAGCTCAGCTCGCAAAGGGCCCTAAATTGGATTGAGTGCACCCGAGATATTTAGACGCCCGAGCGAAGCAAGGGCGAATATAGTTCGAGGGTGCACTCAATCCAATTTCGCGCCCTTGCGAGCGCTCGCAAAGGGCGCTAATGGATCGAGTGCACCCGAGAACATAGTTCGAGGGTGTAATAGCTACTTGCAACCGAGGTAAGCATTCTACTTTACATCATAATGGCGAGGCAAATAAAACATTTATATACTTAGGTATGACAAAATGTAATTTTTATTAGAAAAATTAATTATTTATTAAAAGATTTTGTATTTTTTACAACATCTTCTGCTTCGAGATGACAGAAATCAGGCGTGCGAACCAGTTCTTCATCTGATGAAGTACTTGACATACTGAACTACCTCTTTAAATTTATTTATTACAGCTTTAACTTTTAACTTTAGTTTATTACAGTCGCACAAATCAAATTAAATAAAATGCCACCATTTCCACAGTTTTTTTTTTTTCAGTAAAAGTTTTCTTATCATTTTATAAGAAAAGAGATTGTTTCACCAAGGAGTTTTGCATAGCTTGAACTGTAAAGTCTTTACAATTGAAACAAAGTGTGACGTAATGAGATTTGAAAATGGAATTCCTATAAAAATGTACTGTGTTGCGAATACCATCTTACACAGCCTATTTGCTTAATTTGTAAAACCTTCTTGCCGAGCATTATGATGTAAAGTAAATTATATTCTATGACCATTGCCCCTGCAAAGCGTAGTTACACTCTTGTTTGGAGGAGCACGTTCAGGAATGGACGTGTGTGGATGAAGATAAACTCTTGATAGTAAATGTAATAAATAGTTTACCAATCCAGTTAGTTCTTTACTCACTCGCAGCAGAATATGAATTCACTATTTATATATATATATAGTTCACATTGTACCATCATGAGTTTCGGGTAAACTTGCCACACAGGCTGCTTACTCTAACTGACAGACAATGCATAATGAAGCCGGTTATATACGGAAATGTTGGAAATAGTTCGCTTTGAGGGCTGATTTCAAAGGAATTTAAACAGTGGAGTTTTGTTTTAAGTGGGTTTATTTCCGCTATTACCTGAACAAAATGTATAAGGGTTTGTTTGAATTGAACTTTTCGTAAGTTTATGTGTCTAGTGTATGTACAGTTTGAGAACGAAGAGAAAAGTTACAGTTCATTTTTGAATCATCATCATCAGCCCTTGTGGATCCATTGCATGCGCAGATAGGTATCTCTATGTTGATGCCATTCCTCTCGGTCCTGTGCTAATCTGGGCCAGGTGTAGACTACGGTTTTGCGTAAGTCATCGATCCATCGCGCCGGCGCACGTGACTTAATCGCATTATAAAACAAAATCTTAATTGAAGCTATTATAAATCTTGGTTATTATAAATTACAAAAAGTTAAGTAATGATTTGCAATTTTCTTTCTATTTTATGTTTTTGGATTCAGGATCTACCTGATTCGAAGAAATAGAAAAACAACATAACGAAGGTGTATAATCATTGAAAGTTAGATCTTGGGCCATGGAAAATCATCTCTGCCCAACAAATATATTGCCAGCAATAACCGTAAACAGTGCCAGATTGGAAGGGCAAAAAACGTGGCGAGATCCCGGCCTGAATAATTTACCTTTTGTTAGGCGCGTTAGCTAAGTATTTAGTTTACCTATGTGCATTTTCAATATCTTTTATTTTCAACGCTTACGTTTATTATAAACAATCTTTGATTCAGTTTTATCATTTGTCAGTCCTTCAAATCAGATCTTCAAAAATAGCCTGGCAATTAAAAGTTAAACAGTTTTGAGAGCCACATTTGTGTAGAAATTTGGGCCAAAGATTCTCCGAACCCTGTATTCGGGTAGCTGGCATATCACGTTAAAACGACAACACCTTACAAGACACGCTGAGTGATGAAGTAATATGAATAATATAATACGTGAGGGAGACACTCATCTCAATTATTAACTAACTTCTCTGACGGGACGTGTTTGAAGCGAAGGTATAACCAATGCCAGTCGTGCTGCGTGTTCGAAGCACGGCGGCAGATCGAAACAAATGAATGCTCGTAGTTCAAGTAAAAATAGATAATATCAGCGAATTTCACGGACTTTCGCTCAGTTCAACCGAATATCACTGAACATAATTGTACGTACATGCGCTCGCCTCAAGTGTTTTAATTTACCGCGAGACCGAACATCAGCTCACTCAGAAGAACTCAATTGTTCAGTACACATTTCACATTGAAAAACTACTTTACTAGTAAAATCTCACGTACAGATTATTAAATCTTTATGACCGTTCAGTTCTTTTTCTAGCAAGGATAACCTTTGTCGACGTAAGAGTGATTGAGAGTGATAGATCGGCGATATATCACGGACATGACACGCGAGACGAGCTATTGGCCACCATCTTAGAGAAAGTATCTATACGGAACGTAGGCTGCTTGATCTTAGGCCACCCACCATAGACCTGTTTGCCGAAGATAAAATACAGATGCAACGAGGCGTGATTCTTTGATGAGTTTTTTTAGACTATGTTTTAGCTTTTCTGTTGTATTTGACGTAAAAACATACATAACATACATACCACAAATAGTATTTTTAATAGAGAACGCCTGCGTGGTCATGGTATAAGTAATTATACAGTTTTTCTTTTGTGCAGAATCATGTAAAGCTATTTTTACGCAATTTATCCATCTGTAATGACCGAACCTTTTTGTAAAGAAGCTTGATTGAGGTACCTTTATAGATAAAATAAATCCCATTTCGGTAGAGGAAGAGCGTATCTAAAAATATACGTTAAGGAAAATTGGAGCTTGAAGCTTGTTTGTCATCAAATTCAACGGTTCACTGCTGATTTATTCGGAATTGAGTTTTTCTCATGGTTATGGTGAGATTATTATCTTAGCTCAGAGAAAAAAGAAACCTTAGCTTCTAACAGGGAAATAGCTACGTAAAATAATAATGATGGGCACACAGCATCATCTAGCTCCAAAGCAAGCAGAGATCGTTATGAGAACTAGATGTCTGAGATGCTCATTATATTTTTTTTATGACAATAATATTTGCAGATCATACAATCACGGTAAGGCGGACTAAGAAATGAATAAAGTTTTAACCAATTTTAGTGGTTACTCACAAGCAGGCGCTTATTAATAAAAAATATATATTTCCTTCTCTTTTATCATTATTGTTCAAACCCCAGCTGATCTTGAGATTCTTGAGGCTGGAAACCTTTAACGTTGTACAAATTTCGAACTATTATTGCCATAAATATATATTGTAATAAACCCTGATTACATTATTTGCAATGAGAAGACCCATCAAGTACAATCGCGATTGCTCCGTAGATGAATTCGCGTGAAACCTGACAAGTTAGATGATTGCTGATTTACCCTTTACTTATTTGGTGTCAATATATGTATGTACAATGTCATGGTTTGTACCAAATAGTAAAGGTTAGTTAGAAGTGTAACTACAAATTTTACTTTCCCTTTTAAACCATGGGTAAAAACGACGTCCTCGTAATTTCCAGTTTGCAAAAGCTTTTCCACTTCATTCAGTCGGTGACACCTCACACCTCCGGCGCTTCAAAAACAATTCCTGACCCTTTTTCCTAAAGTTGAAATTGTTTTGTTGTGTTTTGAAGCGCGAACGAGCCAATTACAGGCCCTTTCAGGTACCGGCGGGTTCATTGACCGCTTTAAGGCTATTCGACAGGTATCACAAGTAATTTGATTACTTACTTTGCGATAGAGTTAGTTCTGTGGAGATTAATTGATCACCTTGTCTATAAGCCGTTTCGTCTACTTTATTAAGTTTCTCCAACGTTAACGATATAACTAAACCATAATCTCCAGAACCATTCATTCGGCCGATAGGTACGATATTCCTAAGTGCTGTACAAGGCTTTTCTCACAGCTTTATAGTGTACTAAATTACAAAATTAACGAATAAACCAGTAAGTACTGTATTAATTTCTAAAGTAAGAATTGAATGGGAGACCATCCACTCGATGGACCGACATCGTAGCGGTCGCGGGGAGTCGATGGATGGAGGCGGCTCAGGACCGCTATTTGTGGCGTCGTATGGGGGAGGCCTATGTCCAGCAGTGGATGTGTATGAGCTGATATGATGATGAAGAATTGGTACCTACCTACCTAACGAAAACCAATGTAAGATATACGACTTTAACATTCATATTTTCCTATTTACTATTCCTCTTTTCATTTCCAAAACTCGTCCCTAACAGATCATAGAGATCAAATTACAGACGAGAGCTTTTACGAGTTTCTCACTCGACTAACCAAAGCTTTTAAAAGCATCAGCGACGGCAATTAAAAGACAGACTCTCTCCAGTGCACTATCACATTGCATGAAGCATGAACTTAACACTGGCCTTTTAACCCCCAAAGCAAAAAACCGGATGGTATAACTTGGACGTGTGTATCTATGTCATATCGTAACTCCCAAAATATACAAGAGTGCACCTGTGTTTGTGCACACACTTTTGCACTATAATATTATTTATTATTATTTTATTATCCTTTTGTATCTTATTGTAAGTACCTAGCTTTATTTTAGTTTTACTTTGAAAATGCCTCTATACACCAGCCCCGCTAGCACGGGCTTTTCATTTCTACTCTACCTAGACTAGAGAAGAAAGTTTCTTGTCTTCATAATCTTTCTCTTGCCCGGATATGCCGTTTCGAGAAACAAACCCTAGAAAACAGTTTCTTCGTAGAAGCGTTTTCTATAGCAACGGGAACCAAACAACAGAAAAAATATAAATGCTGTAAAAAGTTCGTTCTTTGCGTTTCATTACCAAGAAAATCAACATAAAACCAGCCGTATCGCTAAAGAGAAAACTGAGCCCGTAAAACGAAACGTTTTTTGATTACACCAAAATGTCACTTTATTGTATTTGTCAATGTCAATTACAATGTTTCATTCTTCTTTCGGTATTCGTTTCGTTCAAAGATGTATTTTTCTTTTATTGGACGAAAGAAATACCGAAATCTTTTCACAAAATGTTTCGGTGAAATACTGTCTCTGGCAAAGGCGGCAAATGAAGATTATTGAACTCAAAGCATATACAATACAGAATAACGGAGATTAATTTGGTTTTGGAGCGAACAAACAAACAAATTATTCTCCGATTTTTTATGTTGCATTTGCTCGTAATGGCTGCGGGGCCACAAAGACACAAAAACCCCAAAAATCAAAGAGTATTATAATAATATAACTAAAGATCTAAATATTGCGAGATGCGAGGGAAGAAATACCTTGTCTAGGTCTCGAGAGGTGTAGACAATTTTAAAAGAAATGTTTCTATTCTCAAATGTCAAGAAACGAGTAAATTGATCCCCATGTTCGCATCGGTAGACTCATCTCTAGGGTAGAATAGAAAACATCTCTACCGCTTATTCTTCCGAACGCCGTGTTCTCGAACGAAGAAAACTTTCTACTCTCTACACCTAAATGTCATTTTTACGTAATTTTTATCTATTCTACCTAGACAAGAAAGCCTGTGCTAGCCCTACCGCTTTCATGACATTTCTTGACATGTAATATAAGTATTTAATTTATTAAATATCTGACATAATTTTATTAATTATTGTAATTTTATTAATAGGTACTGGGCCCTTTTACAGCCAACTCTTTTAGTGTACTTAAGATTTGACTGTCTGACTTTTTCTTTATGTATACAATCCCTTATGGTGCTTCCTTTTTCTTGTTTTGATTATAAATTGTGTACTAATTAATGTATAGGACCCATATTTTTATTTAGAAATTAACGTCACCAAGTGTATATTATGAAATACCGACGGTGTAAATAAATAAAATGTCTTGCGCACATGCACATGACTAGTCTCCGAGACTGACCGCCGCCGTGGCCGAAATTCGGCTAGACGGACAACATCATCATTTCCCAAAGGGATTGAACCGAACTATTTAGAAATGAAATATATCTCGATAATGAGTGCTCCTAGCTATGTTTGATGAAAATCGGTGCAGCCTTGTGTTATGGTGGTATTCATCTCTGCTCTAATTATCGTTTTAAAGTAAATAGTAGAAAGGTTTTTTTATTTTTTTATAAATTAGATTGTGGCATTTACGTAGAACCATGTATGTAATACAAATACATAGAAACAATAATATACCACATAAACGCAACTGCAAAGAAAACGTTGGGTAATCACAGCTTTTAGCTGGCAACATTAGAAAATAGCATTCTGAGAACATACTTCCGGTTAGGAAATTAGCGTCTCTTGTCACGCGATTGGGAAGTTTGACTGTACGTGAGTTTCGACAGGGTTGCCAGACTTTACAACTAAATACCGGATATGACAGTTATTTCACAATTACTGACTAAATCAAATCAAATCAAATCAATCAAATCAAATCATTTATTTGCTGTAATGTAGGTACAAAAGTTATTAATTAAAAATGGTATTTCCAATACATTACTACTTCATCGAGGCGTGCAAAATTAAGATAGCATGCAAATGCCACAGTAAAGTTTAGTAATGTTCTAACCTAGGTATATTGTAGATAATTTTATATAATGTCAAAAATCTTAAAGTAATAATAGTAAGAGGATGTCAAAATTTATCTGTCATAAAATCGTTAATATTATAATAGCATTTGGTAATTAATAATTGTTTCAATTTAGTCCTAAATATATTGTCGTCAAGATCTTTTAATGATTTAGGTATTTTGTTATATATTTTGCATGACATACAGACTACACTTTTTTGTAGGAAAGCTGTTTTACTATTAGGTATTTGGAGTTTACTGTTATCACGTCTATTTCGCACTACAAAATCAGACTTGCGTGGGAAAAGATGAAATGTTTATAGCATTATATACTGAAGAGGTGTTGACCATAACAAAAACATGTTATTACTTTATTTGATATTAGCTGCTGCCCGCGTCTTCGCCCGCGTTTTATCGGGATACAAAATAGCCTATATATTATTCCAGGTCCCATACTATACCCAAACCAAATTTCAGCCTAATCGGTTCAGTAGTTTTTGCGTGAAAGAGTAACAAATATCCATTCATCCATACATCCATCCATACAAACTTTGACATTTATAATATTAGTAGGATTAATTACAGCTTCATTTCATGGACAGCTGTGGGGCTGTACCTGCAAGAGTAACATCGAAATTATACAACGATTCCAAAGTAAAGTTCTACGGGGCATTGTAAATGCACCTTGGTACATAAGAAACGAAGATCTACACCGGGACCTCCAGATCGAATTCGTCAATAAATTAGTCCAGAGATACGCAGAAGCTCACGAACGAAGACTTCATCACCACGTGAACGTCGAGGCCATCCAGCTCCTCGACAACACAGACATAGTGAGAAGGCTCAAGAGAACTAAACCTTTTGAGTTAGTGTAGTGTTAAACATAAATAGTGAATAATTAGTGCAAATTTTAATGAACACTTAAACAAAGTGTCCTCCCCTTAACTAGAGACTCTAAGAAAAGTGCCAATGGACACATTCTTATATTAATAATTAATAAAAACTAAGACAAAGCAAAATTACTCATTAGCCTACTTGGCTAGATTGTAATATAATTAGGGTATCTACGCTGTACACAAAACAATAAAAAAAAAACATGGACCTACCTAATAACTACACTGTTGGATTTATCATAGTTTCACCCACTGTTGCTTATGCAATTATCTCCGGGTGATTCCCACTTAGGCCCTTCATCGGTCTGCTTCTTGGTCGTCTATTGGTTGAATTAGTCATAATTTTAGTAAATATATTTCAATCATTATTATAAATATTCACTGGTGTTTATCGCGTTTATCTACATACTAGCTGCTGCCGGCGCCTTCGCCCACGTTTTATCGGGATAAAAAATAACCTATTACGTTATTCCAGGTCCCAAACTATACCCATACCAAATTTCAGCCCAATCGTTCAGTAGTTTTTGCGTGAAAGAGGAAAAAATATCCATACATCCATCCTTACAAACTTTGACATTTATATTATTAGCAAGTAGGGTTTTTCTCGACGTTTCAACAGGTTTACACTCTGTCGTGGAAAAAAAATTAAATAAACGCGATAAATACCCGTGAATATTCATAACAATGCGTTCAGATCGCGTAATTAAAAAAATATATATTTCAAGCATTAAATTAAACTACGACAAAAATATGTAAGTTTGGCAGCCCTACCCAGATAAAAACCAGTTATGGCAGCCGGATACACGAGCGAACAGATATCGGCTCTAATTGCTCTCTTGTTAGGCTTATCAGACTAGAGAGTCATTCGAATGAATAAACATAATCCATTGAATAAGAATTAGCTCAAATTAGTCTATTTATCAGATTTGGTTCTATAAACGATAACGTATTTTAAAAAGACTGGTTGCGGATTGGGTGTCGTAATTTTTAATTTTTGTTTTTGACATCAATATACACCTTACTGTAAATTCTTGACCTTAAAGGAGCGATAAAAATATCCGCTTATTTCAGTCCCCTGTCCCCCTCCCTCACTAAAATATCCCCCCTAAGGGGAAAACTGGAATTCAAACTATAGCAAAAGAACGGAACGAACAAGGGTTCAGTTTACGCTATTCGTTTACAGTCAGTAAAATAAACAGAATAACTATAATGTAAAACATTGATACTTCCTGGAATAAATCGCTCTCAGCGATAAGGCCGCCTTTTGTACTTATTTGTAGTATTTTTTTATTTGTGTATTTATGTTTTCAATTTATGTAGATATAAGTTTTTGTATTAATGTTGGTTTAAGTACAATACAGTGATCATTCATTCATACTATCTATAATTATGCAGCATAACAAGTTGCAACCTGTAAGCTCCAAATAATCATATAACAACCCCCACGTCTCGTTAGGTAATCCAAAATCGGTTAATACGATTATGGATATAGCGTATTTGAAAATCACAAGTATTGTTTTTATAATGAAAATATAGGCTGTATTATGTCTTTGCCCTGCACTAAAGCCTTACAGGCTTACCTTTACAAGTCGCTAGAAAGCTATGAAGTTTTATTTTTATGAGAAGATTTTCCTTTCCCGTTTTGCTGTTAAAAGTAAACGAGCAAACTACAGAATCGTTAGTATTTTAATTCACTACACTGAATTATAACCATCAAAGGAACCTCGTGTTAGGTTAACACGATGTTCAGCCGCTATTTTGATGAGCAGCCGCCATTTTCCGCATCATTAGCGAAGTAAAACTATTCAGAGAAAAATCAGTTCTAGATTCTACATTAAATTGAATTGGGCGGTGGAACAGGAGCTTGAAGTTAGACGGCTAAGTTGCGATCCGCAGTGATGTTGGGATTTTAAAGTAACTTTCAGTTTATAGGAAACCTATGACTTTCTGTGAGCATTTAAGTTTCAGGCTCTTGGAACGGAGGACAACTAGAGAAGACACGAAGTTTTTTTTTTCTTCTGAAAGTTCATTCATTGTTGTAAGTAAATAAGGATATCGAATGAATATTATATAATTCTTGTACAATAAAATATACATACGTATAAAACATTTAACAAGAAAATTCATGGCAAAGGCGACCCTGCAACGCAAACCAGATTTAACATATCTGAAATCCCTTTTTTTGAGTTCCTTTTGCGAAATAGTTATGTATTATGGTACGGAACCCTCCGTGTACAAGTCGACTCGCACTTGGACGATTTTATTTAATGTAAATAAAGGCTAGGTAAGTACAGGGTGACAGGTATAAGAGCGTTCAGTTGGAATCAATTAATATAAGAGGTGCCAAACTGCCAATTGACCTAGTTATCCACTCGGATAAACCATCATTTACTTTATTGAATATAATTTCATAATAGGATGAAATCATGATCGCATATTAATGCGGGTAAAACGAAGGAAATATAAAGAAAATTATTTTTAGTAATCGTTAGGTTATTTATATAAATAATGGGTAGTATCAACACATTCTGCAAACTATAGCTGGATGGATCACCTCTCTCCCACATGGCGTTGTTTGCTGCGGAGGATGATCTATTTTAGTATTATTTAAGTACCTAGTAGTATTAAGTAAAAATAACCTATGAGTCCCCTCTGCATGTATGTACTAAAAAAATCGGATGTATTTAATTCCTGATAAAAAGATTTTTATTTTATTTGTATAATGAGAAAATACTCAATAATAAAAAGCATCAGCTAAAGGGAATTTTCCGCCTGGCTCCAAAGGTCCATTGACGATTACCATATGAAAGCGAGAGAGCGTGACCGGAGAGCTAATAAGTAAGAGTTTTAAAACACTCTCGATCCTTCCAGGAAACTGAAAGTGGACTCATTTGGTTCAATTCAGGGTTGATTGATCATGCGTGTAAATCCATTGATCACTTTGTTTTGAAAGGAGCCCGTGTCTAACAATGGAACGTGTCGAGCTAATTATTTATTAACATTTGTAAACGATTTCGTCCTTTGGAAAAATATAAAGCTAGCGATATCTTGTAATATGGAATTTTTTGTGTAAAAGAACAAAATAAGTACAAAACATTGTCCATTTCTTAAGGCAATTTCTAACTACTTAAAACTGCAAAGTCGAGGCGCAAGATAGCACGTGTACTGGCAGTAAAATTGCTGCTTTTCCTTTCAACCGTAAATAATTCTAAAATATGTTTTAGGTATAAGTGTTTTTTGGGTTAAATAGACTTATTGAAATCTTATGTTTTAAAGGGCTTTTAGCCCGACACTGACTACGCCAGTCCTGTTTAGTACATTCAATCTGTTACTATCTTATATAATATCATACACCATTTTATACAAAATCCTGCCTTGTAACGACAAAGGTCAGTAGCAAGTACAAGAGAGCACGCGGTACCGGCTGTAAACCAGCTCCAACCTGTAAAGCGTACTGTAAAGCTGCTGTAAACCTCCTGTAAAGCATTAACCTCACGTTTACGACGGTCGCATTAACTATTAGTCAGAGACGATCGGCAGCTGGGCACTACAGGTATTCACTGAATTACGTGAGAGACGTTTTATGAGTGAGGAATTGGGTGCTTTCGATTTTAGTTTCATGGGCAGAATAGGGTGTTTCTTATAAATGGACACCATCTCATCGCAGATATGTAGGGTAGTATGTAGTATTATTTATTTTTCTTTTCAATAAACGCGTATGCACTTATTCAATAACCAGATTGCCGAGAGTTAAATTACCGTAAGATTTTGGGGCAAAGGCTGCTATGTGGGTAGACAATTATCGACTAAATAAATAAAACTTTCGAATTGACGACGGAGATTACTATTATATAGCACCAAGAATATGAAGAGAACTGGTTAATAACCTACACAAGGAAATTATAAAATAGTTTGACAGTGAAATCGAGTTCAAAGAGATAAGATAAGAATTGTTCAAAAATCGACGTAAATCTACGTTCTCACTAATCGCCACTATCACTCTATTCCCTTTAGCTTCCCAACACTTGCCACTTTTGGTAACGTTTGATCCAAAACACTGTATCACTATTCTTCTACTATTCGCGAGACGACCGGCCGGCGCGTGGCTCCCGCCCATCTGCCGTCGTTGTGGAGTTAAATATAACACCGTATGGAGGTTCCGCTAACAACAGATAGGTGTTGACTTTTCTTTTAAGTAGTCTGTGCTAACTAGAGCCAATAGGAAGTAGTGGATTCGTCTTATTCCGGAGAGTAAAAGAATATAGCGTAGGGGTTTTTATGAAATATGATAGAAAGTACCACTTCACTCAAGCCTCTCCTGCACGATTTCTACAGAGGTAATACAAGCTTTCTACAAGGAGCATTAATACTGCAATGACACATATATTGCAGTATTAAACTAGATTGTATCCAGAAGGAAAGAGGCTACCTTTGGTCTCGGAAAGGGGTGCAACAGGGGATAGATGTTCGTATGGGTGTGGCGACATCTTTCGCCAAAGCATCGAATTGAAAACTTCTGAGAAAATCTGCTAGGTAGCGCTGTGTGCAGAAAAGAAGAGAGTAAAATTAGCAAGAAGATGTATCCCAGGCCGTACATATAACTTGCACTGGCTACTTTTACCCTAAAAAAGGCGTTATGCTCAGGAGCCAGTTATGTATTATTTTGTTTTAGAATTTAATTATTATTTTAATACATTAGTAAGTACGCTGATTGGTTTCGCAGTTACTTGCATGGGCGTCGGCAGCGTATTCGCATTGATGATGAGTGCTCGTCTTCGTGCGGCATGTCTGCTGGCGTTCCACAGGGTGGCGTTCTTTCACCTCTTCTTTTTGCTATGTTCATAAATTCTATATCTCAAAACATAACTTCATCGTACCACCTCTATGCAGATGATCTCCAAATATACACGCAGGCTACGGTAGATCAGCTATCGTGTGCTATTGCCACCATTAACGAAGACCTAAGTCGTATCCTGGACTGGAGCAACAGCTTTGGTCTAAAAGTCAACCCTTCAAAAACGCAAGTGATCACAGTAGGAAGCTCTCGAATGATAGGTCGGATAAATTGGGGTACTCTACCAACTGTGGTCTTTGATGGGACCCCTGTTGGGCAAAGCAAAACGGTGAAAAATTTAGGTATCCTCATCGATAGAAATCTGTCGTGGGGACCGCAGATATCTGAAATCAGCCGTAGGATGTTTGCTTCAGCAGGTTCCCTTCGAAGGCTGCGTAACTTTCTACCTATTGCCACTAAAATCTCTCTTGCACAATCTCTTCTTCTTCCAGTTCTTGATTACGCCGATTCGGCCTTTCTTGATCTAACTGAGCAACAGTTAGACAAACTTGAGCGCCTGCAGAATGTCGGGATAAGGTTCATATTTGGCTTGCGCAAGTATGACCATGTTTCGGAATTTCGCAGGAAGCTCAAGTGGTTACCTATACGGCTTCGCCGAAATTCTCATATTCTCTCTCTTCTCTTTAATATCTTGTTTTACGCCTCTGCACCCCCTTATCTCAAAGAGCTTTTTACCTTTCTACATCATTCGCACGCTCTTTCTCTGCGCTCTTCTGAAACTTTTATACTTCAAGTACCTGTTCACTCTACTTCTTTCTTCGCCCATTCCTTTACTGCCCGGGCTGTACAACTATGGAACGCATTGCCAGTCTCACTGAGGCGAGCAAAGTCGCTACCACTATTCAAAACCATGGTGAAGGAGCACTATTTAGGCTGTTGTCATTGAACGCATACCTGTGTCCCTATGTATATAAGTAAATATATATATATATATATATATAAATTTATATATGTAGTTTATTTTAGGTATTATATTTATTATGAGTATTTTTATTTATTAAATCTATACTAGCACACAGATCCCCTAGTACTATCCAACAATCCTATCCAACCACGGTTGTCTGGTAGAGATCGCTCTCGAGCGATAAGACCGCCACTTGTAACTTAGTTTTAAAATTGTCTTTTTTTGTATTTCTGTTTCTTATCAATAAGTGTGCAATAAAGAATTTTCTATCTATCTATCTACGCAATTGTCGACGAAATAAATTTTAGTGTTCACACTTTTAGTTTAGTATGATCTATTAGCGAATGCCTATTATTAGCTTTCTGTGTCTATTTTAAATTCTACTGTAATTAGTTAAGCTGATGGCAATCCGAATTAAAATAAATAAATAAATGTATAATCTCATAAATTGAATTATGCAAACAGTCATCAGATGACCCTAGGGTTGTTTTAGTCCATTTCCTTTGAAACGTATATTGCCTACAGCATTTATATTAAATTTTTTCTAACAAAATCCTTAATATTATACATAAAAATCTTGGATTGATATATTTTGTGTCCCCGTAGAAATATTTTTTACCACAGGATTTTTGACATGTGTATCTCTCCCAGAACAGGACACCATGGATTACCTTTATTGCATACGAATGTAAGACATCTTACCTTTACCGATTATACCCCCGGAGTGTCAGTGTAGGTTAAGGCACTACGGACGTACTATGTACTTCTTAATTATTCTAAACAAATACCTGAAACAAAAATAAGACTGGGTTATTAATGCATCCATATCAATACACCCTTATGGTTGACTAGCATCCCGCGCCTGGCACAGTAATGTATGTACTACCTACATTTAAATAATGGCCAAATGGATTACCAGGATTTTTCAGGAAAGTTTTATTCGCTTTTTGAATTACGGTTTAAAACTAAATGCTTTCTTAGCAGACGTGGACAGGTTTGGAGTGTACAATGTACCTACATATGTATGTGGCATGGAGGACGAAGGCCGCCTGCGACGCAGACGGTTGTGGGTTCGATTCTCGTCTCGGGACAAATAATAGTACGATCTGTAGAATTTTTTTCCGATATTTTATTCCAGGTGTTCTGGATGTTTTCTACGTATAAAAAATAGATAGATGGACAGAAATTGCTAAGAAATATAAAATAGACGACACAAACGTATAATGGGCGGCCTTATCTCTTCCATATTATTTTTATCGTGAAAAGACCTTCGTTTGACCGCGATCTCATCTGATGGTGAGGGACGATGAAGTATCACGAAGGTCTAGAAGACCTATTTCACTTCACAGTCTTGAAGAGACCCAGTTGTAGTTGAAATATATGATTAGGAAGCTATAAAAAGTTCTATTTCATTCAGTTCCTGTTGGCATACAAGATGACGCTGACCTGCATAAACTGTCTGACGCAGTCGGCTCCATGGTCCTGGAGGAAGCTTCTCAGGGTCCGGACTCCGCGCAGCGACAGCCGGTACCCTGTGCCGTTGGCGCCAGAGAAAAACACACCTGGATTCTGACCTTCCACCATTATCTCACATCTTCACAATGTTAAATACCCTAGGACTCTTGAGTTTCCACCATCTTCCCACATCTTTACAACGTAGAACAAACACACCGGACAGTTACCATCCAGTAACTTACACTTTCTTGAATGCCGGTAAAAGTATGCAGCCTGGTTGGAGTATATTTATTTTAATGAAATAGTTTTACTTTTCATATTAAAGAATTAATATTTTGTGTCCAATAATTATCGAACTGTTATGTTTATATAACAGTATACATATATTACCAGTAAATGCCGCACAATAGCGAACTTTCGTACATCAATATTCGTTCCCAATTTTCACTTGGGATCTGTCACTGAATCGACAAATTATAAGGACCGCACAAAAAATCAAGGGAATACAGGTCGCTCAAAGCGATCCCGACCAAACGTTCAACCGAGCGAATTCACCGAACAATACTGCTGAAAACCGAGAAAATTCCTTAACAAACAGCGCTGAAAAATACGGATCTTGGTCCTTTTCAATTAACCACAATAGTTTCCTGAGAAAATTGCAGCTCAAACCGGCATCAACAAATGTATAGTTCATGGTCGCGTTTAATTAAAAAACTGAAAGGTTTATTAAAGTTGACTAAGTAATTTGTTTGCACTAGATTCAAAGAATAAAAGGGAAAGTAGTGAATCAATCTGAGGAAATTTTTGTTTAGTTTGGGGCTAGATAATTTCGTGGGTATTTATTTCTTATTTTTTTTTTAGTGAATATTTAGTAGTTCGCCGTAAGGTCTCGGTCTCGGCTAACGTAGCAGCGTAGGCGCGCTACACGACCGAATCGCTCGTAGCCACTGCTACGCCGTAGACACTGCTACGCCGTAGACCACTCGTAGCACTGCGCTACGAAGCTTCAATATTGTGACGTAAAGGAATCTCTGGTAAAACTAGCGCAGGATAATATGATTTTATCAAATTTAAAAAGACCACTATACTTTTCCTACATTATTTAATTTTAAAGTGTGTCCCGTACGGTCGGAAATAAAGAACTTTGACTTTTAATTGTATTTTTTTTATGGATTTCAGTTTAAGTTTTTGACATAGATAAGGACGACGAGTAAATATGACTACTTTTTATCATAGCTTACCTTGTATAACCTTTCGTTTAGCTATCACTGCATCGTTTCACCTGATATTGACTAACGTAGGACCGGCGGCGGTCGGCGCGACTATGAGTAACAAAAGTTCTACATTTTAGGCTTCATTTTCGACTTGTCATATTAACCTCAGGCACAGATTTTATAATACTAAAGTACCTCAGCAAGCTTTGATTTAATAATTAGGGAATTGATTCTTTAGGTCAAAACAGCACTACTGTGTTATTACAATCATGAACTAGATTTTAACGATGAATCATGACACGCTAAGTATAAATAAATTTATACTTCGCACGATACTGTGCATGACATCGAAAACGTTAAATTAAACTGATCGAACCGGAGTTTTCCCATCGAAGTTTCATGTATAAAAACGTGTTCAAGCGTGGAGGAAAACTTGTTTCTTTGAGCAGGAAAACAAAGTCAGAGAGAGGTCGTAAGGTATAACACAAAGCTCGCTGGCAGGAGTGCATGGAATTGACATTGAGCATGAGACGCGTGAGCAACGCAAAAAACTTATTTATTTTTGCTATTCATTGAGGTATCTGGTTAGCTATTTACCCTCGAATACTCAATCGCAACTCACATTTAAACACGTCTTAAGGCGCTGTATTTTGACAGTAACTATTCAATGAAAACATGTAAAACATTCGCCAAATGGACGTGCTCAAATCTATGATGCCTATGAGTATTGGGGGGTGAGTCGTGAATAGGTAACAGACAAAGTAACTTTCTCTTTTATATTAGTGTGGGTGGTTCCTTTCGCTTTGCTAGATTAGTTTGTCTGAAATATTAGTTCAGTTAATGGCTGCTTTCAATAACGGAGTCTGCACAGCCAGGGCCGAATCGTGAAAGATGGCAGCCAATTTGCAAGACGAAACTGGTAAATTAACCGGCACAGAGTTAGAGGGACGCTTTCGTTTTAAAGTATTTCAGGCTGTCCGAAATTGATGTTCAGCCACAGTACTGCTTTGATTTTGCGCAGCCTCCGTTGTCCGTTGTCGTTGTTGGCCGCCGCCCATTCTGATTATCGCTAGGATGACATCATCATTATCAGAGCTAAAGTTATGGTTTTGCAATTTGCGTGCGCCTGATTTTGACCACCGACAGCACCGGCTGATTTTTGAGATAGACACGATGTGATAGACAGTTGTTGTGAAGTGATAGACAGCGATTCTGCCAATGACAAAATAAATCACTAAGCGGCTAAGATCAAGCAGCCTACGTTCCATAAGCCTTAATGACTGTGGGTTATAAAATTTTCTAAATTGACTAGCTTATGGAAATATATATAATGGAACTAACTCAAAATATCTGGTTCTACCGCAAATAGAGTATTATTATTTAACTTGAACCCTAAATCGTTCTATGATATTGCAAATAGCTTTTGTCAGCGTTTGTTAGCGGAGCAAAGTGAGCATAGTGAACGTGTATTATTTACTTCAAAAGGCGGGCGAAGGTCCGATTGTGATGCAGGAGGTTGTGGGTTCGATTCTTGCAATGGGACAAATGTTCGTACGATCTGTAAATCTGTCCCGGGTGGTCTGGGTATTTACTACGTATAATAAAAAATATTAAAAGAAAACTACCTATGTAATATATTGTATTATGTCTTAGTTTTCACCTTTTTTATTTATTAATTTTTCATGTTTCTTAAATTGTTACTTAATTTCTTATATTTTTGCTATAGGCAGGTACTATATTATACTGTATACCCATACCACAAGCTCTGCTTACATAGCTTGGGACTAGATGAAGCTGTGTGAATTGTCCGACAGCATTAATTTAAAAAATAATAATTTAGTGAGTGGGTCCAGTTTCCCTACTGTTTCTACGCTTTATACCGTTCTAATGAAAAACACCCAAAACACAACTACAGTGGCGTCCAATTAAAAACGCAACCCGATAACCAGCTGATTACCGTCTCGTTGATATAATTACTGGCAAAAAGGGCGTTATCTGATGAACAAAGACAAACCTAATTTATTTTGTATAGATATGTATTATGTTGTATACGGTTAATATTAGAATATAAAAATATTTAGTAACAATTCCCAGTACAACCTTCTCTGATAATATTCAGAGAAGGTTATACGCGGAATTGTTACTAAATATTTTTTCATTCTAATATTATGCAATGGATTTCCGCAAAGTAACGCCTGAATCTATTATTTATTTATATGTATTAGCGGCTGTTGCATAGCATGTAGTTGTTGCAAGGAATAATATGGTGTTTTCAACCAAAATTAAAAACTTAGCGGAACTCGAATATCTAACTTTTATTGGACCTCCATTATCTATCAAAACCGAGAGAATCATCAAAATCGGATTAAAAAACATGTCCAAAAAACATAGAGACGAATCAAGAAATAGGTAAGTGTCGATGATTGATTTTGGTTGGTTCGATTACCGGATAAGGTAAGTAGTTATTCAAAATTCTGTGCTTGCAGTATTACTTTTTTTATATAAAGGAATGTTTCCTCTCAGTAAACAATCCTTTCATCAACATTTCTGGTACTTGCCCTCCATGTCCCACGGCCGTGGACATCCTGTATAATAACTCTGAAAGGCTCGTACTTAAGGCGCTACCCCGACCCAATCAGAGCCGCCACCTATATCGTATTATTACGATATATGTACAAAGGAATTTTCAAAAATCCCTTGGCCAGTTTGTGATACCTATCATAAGCTTTTTTTTAATGTCTCTGTAATAGTTTTGTAATAGTTTCGATAAAATAGGCGGCGGCGCTAGTTTGGGTCCGGAGTTCTGGTCTCTTAAGTAAACACAAGATTTTGTTTAAAAACATTTTTCTAAATAAACCTGTGTTGCTACAGGTCCAAATTATTTTTTAAATCAGCAAACTTGAAACCATTGTTGACCAGTTTAAATTAATTTTAAGAGAAACGCAAACTCTGCTCTTTAATTAACATTTCTTTGAGCCTGAAAGATGGGATCAATTCGCCTGTTTCAGGAATTAAGCGTGGAAAATTTCATTTTAATTTAGTGGGAAGAAACATGTAGCTTTGTGAAAGTTAAAACAATCTTGAAAGCTATTTATCAAGTTAAGCTGACAATGCTTTTGGTCCCTTTACTTTTCCACTTCGCAATAATTACCAGACTTGCGAAGAAAAAGGAACGTACGAGTATGTATGGCAGTATAATGTGGGTATGTAAGGAAGTTCCGTTGGCTGTCGCTGTAACCCAAACAGCTGGAAAGATTTTGATACCTGAGTTCTGAGGTTCTTTTGGATATGCCTCTATACGTGCTACACGCTTTTTTTTTTAGCATACACGATAAACAGTTGGTAGGTGGGGGTCATCAACCTGCATGGTTTTGACCCCACTGTATGTTCTGCGATTTTTTCGGCTTTTAAGTAATGGCTGATTTTATCCACGATTTTGATCAAAGAAATTAATTCGATTTACTAAATTTCCTCCGTCTTCGAATTAAACTTGAATGCTGGTTGGTTATATTACCTCTATGACGTGAAACAGTCACTTTTTATAAGCTGGAAAACGAACAGTTTTCCAGCATTTAGACTGAAATATGAACAGAATCAAAAATAGCAACTTTTTAACTAGTATTTAGTTTTATAATATTTGAAGTTTCCGCGTCTACAATCCATGAGGAAATAAATAATTTTTGAGTTAGGCTTGTGCTTGAGACTGACAATATCTCCGCCAGGGGGCGTAATAAAACAGCCTTGGGCGTGCCCGCGACGCACCGCGCCGTGTCGCTTTACGATTCCTTATCTGAACGATACGTGCTTCACATTTTGCGGGTATTTTTATTTTTTGCCTCCGGTCTATGAGTGTCATAAGTTTATTTGCTTTCTTTTATGGCAGGGTTAGAATACCATTTCGGTATTACTTGTACACCTTAACCGACGGTGAAGGTCGCGGAATAGCGTTGGATACTGGAAGCTCAGGTCTTTGTGGCGATTTTTGGGGAGGCCGCCGCCCAGTAGACGTCTTTTGACTGAGGTGAATCTGTTAAAACAGACTTTAATTGCTTGAAAAGTTTTCTAGCATTAAGATGCGACTGAACCACATTTCACACTGATGATAAGAAAGTAGAGTACTTACGTTAGCGGTCAAAACTGACTATAAATTATAGACTCATCCATCACAATAATCCTAGAGACCATAGTTCAATCAAGAGATCCATTCTCAATTAGTACATTTGAATGATAAAAGTGAACTGAGCCTGTCGTGTACAAAACAGGGGAAGTGAGGAACAAACAGTAAAAAGCAACGACTCGCCGCGGGCGTCATATACACAAAACAATTTGTTTTTATGTGCCAGCCCGTATCAATAACCGATAAACACGATGCCTCAATGTCGGAGGCCCCGATATTTAGGCCGGTTTTTCATCAAAGGGCGTTGTTACATTAAATAAATAACAAATAATGTAGCGTCGGGTTTGTTCCAGTGGTTTGTTGGGCAGACGATTATTGTGCATAGAGCGAATGTCACAGGATGAACTTGGATGAGATTGGCGGAGGGTCTTAGGGAGTAGCATAAGAGTTTGAATGCCTATCCCAGCTGTGGACGAAGAGGGTGAAATAATGCTCGAAATTTCACACAGCTTCATTTCCCTCAAGTAATTGTTATGGGCAGAGCTTTTATAACGAGAACTGAAAAATTAAAAAAAAAAAACAAATGTGAAAGTTACATAGAAAATTATCAGACAAGAAGCAAATATAAAAATTTGGTCCCGCGGCGGGAATCGAGCAGACTACCTTATGGTTTCATGGAGTTCACTGCGCCACAGTGGTCGTCGTCATACTATTCTAATTACTTTTATAGATGAAAAATGTTAAAAGCTCAAATCGTAGCTGTTATTCTGCACGACAATATGCGGCTCAAAAGAGGATTTCAACAGCCAAAAGAATAAAAAAAACAATTCAAACTCCGCCAGTAAAAGGAGCAAACATTTGAAGAAATGTAAAAAAAGGTCAGAAGACGGATTATCTGAAGCGACCCAATTTACCTACTCTCGAGCCTAGCGCTACGACGAGCCTTCATAGACCATTTTATATTGAACTCGGCGTAAGGTATTGGAAACAGTGATTATACCTTTTTTTTGTCTCCTTCATCCACGGAAACCATCACATCACTGAATTGGACGGATACAAATGAGGTGTTTGCATAAATGTTTAGAGCTAGAAACAGACTGGCCCCACGTATGCAACGCAAAAGGCCTAATTTCACAATTATCGTACGCCACGCCGCCATCCAACGTTTACAACATTGCGTTCGTTGCGTGTTCTCAGTTTGTTCAGATGTCTGTCATTAAATGTCGCAAAAGAAGCAAAAAAATACATTATGTAAGATAAGCTAGGGTTTGTCAAGTGAGTATTCTGAAAACACTAAACAATATTGTATGATAGTATTTTTAGAAACACTTTAAAAAATACTGCACGTTAATATACGAAACTCGTGGTCTTACCTATTGGGAACACCACCGACAGGCAATACCAGCGATGGGTTAAATATAGGGAACAGCCATATGTGTGAAAAGTGGAGCTAGTGATCAGCCGATGCGT
Source organism: Eupithecia insigniata (assembly GCA_947859395.1). NCBI lineage: Eukaryota > Metazoa > Arthropoda > Insecta > Lepidoptera > Geometridae > Eupithecia > Eupithecia insigniata. Next base: position 14,338,721 of record OX402006.1, read on the forward strand.
TGTACCACACGCTACACGAGAGTATTTGTAATTGAATAGCCGCCCGGAGGCAGTTGCTTTGATTGGCCTCTGTACGGCGGCGCCACCTAGCGCACAATCTCATTTTAAGCCGCTCTGTACTTTTCATTTGAAACGTCGCTTTCACTGATTGTGTAGACAGCCTCACCGAAATTGAAACAAAAGGCGCATAGTCTTTTAAGAGACATCGACATACATGCAGGTAGGCATGTATGTATGTAATATACTAACCAGTTAGGATCCGAAACATACCGCAAATTCTGCGATTTACAAATTGCTTACATTAGGAATGGTCGAAAGCTAAACACCATCAAAAACTTACCAGTAAAAAGTTAAAAGGAACTTGACCGACTCTAAAGAGGGTTTGTTTTCAAAACTGCAAACTTATATTGATATTTAATAGAAAAAAATAAAAAAGAGTCAAGAACGGGGCATATAAAACTGTCTGGAAAACATTTGTATTTATTTTCTGTGGCGAACTAGGCTGCAATAAATTAGAAAGAGAGCCTTTCAGCAAATAAATGTACTGTGAAATAAAAGCACAACCTGCCGGGGCTGCTATCAGGGTCTCAGACATGGGCCAAGGGATCAATCCATTTCGGAACTCTATTTAGATCGAGTCAGTCAAGATAAATGAAATGTGTATCTAAGGCAGACGCCTGACTGAATACAGTCTGGCCCTTTTTGGTTTGACCAAGATTTAACCAGGTTAATTAATTAAATTTAATTTGGAGGTTTTTTTTCAAAGTAAAAGGTGTATTTTTTGCAAATTTTTAAAGCTAGAAAGTCTACCTAGCCGAGAAGATAAAAATTCAATTATTTAAAATATTTTGTTTATTGTTTTATTTTTGATCTGTTTTATCTTTGACTTAAAAACTGGTTAGTTCAGATATACTTTTTGGCTTGTTTTATTAAATTTCACGATTTATCAAACGCTCCCAAATAACTATGGGTGTATCTCTTTTAGTTGTTATTTATGATATTCAACAATTAAATTGGGTACTCACATCATGTACAAAAATCAACAAGAAGATAAACTTATTTAATTTTCAAAATTATGAAAAACGAAATAATTAAGTAAATTATTAATTAAAGTTATAGAGAGCAGAAACACTAAAGCCTAGGTAGCCCCTGATTATCCAACCGTAGAGATGTCCTGACTGCGTAACAGCTCTGGACGGAATCTGTACTTTAGTGGGCAGTTGGCTGCATAGGTAATGTCGATGTGGGACAGTTTAGCTGCGAGTTGTTTACGTCTTACTTTAACTGAGTCCTATCTAGATAGTCCGACCAGTACACTTCCGACATTAAAATCGACACCTGCGATGACCAATACCTTACAAATCTCGCAATTATGTACATTGCATTTGCAACAAACCGTTTGCAAGGCACGGATAAGATTAGATTTTAGAAGAGTAAATTACATGGTAAGTACTTTCCCAAAATAGGCAAAGTTAGCAACATAATTGTTATTCAAAACCGCAGAATTTTGTGTCTAGCCAGGAATGTTTCGTTCATAACCGCCAACCGTAACTTTATTTATTACGAGTTAAGAACTCTTGTAAATGATATCCAAAGGGAACTTCGGGAAGCCGGAACAATTGGTTTAATTGATTTATTCCGCCGCACTCGGCCAGCGAAACGATTACGTAGTGATGGGACGCGGAAAATGGAAAACGAGACCCTTCAATACTTTACTGGATGTTTGATTATAATTTAATCCGTGAACAACAAGTATTGATTGAATTTATTTACATTTTCTGACGTTTCAGCTGGTTTACAGGCTGTCATGGTCACGGGATGACTGGTGTTTTGAAGTTACCCGCAGTTGTAAGCAAGCAAGGCGATGACAGATGGAACAAAGCGATTGATGGGGTTAAGAAGCATCAGACACCCGGTTGCAAGGGGCCCAATCGCCACTAAGAATCCTTACATGGTAGAAAGTCCAGACAGTACGTGCGGTGCTATCTACATGGAAAGATTGATAGAATGGTTCTGAATTTGTTTCAATTTTTCTTTTGATGTGCGTCGCTCCATCAATAACAAAACGTGTTTATGGTGGCGATTCTACGATGATACAATTTGATTGGACCGCGATTGGATGTCACGAACTGAAGGCTTTTTACCCAACAGCGACAGTGGAAAATATTAGACTAAAAAATATTAAGTAACAATTCAGCGTGGTGTTTAACTTTTTTTCATTGCACGACATGTCGATATGCGGAAGGGAGGGCGGTGCATGCGAATAAATTTTGTTGAATCTGAACACTATCAGAGACGGTTTTAAGCGGAATTGTTACTAAATATTTTTCATTCTAATATTTTGCAATGAATTTCCGTACTATTATTTAACCCAACAGTAGGTAAATTCCAGCTGCAATATGATGATGATCAATAAAAAAGAGACGGTTTATCGCATTGCGGTGGCGTGTATGCATTGAAGGTTGGGTGTAATGGATGTATTGGGTAACGGAAACGGTATCTGACATGTGCACAGGGGGTGGCATAAAGTGACCAAAAAAAAGTATGCTGGCGCTAAATGAACTTGAACATAAAAGGTTCTCAGTAGGTACGAGTCATATAAATATGAAGTTTTTTTTTATATTAAATGTCGGCTACAAATAGTAGCTTAAAACCAACTAAGTAAATACGAAAGCTTGTCGTCATCATCTATATAATTTTGATGTAAATATAAAGTAACAATTCCGCGTAAATCCTGTCGCTCAATGCGCGAGGATCTCACAGAAGCAACATATCGACCAGTCAGGTCGACGACTTTGATAGATTTTCTTATCTGAGAAAGAAGGTTTTGCGCGCAATTGTTACTACATAATATTAATATGATTTACATGCTATTTTATTTTGCAATGGATTTTCGCAAAGTAACGCCTGAATCTACGAGTACATATATACATACATAGTCTTAGTACCTACCTACTTATTGTTCATCGGTGTATTGTCTATGTGTTATCTAGTAGGTTCTAAGTAGTCTTTTATTTCTTTGTATAACTGTGTGTTGTGTCTAATAAATTATTTTCTTTCTTTCTTTCTTACATATTATTTATCATCATCATCAATTTAAAAGCCAAAACAACCGATATTAATGTAGGTTTGTGCAATCCTAACTAAATTATAAATGCAAAAGTGTGTTCGTTTGTTTGTCCTTCTTTCACGCGCCCTAAATAAGAAACCAATCGACTTGATATTTGGCATAGAGTTAGTTGAAAGGATGGAGAGTAACGTAGGATAATATAGGTTTTTTCCTGGTAAAACATCGAATAGCTGGGAGATTTACGGGAAAAATACCTTTTTATCCCCCTAGAAATGTGAAATTCGAATTTAACGCGGGTGAAACCGCCCGGAACAGCTAGTCTTAAATAAATAAATCTACTCCGTTGAAGACCGATCTGTTACTAACCGCTTATGTACTAGATACTATATAAGAGTTACGAAAAAATTGAGAACAGATTTAAGAAAATAAATAAAATATAAACCGTTTTCTTCTGACTGAGGCGTATCAGAGAAACCACTCCATTACAGCTCTGTCGCAAATGGCTCAGACAGAAATAACTCAAAAAATATTAGCATCGACCTCGGCGGTCGCACTTTGCAAATTCATCCTCATCACATTCGCCGAGAATACCGAGAAGCTTCCAAATTACAAATGTACGGCATTGTTGTTACGACAAGTTGTTTTAATGAAAAAAATACTTTTTGAATATTAAGCATTTCGGAAAGGCGGCAATCCGGAAACTTTGTCGATTTCGTGGCTTTTCTGCCTGAAAGTAGGTACATATATCTAGGAGGATTATATTTTCTGGAGAATGTTATTTGCTGTGGTACGTAAATTTATTCAATAACCAATCGGCTCAGATCACAGTGAGTAAAATAAGTTTTCTTCAAAAATGCCTTTATAACGATACGTAAGTATGTATAACAACGAAAATCGGTCTTTTCTTGAAAAAAAATTCCGTATCCAAAGGCAATTGTTAAGCACTTGTCGTGGTTTAACCGCGGTTAAACCTGCTTCACAGTTGCGTATGACAGCCTTCATTTCCGGTCAATTCTTTTTGGACAAATTTAAGAACAGACTTGACTTTCTAAATGATTTATAATTAAGTAGCTTCTGTCCGCGGCTTCACACGCGCTTTTCAAGTAGCCTATATCCATCCTTGGGATATTGTTTACCTCCATGCCAAATATCATTAATATATGTTTAGGTGATAGACAGACAGAATGGGTGATGGTGATAGACAGGCAGTATGGATGTCTAACGTTATCGACAGTTTAAATTGATTTGTATTTGATGATCTCATGACTTAATCATGACGCCATCAACAGATGACACCCACCCACGCTCACGGCTCGCACCCAACTGATCGCCGCGACGCCACCATAATAAAGCACAATCTAAATTTAAAACATCGAATGAATGAACTCTACGAGCGTATGCGCTTATAAAAATAGACACGTGACCGTCGGGCATTCTGCCAAGCGATGAGTAGCTGTTTAATCAATGTTTTCTCTGATAAACTCTTTATTTACTTTTTTGACGTATGTGTGTTAAAAACCAGCGTGAGTAGATTGAATGATATGTGGCAGACGGCCGTCAATTAGCTAATTGTTGGCTTGTCTGACCAGTTGTTTATTGAATTGCGACTAATAGGAATTTAATGGCTTGAATAACACGTTTTGTGCTTGAAGATGTTAAAATGATTTAATTCAAAATACTTCAACTTCAACTTTGTATTTGTTTTTATTACGATAATTTGGATGTACTGATCTACATTAGCATTCCCATCACACACACACACACACACATACACACACACATCAACTCATACACGTCCACTGCTGGACATAGGCCTCCCCCATAAGACGCGACGCCACAAATAGCAGTCCTCCTCCATCCATCGACTCCCCGCGACCGCTACGATGTCGGTCCATCGAGTGGACATAGAGTTAGCATTCCCATACAGCGGGGCAATGCAGCCAGCGTCTTGGGGACGCTTCCGATTGGTATTGATATGAACCAGTTGAGCTACGTGTAGATTGTGTGCAACAGTCTGCAGTTAGCTCAATTGTTTCAATTGTACTTGTTTAATTTGTTTATATTATTTGATTGTTATTTTCTTTGTCAATAAAGATATATGTAGTGACTAGCTGTTGCCCGCGCCTTCACCCGAGTTTTATCGGGACAAAAAATAGCCTATATGTTATTCCAGGTCCCAAACTACACCCATACCAAATTGCAGCCCAATCTGTTCAGTAGTTTTTGCGTGAAAGAGTAATAAATATCCATACATCCATCCATACAAACTTTGACCTTTATAATATTAGTAAGATTAGTTTGATGATGAACTTTAATTAAATCCTCAGTAAATAAAATAAATAAATAATGCTGGAGAATTCACATAGCATCATCTAGCTAGTCTCAAGCTAAGCAGAGCTTGTGTGACATCCAGAACATCCGGAACAAATATCTGCTGTTCGTACAATAGTTGGACCAATTTATGCAAAAATGATCCAGCCCACAACCCCGTCAATTTCGCGTGTTTGTAACCTATGCAATCAGTATAAGGTATATTTTAACATATCAACTCTATGTCTTTGATATTTGTATTTCATCTATTCTTACAGGTATGACCTAATACTACAATAGAGTATGTAAAAAAATACCTTATACTGATTACATAGGTAACAAAAACGCGAAATTGATGATGTGGGTTGGCTCTTTTTAGCATAAATCGGTCCATTTATCCCAATTTTGAAATCGAACCCGCAACGTCCTACGTCGCAGGCGGTGATTCGCAGACATACGAGTATGTATAAACAATAGAAAAACATACTGAAACTCAGCTCATACGGCAATCAAACCCTTCACAAAATGATGACTTCTATAGGACAACACACATTGCGGATCGCAAAGCCAGCAGAGACCTGTCAGTGCAACGCATTTGAGACGTAATGTACCATTTGTAAAACACCAGTCGAGCTAGTGCTCCAATAACGCTTAATAAGCTAGACCTTCTATGCGTCATCGGGTTGTGGTCAAACTTATTAATTACATACTCGATGTTGAATTATATCAACGTTGTTCTGACTTCGACGGGACTCGAACCCGCAAAAACCTATGATGTGGCATGTTTGTAAACAAACCGTCAAAACTTAATCTAAAATTCACTTGTTACCGCGTCTTCTTATACGCAATTTACTTTACTTGTCGATTTGAGATCCTTCCTCTAAACTAGACGCAAGTGAGTTTTAGTTTTTTTATGTCGTGGATTGTTTAAAAACATTCCACATCGAGTTTGGCCAGTGTGTAGATTGTTACTCACTGACGAGCTAGTACGAGTTGAAGAATCACCATAAATAACGTACCTGAAACAAAAACAAACTAGTCAAAAACACATATTGCCTATATGCCGTGGAGGTCGCCACGTAAGAATTGACCTCTTCAACTCAGCCCAACGATATCGTAAGAATCGACAAAAGGTCCTACAAGAGGAATGGTGGCAGTATCCTTCTGTTTAGTTTTAGCTCTACTACAACACCAATCCAATCCGCCTGCTTAGGGTGATGGCTGTGGCAACCCTCTTTTTGGGGAGACACGTTCAGCAGTAGCAGTATGTATGCTGATGAGAGATTACCTATTGATATCAGCTTTTGTGTTCGCTGGATCTGAGTTCGTGTCTGGTACTTATTCTACCTGTTTCTGACTGGAAACCGGCGCTCTTTCAAGAATTACTCGTACCCTCCCCATTTACCTTCTCCACGTTCAACCCAATGATCCTATCCATCAACGGTTGTCTGGGAGATCGCTCGTGAGCGATAAGACCGCCAACTGTCACATTTTTTGTACCAAATAGATTGTTAATTGTTTTATAGTGTGCAATAAAGCAGTTTCTACCCTCGGTTTCTGTGATAGAGCAACAAGCTGAGTCAGAATCTGTTAGGACTATACACACGTGCTTTCTGCTTGCTGAGTAGGCTACTTAGAACAACCCGATGCTTACCTGCTTGGTCTTAGTAGTACTAAATGAATGTTCATCTGTATTTTTTGTCCGTCTACGCGTTATTTTGTAAGTACTAAGTAAGTCTTTTCAACCGACTTCAAGAAGGAGGTTCTCGATCCGTCTGCATGTTTTTTTTATATATGTATGATGTGATCATTTTGCTAATTATGAACCGATTGAAAATTTTTCAGTATTGTATAAAAAAATCTCCTGAGTTGATCCCATACAAAAAATTATTCCCAGGTGATTAGTATTTATCCAGGAAAAATTAAAAACAGTATAAAAGTAAGGGATTCAATTGGAAATCATATCTTCACAATGAGTACCAGGCGTAAACAAGATGTAGGTTCAGGAATTTGAAGTCGGTTTATCGTTTGTAAAACACACCATATCATATCACCAAAGTTTGTTTGTGTGTTGCGTCTAATAAACGAATTTTCTTCATCTTTTCACATCTCTTCAGAGCAAGGAAAGTTCTAACACGACACTATAATTAAATAACCAAATAAACACTGTCCCAGGAAATCCCGGGACGTCGAGAAACCGTGCTGACATTAATTAACAGCCCATTATGTGTTCCGGGGAATAAACTCTATGTTTTATTCAGCGTCTTTCTGAGAAAATAACTAAGCGTTGAGAAAATAGATGAGAGACGCGGGGGATCGTAAGGAAATGCAAAAGCAAATGTTACTGAATGCAAGTCCTGACAGTCTTCTGGAAATGGATTACATTTTCCAAGGGAGTTACAGGGCTGTACCACGGTAGATGGAGCTGAACACAACTTGTTTTTGTAGCTTTGGGTAACAGTAGCGTGGTTGTTTACAATTGTTTCTCTCAATTGCTCTCTCTGAGGCCATTCCTAAATATCCAATTTATCAATAAATATAATTTTGATCATTATGATAATCTAGAAAGTGTTATTTAATTATTTTTCATTGTTTTGACTGACTCTCAAAACTCTAGGGCCACACAATTATATTTTGAAACATTTTATACACAACATGTCCAAGGTCATCAAATATCGACACGAGAAACTAGAGATAGATCAGTTATTGTGATCGGCCTTAGGTCAGACTCGAATAATTAATGAATTTTGATGTTTTATTATGTTTATTGATTATTGATATTTTAATAATGTAATTACACAAGAACTCTTTTGCAGTACCCTTACAGGGTGCATATACCTATTGACATAAGCTACATAGATCTAAGCTGTATAAATGTGCATGTACATAAAATAAATGAAATATGAAATACCATACAACGTACCTTTTCCTAATTTCATTATGATAGTATTTTTTATTTTATGACTCAATGTGACGTATAATTTAACAAATTATTAATATTTAATATGGTTATCTATTTCTGCTCTGCTTTATGTAAGAACGAAGTAAGTAATGTTATAGCTACCAAGAGTTTAACTTTTAACATAGTCCTTATGTGTTTCATATGTACTTGTAGAAGGGTTACAATCGGTGCGAATACAGTGAATGTATACCAAGGAGTAGTCAGGTTGATCAGCCTGAGTGCCTGGCTCTTTTATAAAGAAAGCCGACTCTCTGATTACTCGGTCATGCGTCTGTATTCCGCCCTTCAATCGGATACTGCCGTCTCGAGAGACTTGAGTCTTTGACCCGGACGAGTACGAATCGAGTACGAGTTACCTACTCGAGATACAAGATACTCGATTGTTGATACGAGTATTGAGACGATGATACGATGATGAGCAACACATTTTTGGAGGCAAGAGGTGCAAGAATCGTATAAAGTAAAAAGTTGGTGAAAAAAAAATGTTTAACCAGCGTTTGCCTGCGCCTTCATAAGCTTCGAAAGATAAAATATAGCCTACATTATAATGTGTTTTGTAATACTTTTACATTCATGCAAAAACTCACCCTGCTCCGTTTTTTACTTCTTCATATTTTACTTCTGAAGAAGAAGTAAAAAAATCTAATTCTATGTGGGGAACTGAGATTTGCACTGACATCTCGCATGGGAGTGTATTGTGCATTATCCCCATGCTTTTACAGGCCCTAACCAGTCCAACTCCATGAAGTACCGGAGCAGGATTTTTGGTGTTTGACAGCTTCGTTTCTGCTTTTCTGTGAATATGGATGTGGTTGGTGTCTCAATGAGCCTGTTCAGTCCCGTCTTGTGTCTGGCCGCGTGAAGAATTACCAAACATCACATATCCATCAATCAAAACATTTGCATTTATAACATTAGTGTGATGGATGAGATAAACAACACAGTGCTCTCAGTAATTTCCTATTGTATGTATATTACGAACCTGCGGAGAGCGATGACTCTTGACCATAAAACTCCTCCCGTGGTGATCCTTAGGGATATCTCGCTTCGATCTACGGGTTTATCTATCTTATCTATGCTATAAGTGATTTAAGATATGTTTCGATTAGAGCTGTTGATTGATAGTTTTGATTACAAATGTCAGTTTGTATGATTCTTTCATCATATTTTGAATCAAAGAAAAGAAACTCGTTGATTAAAGATTATTTATCGCGTTCCTTTTGTCATATATTCCCCTACGTTTCCATCGCGTTACAGCAATAAATAATCTTTTATTATGTTAACCAATCGCGAAAGTTTAAAAAGTTTTAGAAACTCGTTGAATTTATATTTTAGCCAAATCACTCTCTTATCACTAGGATTACTTAAAACTTATTTTTAGTACCTATCATAAAGTTATCTATTTGGCAAGAACGGTACTACCAGTGCCATCTGTGTAAGGGCAGCGAAACTAACTCGCAACGTGGCTCAACTTCAACCCCACGCATTCACAAAACCTCGTCATGGTGCTTGAAAATGCGAACCTTCAGGAGTTAGTTCCATCAGTATTCGCTGTGGCGCTGAGCGCTGAATCGTAGTAAGAAGTTTTGCGGCATAGAGTAGCAGCGAGTTTTTGCTGCTATTCTATGCTTTTGCGGTTAGTTTTAACCTGTGGTTTTTACACATAGACCTAGAATTTTTTCACTACTTAAGCCTAGATGATTTTACATAAAGTGTGTACAATTTAGGCGGAATTTAAATATGCATAACTATGCAGAAATTAAAGAATTCATGAACTGGGGTGTAACGAAGCCGTACGAGGAAAACGAATGTTTCAAGACAAGGTTCTGTTACCTTATCTAGTAACAATAACAAAAGCTCTGTTTAGCCACAGAATAACTAAATAGTACTTACTGCTTAGTTTACTTTTCACAGATTAATATCAGAATTTAAAAAAGCTAAATAACACAGCTGATCAATTAATATTTAACAAACACAAGACAAAAGCTAAACCCAAAGACAACATGGCAAGCGGACATTCCCGCACAAAGCCTTACCCATCCATTCAGATCATCAGCGACAACCAGCGAAAAACAAAGTTCATTATGCATGAAAAATTACAAGGGCATTCACAGTCAAACAAACGGCGTAACAAGCTTAACTGTGCACACAAATTAGGCGCAAAGTTGCGCCCCGGGAGGGAAGCGGAACAACTTCACGAGTGGTCGGTTGAGAGCAAAAAGGGGTGAACATAATAGCGTTTATAGTTTGGATTGTCTAATACGAGAAAAGTCCCAGGAATTCATGGTGACGGAACAGGGAATAGCCTTCTGAAAAGAAGAAATCCATAGGAAGCTTTTTAAATCATTGCTATATGTAATATCCCTTCCGTACGTCAGTACAACATGGTTCATACCATAAGAGCCTATTAGACGCTTATCCGGGTAGGCTTGTGTGCGTCAGTGGACTAGTCTGATGATGCTGATGTAACAGGTGCAAGGGCATGGGATATTGGGATATTATTAATGGTGATGCTGAAAATCAGCATTAGATAAAGTCGTATTCTTCGAGGGTATCCCAGATCAAAACAATTCAGAGCAATCGATGTGTATAATTTAAAATAATGGTAAATATCTAGTTGTAACGTTAGAGTCACACACGCATCACATATGGACCACTGACCACAATCTACCCTATGTTAATTGACGATGACAATTACCGACAATTATCGCGAAGTTATAGAACAAACCTATTCACATTTTATCTATACTCGATTAGAGAATCCAAGTTCCTAGATATATTGTATAAACAAAGGATTTCAAAAATATGGTGCAAAAAAAATTTACTACACTGGTATTGTCGCAGCAATGTACGAGATTTTTTGGTTTTGACAGCAGTCATTCATATTTGTCTATGCTCCATTTTTGAACAATTAACAACATTTCGTTGCGCGTGGCAGTCGGCGATGAGGCGTTTTCTTTAAATAAAACAACGACGATTACTTCGACAATACTGAAAATAGTGCGCTTTTAGGTGGGGCTCAAGTAGCATAGCCTGGCTTATTCTGACTTCACATTCTATTGCTTGACAACCTAGCTCCTCTCTGACAGAACCCTGCCATCTATTGAGATCTATGTGTTCTAAGGTAAATATTGTTTTTTTTTTTGGAAAATTCCTTTCATGCGTTTTTGAAGTTTTATTCTTATTGGTGGTTACCTTGTTTTTTTTCTGTTATTATTATCAGTTCTTGTGTCTTTGTTTCCAAAAAATATCTTCCATGAGCACCTATAGTGTAGACATTTACAAAACTGTACTCTGGATAATGTGTATTTGTTAGAAAAGTCTCGACGAATGTAAAGGATGTTGAACAAAATTACAGTCGTAAATACCATTTCATCTACGAAGTGGGCCAGGCGCTTTGCTCTAACCGCGCCAGGCCGTTAACATAGGCCGGGGAGCTTTCCACAGTAAAAATTAAAGCTCCCAAATCGGGAATTGAATGTAACCGCTCTGCGAGACCAATGATCCTAAAAGCTGGTTTGTTTTTGGAATAGAATATGCGGGGACATCGATATTCAAATGTGAAGTAATTTCTTACCACTACAAATAGTCCTAAAATTTCAGAAATGTAAGATTACAGACCAACAACAAACAGTTCGAAGACTAATTTACCTGATCTTAGAAATTCAGACTAATTAATGTTAAACTTGAACTTTTCAACCCCATAACCACTCACCGGATGAACAGCGTTGCCCTAGCGCTGTTAGGGGAAGTGTCAATTTTACAAAAGGATTGCAGATACTGGCAAATACCCAATAAAATAACTCGGTCGGCAAACGACGAGCAAAAAGAAAATCGAATACCTAGCCTTGGTCGACACTGCAGATATCATTGGATTGGTAAGATAACGGGCGGCGGTGCAACAGTGTTGCTAGCTGGATTTCGAAGAGAGTCAGTCTTCATTTTGACTTGTCTTCTTTGTTATAGGCAATATTTGTCTGGTTTGTCACTTTTCTGCCAGTGTCCAGCCAAAAGAAAATTCTTCTTCTTTTCATTGACTTCCACGAGAACGTTATGTACTTTTGAAAATATGTGTCGAACGAGGATTATAATCACTATAACTAAACATAATGCAAATCGTGTTTCGTAATAAAGTCTGAACCGTCCGGGAACGAAACCCCGAAAAATCTGCAGCCGACATCAGAATATTCCACATCTCAGAGTAAAGTTGTACATTCACCGCCCTAATGAGATTCCTTGCGTTTGATAGCGCAATTAATCAAGCATCAAGATATGCCGCAATAACCAGCGTCACCTAAAGCACAATATTGCCGTCCTGGATATTGCAGAGCAATCGCAAAAACAATTCAATTTCCTAGGGAATTAAAGCTAAAGGCAGACTAGAGTGGGCGCGATATTATAAATCTTTACATCATAATGCTCGGCAAGGTTTTACAAATTAAGCAAAGAGGCTGTGTAAGATGGTATTCGCAACACAGTACATTTTTATAGGAATTCCATTTTCAAATCTCATTACGTCATACTTTGTTTGAATTGTAAAGACTTTACAGTTCAAGCTATGCAAAACTGCTTGGTGAAACAATCTCTTTTCTTATAAAAAGAAAACTTTTTACTGAAAAAAAAAACTGTGGCAATGGCGGCATTTCATTTGATTTGTGCGACTGTAATAAACTAAAGTTAAAATTTAAAACTGTAATAAACAAGTTTAAAGTGATAGTTCAGTATGTCAAGTACTTCATCAGATGAAGAACTGGTCCGCACGCCTGATTTCTGTCATCTCGAAGCAGAAGATGTTGTACAAAATCTTTTAATAAATAATTAATTTTACTTATAAAAATTACATTTTGTATATAAATGTTTTATGTGCCTCGCCATTATGATGTAAAGTAGAATGCTTACCTCGGTTGCAAGTAGCTATTACACCCTCGAACTATATTCTCGGGTGCACTCGATCCATTAGCGCCCTTTGCGAGCGCTCGCAAGGGCGCGAAATTGGATTGAGTGCACCCTCGAACTATATTCGCCCTCGCTTCGCTCGGGCGTCTAAATATCTCGGGTGCACTCAATCCAATTTAGCGCCCTTTGCGAGCTGCGCTCGCACTGGCGCCAAATTGGATCTTGTTCTGTAATAGCTCCCTTACTACCCTTGTGTCTACTATTAATTTGTTAATAAGACTCACACCGAATACATAATAATATTAGACTAAGAGGAAACAGTTTGAGGTGCCCTTGTGTAACAATCTACTATTTCTGACCTATCTCTGCGGGGCAACGACCTAGCTGGGACAAAAGTTAGATTATAAGGAGAACGCGCCTCGGAATACTCAAGTCTGGATCAATTTACCCATAGAGAGAAAGAAGGCTTCTGTGTTGGTTGGTCATGGGTGGACATTTTAGAGAACTTTCTATGAGAACGGTACACAATATTGATTACACTGAACGGCAACGCTCAAGATCAATAATGTCTCTTCAAGACTAGGGAGAGTAGGTGTTTTCTAGACCGTGATACATCGTCAGCCACATTTTCACTTACCATTAGGTGAGAAAGTGGTCAAACGAAGTTCACACGAAAAAAAATGTTCAGGAATCCTGAACAAAGAAAAGTCGCTAGCTAACACAAATTTAAGCCTCGCCTGCGTGTTATGCGTTTAAATTTAAGACAGGCACGTACCTACCAAGTGTATTAGAGTTAATGGACTTTATGAGGCGCTCACAATCTGTTAAGGCGAGACGTAAAGGAGAGTAGTTTAGGAGTAACGCGTGAAGTGAATTCTACGTTATGGGGCACGCAATTAATGGCGATGGCTTAGGGATGATGCCAGTTTTCTGCTCCAAACGCTCGTTTCAAAATCTCTTCTAATTGCAACTTGGCAAATGTTAACAACTTCCAATGAATACGCGAACCAAGAGCACTCAAAAAAAAAAAAAAACACCTCTCGGGACGATTTTACTTCGAAACATCATGACGCTAACGGCTGCACCGCTCTTCATCAAATTTAGCTAAAATAACACTCAATTGATACACTTTAAAAAAAGGAAAATACGTTCAAATCCGCTAGTGTGTTACGAATCTACGATGCGAAGACAGACTAGACTATTGTATAACTTTTTGAGCACTTCTTTTTAGTCGGGAGCTAAAAACGAACGCCTCATGGAAATATCTAAACACAAAGCGTCTATAAAGAACCCATGACATAATTCCCGCCGATCCATCGTGAGCGGTTCGCCTTGACAAGGTCGAGAATGCGCGCGCGCAGACCGGTCGTGATCGCAGGTGACAAATAATGTTCATTCATAGATACGAGTGCGACCGCGGGGCGTCACGTTTTATTTTCACTTTTGTGTGGTTGTTGTTATCATTTAGCTTTTTACTGACATCTCTATTATTATTTTGTACGTTTGTAACAACTTTCGGAATGAAATTGTTGTAAGAGAAGCTGAAAGTTCAGGACCGTTGTGGTTGGAACAAACTTCGTGAGGCTTATACCCCGGAGTAGTCAAAAGCCGTACGTAGATGATGATGAGATGAGTGTGTATTTCTATTGAGAGATCATCATCCTCAGCCCGTACACGTCCACTGCTGAATATAGGCCTCCCCAAACGACGCCACGAATAGCGGTCCTGAGCCGCCTCCATCCAACGACTCCCTGCGACCGCTACGATGTCGTCGGTCCATCGAGTGGGAGGTATTCCCACACTCCGTTTCGCATTGCATCGCGGTCGCCACTCGAGAACCTTTACTTCCCAACGGTTATCGGTTCTACGAGCTATATGGCCTGCCCATCGCCACTTCAGCCTGCTAATTCTGAGAGCTATGTCGGTAACTTTGGTTCCTCTACGGATTTCCGTATTCCGGACCCTATCGCATGCATCAACCAGAACGCAACATTAGTTGTTAATTACCTATTGGTATGCTATTGGTAGTAGCGGTCGCAGGGAGTCGTTGGATGGAGGCGGCTCAGGACCGCTATTCGTATTCGTCGTTTGGGGGAGGCCTAGGTTTGCTAGCAGTGGACGTGTACGGGCCTGATGATGATGATGCTATTGGTTTGATAACTATAAAAGCTTACTCATGTTCCTACATTGTGATATTACACTACAACCAGACAACTATCAGACAGAGGTGATAACAAACTTTGGTTATGAATATGGGATAATAATATGATTTTAGTGATAACGGCCTTTCGATGGTGCTGATGGTAGATAATTATAATAATTGGACCAAACAGTACAAATTGTGTTTTGTGGTGCGTGTTGTGTTGACAAATATACCTAGAAAGTTAATTTGACGTTGTTAAAAACTTATTATTGAATGCCGAATGTGATGCTAGTACAAACTTACAAATTTTGATAAATAAAGCAGGACACTTCATGAACACAAGCTTCAGTGTCAAATAATTCCGTATCGGTATCTTAAAAGTCCGCGTACTAATGAAGGAGGACGAAATAAGAGAAATATCTTCGATCGGAATGGGCCTGATGGAAATTTAATGAACGCTGCTTCAAAGTACAAATTAAGATTCCAATGGTCACCTATTATGGAAATAATACTTCGATCTTTTGAGAAATACAGTAGAGCTTAACACTTACATGGCCCAAGACATACATCTCCCCGCAGGCCCTCGAGGCGGCGCGGTAGGACGCGGGGACGCACCCGGCGAGGGTAGGCAGTTAATACGTTGATATCAGGTACTTAGTACACATATTGTGTGTCCGTGTCTTATAGACTTTCGTGATACATCGACTAATCTAAGTTACGATCAAGTGAGATAGAGGCAAACAAAATTCTATTCAAGATAAAAACTTCTCACAACCAGTATTATTTATGACACAGGTGCGGTCGCTTGATTAAGAAATCTGACGAATGTGCAATAATGTTTTAATGTATTAACGCCACAAATACAACATTGCATGCAATATTGGCCGCTATACATACATATGTATGTATGTATACCTCAAGCAAGTATTTTCACAAGTTATTGTAATTATTATTATAAATTCTCCTTGAGAATAATTACTACTATGTCTAATTCATCAAAACAAATACTTTAAATGTGACGGCAACATCTTATTGTAAAGGTCAGGTGCGTAGCGGTAACTACGCATAAATTTCCCGTTACCGTCCATCGATCACGTACATTCGCCACCTAAGGAGCGAAATGTTCTATGCCATTGAAATATCGTCTTGAACGGACTTAAGTATATGGATGGATGCACTGCCAGCGATAAATTGTGAATACGTTATTGTGTGATTCGGTACAACTCTTATGTCCAGCACTACTGGTTATAATCCTCTTTTTACCCGACTACCGAAGGACGAGGGTTATGAGTTTGACACCCTATGTATGTACAGTATGAAGCCGATTTTTATGTTCCCACGTAGCGCTGAAACTACTGGTCCGATTTCAACAAAAGAGGTGTCGTATGATTCGTCTTAACAGCCCGATGGTTATGGCTATGTGACGTCAGATAGAAATAGGGGTCTAACGAGATAGCGGGGGTCTAAGTAAGGGTCGAAAATTTCAATGTTAGTAAATATGCTCGTGTATGGTATCGTTGCAAAGCTCTTTGTTTGTACTTTCCGAAACCGTTTCGAACTTTTGTGAGGTTAACGATTCTCAAACTTTAAGACTTATATGTAGTTGGGTTTTAGTTTCTAACTATATTTTTTTAGCGGCGACGGCCCACCTTTTCATGTTACTCTGCTGCGCAGTGAATGCGTTAATTTTTGCTAGTGATTGTCTTAATTCGTAATTGAGAGCGCGCACTGCACCCGTGAGCAGTTATCGGTAGGGCTATTAGCGAACGGCGCAGGAGTGGGCGGATCGCATAATTTTGAGGAGAAAAGGTTTCGAAGGATATTATTATTGTGTGTCAATAAGAATACACGTCGAGGAAACGTTAACGCTATGTTCAGAAACACGCACCGTGAAAGCTATCTCACGGCGGAAATCGAATCCATATCCTCTTTTGCCATACGGGCACTGCGCCACGGACGGACGTTGTCAGCGACATAGCCCACATAGTCTTTGACTCTTTGAAAGTTGGGAATTCATGAGACCTCAAAGCGGTGTGGTATAAGTAAGCCAGTTACATCCGGTACATGTATGTACAATACAACTGGCCCATTCAAGACAGCACTAACCAGTGTTTATTTCGATACGTCTTTGATGTTATTTCAACCCAGACCTACTGATTTATTTTTATACGCGGTGAACATATTCGTTTAGTTATGTTTTGTGTTTCCAAAGCAGGGTACTTGGCCTTGGCCTTTGGGCTTAGATACGGCAAAAAGTTGGCAGGCGTCACAAGTCTGAAAACAATAGATTAAAACTCATCGATAGCTACAATTTTCCATACAAATAAGTTTTGTTTTACAGGGCAGATAAGCCTTTATTAACAAAGAAAATTATAGTCAAATAAGACGTAAAAAATTGAATAAGTATTTATAATTGAAACGATTGGGCTAGCTGCAGACATAATAAAATGAGATTTTATACTATAGAAATTCTCGCAATGGGAGCAACAATATACCACGTTAGAAGAATAAAGAACAAGGAGGAAAATGCTTCACAGGAATTGAATTGAAATACCATGAGAAGGCAGAAATCCGATACAGGAGCTTCAAGGTTCGGATTGCCAGTGGAGTGACTATCGACCAGTCTATTTATGATTTATTTCATTTGTACCAGAAATACTCACTTTCTGCTAAATGAAAACATGAGATGATTTGGAGACGTGCTTTCATTCACGGTATTGTTTATATCACAAAGTTCTTTGACAGCATCAGATTTGATAGCATTTCAGAACGAATATCATCACAACTGAGGAGTGACGGAACAAAACATGATAATTCCATGATGTCTAACTTTTCACAAAAGGTCAAAAACCGGCAACTACTTTGCCTTTGCACAATTAAACAAAATATGGGTTCTAATGAATAAATAACTGTAAAAACTTATTAAGCATGGTTTTTTTTTTTTATTACTCAAAATTATGTTCTATTCTTATGTAAAAAAAATTAATATCATGTTCTGATCAGACCAGACGAAAATATCATGAGTTGTACCAAACTATAAGCTAATAAAGCGTTCAAAAGTCTGTATGACAGGAAACAGGAAATAACCTATTTTGTGCCAACTTTCAATGTGCGTACCAGAAATGTATCATGTTTTGTTCCGATATCGTTTATTAATATTTTTAAACATGGAAATATCATGATTTGCATCAAACTTTCAACTTAAGAGGCGATTTACTGCAGGAATAAGCACGATTTGAACCGCACCAGCTTAAAGGGCGACGTAATTTATGGTATTCTGTCGAATGTCATTGCTAACTTTTTTTTTTACAAAAAGTGGAATTATCATGTTTTGTTCCGTCACTCAACTGGAATCCATAGTTTTCTATTTATTGTCTACTAGCTATTCTCCGCGGTTTGACCCGCGTTAATACGAATTTCACATTTCTAGGGGGATAAAAAAGTCTTTGTTCCAGTAAGTATATCTCCCATGGGAATTTGATGTTTTACCAGGACAAAAAGAAGCCTATAGATGTTACTCTCCATCCTTTCAACTAAATCTATGCCAAAAATCAATTCGATTGGATGCTTAGTTAGGGCGTGAAGGAAGGACAAACAAACAAAAACACACTTTCGCATTGACAATATTAGTTAGGATAGACCTTCGTTTGAGCACAATCTCACCTGATGGAAAGTGACGATGTGGCCGACGGTGTATCACGAAGGTCTAGAAGACACCTGTTCACTCTTGTCTTAGTTACATTTAAGCCTCTGGCGGAAGACCAGCATTGGTTTTACGTAATAGAACCATCTGAATCTCAACATACAAGAGAGTTTTATGGTTTTAATCGTTTATTAAATAGACGCATGAACAATACGGGCACAGTTATTTGTAATAAGGACCTTCTAGAACCATATTGTCTATTCTATTAAGGCGGTTCCCAGACCCAAACTAGCGCTGCCACCTATTTTATCGTATTATTACGTTAAACAAAGGAATTTTCAAAAATCCCTTGGCCAGTTTGTGATACCTATCATAAGCTTTTTTTAATGCCTCTATAATACACACATCAACATCGTCTAGGGATATTTTGTATAAAGTTCTTGAACTCTAAAAATACTGGCCGGTTTTAAAATCTTTTGAAGAAACCTTATTTCTTAGGCCTTTTTGAATGATTCCAAATTTGAATTTGAACAAATGAATAAAAAACAAAAGATTTGCGCGGCATTGCTATAGCGAAGGTCGAAAGTTACAATTTATCTTCCATAGTTTATGGTAATTTTTTGTGTTCAATTGAAGTTTTAAAACACGTTATTAATTA
Source organism: Eupithecia insigniata (assembly GCA_947859395.1). Lineage (NCBI taxonomy): Eukaryota > Metazoa > Arthropoda > Insecta > Lepidoptera > Geometridae > Eupithecia > Eupithecia insigniata. Next base: position 14,358,403 of record OX402006.1, read on the forward strand.
ATTTCAATTTTATACTACTAAATGCATCATGCGGCGGCGCCATTTAACTAGAGATAAAATGTTAAGGGCAGTAGGTATGCTCCAAGCTGGGGCTACTCAGCTGAGTGTTGCTGAGGAGATTGGAACAAAACAAAACGTGATCTCAAGCTTATGGTCACGTTATCGTGCTACCGGTGAAGTGGCTGAAAGACACCCAGGCGGGAAGCGTCCGTCTGCAACACCCTCAGGAAGTCCATCCATACCGCGGTGGGACAGTTATGGTTTGGGCGGGAATACGTATTGGTGGAAGAACAGATCTCGTTTGGATCAGAAACACCATGACCGCTGAAAAATACCGTAACCAGATGCTAGTACCAATAGTCTACCCCCATCGACTACAAATGGGCCAAGAATTCACGCTCATGCACGACAATGCCCGTCCGCACACAGCGCGAGTGGTGACCAGCTGGCTGTAGGAGCACGACGTGTCGGTCTTAAACTGGCCTGCGCAATCGCCAGACCTAAACCCCATAGAGCATGCATGGGACATGCTCCAAAGAAGGGCTATGAACCATTTTCCTGCAAACATCGCGACTGAAGAGCAACTTTTTTTGCATCTTAGCAGGACCTGGGACAATATCCCGCAGCAAGACTTTGATAACTTGATTCAAAGCATGAAAACCCGTTGCAGGACCGTTTGTAACGTCTTGGGTGGTTTTACTGACTACTGATTTTTCGTATAATTGCAAAAAACAGGAAATTTCGCATAATTTTGCATTTTTTTTTTAAAAACACAACATCCTATATGTAATTTTTTTCATATTTTGTTTTTTATTGAATAAAATTTTATTTACACAATAAAAATATTTCTATTGTATTCGAAGGTCTAGTCTACTAAACGGGCTTTTCAAAAATATATACATGTTGCATGTTATTTATAACAAATTTCGAGTAAATTGAGAAAATATGAAATATCCCTAGACGATGTTGATGTGTGTAGTTTTATTTTGTATAGTTTAGGAAGAGATACGAAGTTGCACTTTTTGGCCACCAAACTTGATTTTCGCATCTCCTCCTAAGCTATACAATATAAAACTATTACAGAGGCATTAAAAATAAGCTTTGATAGGTAAATAAGCTTTATGATAGGTATCACAAACGGGACAAGAGATTTTTGAAAATTCCGTTGTGTATCATAATAATACGATAAAATAGGTGGCGGCTTCGATTGGGTCGGGGTAGCGCCTTAAATTAAAACCGAATACGACAGAATCCAAAGTTAGCCTGTCTCAGGGACTTCGCAATTTGAGCATATGGTAAGTAAACTACCAAATAAGTTTTATATCTAAAATAGGACAGTCGTTATGATGTAAATACATAAATCCTGGACAAACACCTGCAAATTACCCGATGTATTTTGCAGGAGGTAGTGTTGAGTGTTCTCTTAAATATTTCAGAGGACGATTTTGTGTAAACTGCCCTTCTCCCCGTAAAACGAGCGCTGGGATATGAAAATATGGTCCATGTTAGAGGAGACGGTAATAGTGAAATGTTTACAAGATAACATAACATAATGTACTTTCGATGCTTGGTGTTTATAATAATATATAATAGTTTCTTTATAACATGACTATTGAATAACTAATCCGATCGTTTTATTTATAAAGAAACTATTATGATAAGCCAAAGTTTGATATGATTTTAAAAAGAGGATACAGGCGACTGGGCCCACTACAAAACTGGGACCGCGGTCCCAGTTACCTGATTAGTTTTTTCATGTTTATTTCGTTGGGCGAGTGGGACCACTCGTAATTTTAACCACAAATCTATTGTTTAAAGTACAGTTGGCATTATGAAGAACAACTAAGTATTTTGAAGTTGTCAATACTGTGCTTGGCGAATCGGTTTAAAGATGAATGTGAACCACACAAAACACAAACCCAACAAAGGTATAAGAGCCCCGCCCTAGTGTATAATTTGCACTGGATCTCAAACCTCCTAGTTTTATAACATCACAAAACAGAAAATACCGCGTTTTGTGGCAATAAACCAATTCACGTTGTTTTTCAACTTTTCGACTTCGTTTGAAATTATTGTTTCACTTCACTGCTTTCGTAGTAAGCTTTTATAAGAAACGAGCGAGGAGCTTTTGTGAAAACTTTTTCAATAACCCAGTTTTGAATTTGTATGGTTTTTACAAATTTTCGGATAGACAATATGGTACTGGAAAATGTTTTCTCTAAAATGCTGTGCTCATGAAATTAATTGGAAAATATTGTGTTCAAAATGTCGGCAATTTCTTGAAGGAAACCTTTTCGAGGCCAAAACGCGCGGTCCGGGGACAAAGCCCTAATTAGCGGACGGGTTTTGTAAAACGATTGATGGATGGCGCGCAGCGTCTATCAATTACAATCGGAGATGGAAGCCGGGGGCAAACGCCTAGCACCTAGCAGTTAGTTTTCATTGACTCTAGCATTAATTGGATGAGTGGGACATTGATTATGATCCGTATAAGGGGCCATGTCAAATGCGTTACTTTAACTCAACTCTTAGCTAAATGCACAATAGGTACTTAGCTAATTTTCAGCTATAGATTATTTATGCAGAACTTGTTTGTAACATAAATTCACACAGGTGTTTAAGCTCGTCAATGTAAAGCTAATTTTACGATCGCAGTTACTTTGATAGCCAAAGTGCCGACAATCTCGCGATTCTACATTATGCTCCTCTCGCGAAACTAAGGCAAACATTTAGCGCGGGCTTCAAGCGTTTAGTAACTGGTCATGGTCACATTCTTGCGTCCCACTATGTAAATAGGAAGCGGTTATATTAAACGACACACATTCCGCTGGAGGGGTTTCGGGAGATTTTAGACGGGGGGCTGATAAGAATTGATATTAACGCAGGATGTATCTACAGCTTCCATGAAACATATCGTTCAGTAACGATTAAGTGACCGTGTCTTTACTCACAAAAGTCAAATTAACTTGATACATACCTACCTACATAGTGGTTAGTCCTTGAAATAACCTTGATAATCCTTACGACAAAGCAGTGGAAGAAAAACATTGATTCTACCAAAACCAACCCTCACTCAAGCCTCTTATGAAGGCCCATTTTCCGAATCACGAGTACCCCTATAAATCGAATTAAAATCAGAAGGATCCGATTCAAAGGAGTCTTATTCTGCGTGACGTGGTCTCGTCTAAAGGCGAGATATCAGCGTTGAAACAAGGTTTACGAGGTGCGACCATAAATTATCAATCTATAAGGATATTCTGGTTCCTAAATGGTTTTTCCAGCTCTTTGGGTGCGTGCTTTTGCGACTTGTTGTTGCTGCCGATAAGACTCTGCCGATAAGTGTTACTTTACTTTGTGGTAGGTAATAGTCTTCTAGTCGTCACATTTGAGTTCTAGACAGTAATTTACAGCTGTTTCTTACTTTATGCTTAGCTTGAAGTCTTAAGAGTTTTATCGACATGATTATTCAAGCTTACGCGTTCATTATAAATGAGAGTTTTTGAGAGCCATTCATGCAAGTTTAATCTCATAAGCAAAACTCAGTTCCATCCTCAATTCCTCATAACATAATGAACAGTTAGTTACCTAGTCGTACTACCTAGTAGTAGAGTCTCCGGTGGTTGAATGCAGGCGACAACAGCAACAATCCCGCAATAGCGTGTACGGCGAAGCGTAATATAATCAGGGAAACTGGGAACAGAGAGCTGTTCTGTTTATTGGTTGAATATTGTATTAGAGGCCTTGAACGGCCTTAGAGTTCAATGTCCGTATAAGTCACAGATGTAGGTCGAATTGGACCCAATCAAATGCATGCAGGAATGCTTTCGGAAAAGCATTTTACGTTGATTTGATATAATTAAGTAATCAATTGTTAAACATAGCTGTTATAGGGAAATACGTGATTTTCAAGTTGTGTAGATGCTGGGCTCTGTCGACTCATAAGCACAGAACTTATTTGTGAGACAGATTGATAAATGTTGAGCTCTTTCTTTATAAAATAATGTAAGCTTATCAAGCTTACATCATGATAATAACATACGACGTATTACAATTCAATTAAAGTTACATACTTGATTAATTAGCTGACCCGCCTATTTGATTACGACCAGCTACTTGCAGTTAAGTATCGGAATGGACGAACACAAAAGCCGTGACAAAAGCAAGGACCTGGGCCCTGGGCACGCTACGTTATTTCGGAAGTGGACCGACAATTAACGGTCAACACGTCGATATCCGGGTGGGCGTGGCCCGAAGACCAATTTAACTAAAGATAGGTTCATGTCGAACCAATGTATGGCCTTGTTTTTCAAAAACCGCGCAGGACGCGTGCCTGCTTTCGAGCGCCCTATTTAAACCTTTTTATGTCAGGTGCTCCACTTAAGCAACGAGAACATCACGAGCTGACGCAACGGCTTTCTTAAAAGACGATTTCATTTTACCTAGCTAAGAAGCCAATTTGTATTTAGGGAGGTAATTTGCCACAACAAGCGAGAACACAATAAACACTATGCTGCACAGTGAAAGCTATCCAAATCACGCCACAAAGACCACGAAAATGGATTTTAATACTAGATAATATGCTCGTTTCTATGAAGGCATCTAAAGGATCATTCATCATTAGACATTACACTGAAAATGAATCTAATATACGCACTTACGGAGGAAATTGCCTCTTTCCTCGGTGAGGTAAGGTGAGAATTAGAATACCAAGGGTTTCGAAGTTTTTGATTGCCATCACGACCTTGCCCCTGCATTGAACAAGCTCTAATCGATACTAGATTATTGACGAAATACCATTATTCTTCTTATGAATTCAATACAAACCGGTTACAAGTGTGGGTTATCTAATACGACTGAAATTAATGTGTTAATATTTTTATCTACCCAAATATCATAAACCCTCTCTAATGCATTCAAAAACCATAGGCAATGACGAGCATTACCAACCAACAGAAATAAACGGAACTGTAATGAACTCATAACCTACTGAAAACCGTAGGTTATAGAGTTTAAATTTGGAACAGGTGTCCAATTCAAGTGAGTGTGCTATACTAGTATCTACATTCTAACTATAAATCGCACGACATTGTGATCTCGAGTGACACAAGAATAGTGACTTTGTTCGTTTGTCTATGATTTAAAAAAAATACAGATTTTCGAAACGCCGCCATTTCGAGCTGTCCATAGACCAATTAGTATACTTCGTAAGTAGCTGGAGCTGTCATTTGTTCGTTAGCTTTTTATTTCCAGTTACGAGTAGACAAATTTTCTGATATGTTGAATATATTTAAATCTCCCGGATCCTGAACTGTACACCGGCCACTGCTTTCGCAGGACATCTGCCACTTTGCTGGTAGATGCAGGCGGCGACATTACAGCTCTAAAACGGCATGGGGGCTGGAGATCTACAACAGTTGCCGAAGGATACATTGACGAATCTATGCAAAATAAAATATGTGTCTCAAATCAAATAATGAACTCAATTCAAAATAGAGAAATAATAAATATAAATATGCCATCATCACCATCAAGCTCTGCAGCTCCAAAACAAGACCTCATTTCAAATGCAATTCAACCAGGACCGTTAACCATATCTCATTGCACAACTGTCAATGTTAACTACCATTAGTATAATAAATAATTTGCTTCTGTATGTGTTCAATTTATTGTTTATTGCATTACACTGGTAACAATGCTGTTCATTTCCCTATGGTTCCTGAACCCATCATAGAGCCCTTATGATATTTGGGTAGATAAAGTAGTGTATGCAACTGTACATAATTAGGCATTACAGCACTCGTGTGATGCTATTAAGAAACTCGCCTTCGGCTCGTTTCTTAAACCCACACTTGTGTTGTAATGCCCTCCATTATGCACAGTTGCATAAACTACTAGTAAGCCTAAAGAAATAAAGTTATTGATTCTGATTCTAAGGGAAAACAACCGTTGAAATGAACGGTTGAATAAGGATCATCGTTCAGCGTTTCGCTCTCTGTAACCCATCCATTCAACTGATTGGTACATTCAGGTAAAATTAATATGGACATGCGTAACGGAGGGCGTTCAAATTGCCCTACATTTGAGTTGCCGGTATTTCTGAGTATAAAAACGAACAGTTCATAAAAGAGTGAATTTTCCAAAAAACTATAAGTCATAAGAAAACTCAAACACTTCTCAACAATATCCAAAACTCTAAGCTTCACATTCTTGTATGCTTTATAGGATTTGGCCTAAAACATCTTCCCTTTTTCATTATCACGTATGACTGTGCTAAGTGTTTTCAAAGCAAACTCTTCTAAGTTCACATACCAGTTGATAGAAGACGCGTAATTTTAATGTGAAGCTGCGATGGTTTTATGTATAAAAAGGTAATTTGAAAGAAACCTACACAAATGTTGTTTTTAGATCAAAGGGAAAATTAAAAGGTAAAGATTTCTGTCAGATGATCGAAATTTTTACCCGACTACGAGAGGGTTATGATTGTGTTTAGTATATTACGAAATCACTGAGCCTTGATTAACAAAGTATCAGACGAAATCTGATTCATATTTGATGGTAAGTCGCTTAGCCAACACACTCGTGAATTATTAAGAGACGCTACCTTCCTATGGGATCCGGGATAAAATATGAGAGATAGTATGTACTTAGAGGTGAAGCATTATGTATCCCTTTCGGAATTTATGCTCGCGATTCTCGAAAGGCCAACGAGCAAAGGATTGAACGGGTTTTCTGAAGTACCTAGTAAATATCGGCAGACTCAGTTAGGTCCAGGAAACGTAACGAGACGTTTGCTCGTACAAATGATGGTTTTATCGAAGTTACATTTTGTTTACCATATATTACAAGATTTACAAGTCCAATTTTTTGAATCAATAATTTCGCACAGCATCAAACTATGCACAGCTAGATAGATGACTGATCGTTGAAGTGTGTACTTCTATATATCTCTAAATAAATCTATTCTAGGTACAGATCTGCAGAACATAACAACAATTGTCCCGCAGCGGATGGATGGATATTCGGATGTTTATTACCCCTTCACGCCACAATTACTGAACGCGTCTGGCTGATATTGCGTAGATGTAGCTCTTATCCTGGATTTCAAATTCAAAGATAAAGATAGACTTTTTATCTGAAAAATAAGTTTCCATCCTAACTAATATTATAATGCGAAAGTGTCTTTGTTTGTCCTTCCTTCACACCCTAACTAAGCAACCAATCTTCTTGATTTTTGGCAGAGAGTTAGTTGAAAGGATTGAGAGTAACATAAGCTAATTTTTGTCCTGGTAAAACATCAAGATCGAAAAAAGAAATAACGCGCGTGAAACCGCGGGGAACAGCTAGTAATATTATAAATATCAAAGTTTGTGAGGATGGATGTTTGGTCGGTTTTCACGCAAAAACTATTGAACTGATTGGGCTGAAGGGTATGGGTATAGTTTGGGACCTAGAATAACATAAGGCAATTTTTTATCCCGATAAAACGCGGGCGAAGGCGCGGGCAGCAGCTAGTAAGATATAAAAAAAATAACCTTTAAACGTTCCTATTTCCATACAAACAAGACGTGTGAAACCTCGGTCCCTCATAATTTTCATAAACTGAAAATCTAGATGAGCGCATCTCGTCTCCAGATAGTCTGAGTGCATTGCTAGCAGCCATTACCTAACCCAACAGTGCAAGTGTGTCAGTAGTGTAACCGTAGCCGAGAGAACGTCATGAAACGTCACGCCCTGATTATCTTCTAGTGGGTGGTGCAAGGCAAGATCTTATAGATATCACTGAATTTTCAAGCGGAGATGTGTAGATCACGGCCTCACCCTACACTGTGGTCGACAATAGTTGAAGATCTTAAAGATACACTCTTCACTTTTGTCTTGTAGGTACCCAAGACAAAAGTGAAGAAGCATTGGTTCTATCAAGGTTGAATTATGGCGACGTAGTATATGGTCCTCGATTGCTGGCTCGAACCCAGCAAGTGGTACAGCGTGTACAGAACGCATGTTGCCGATTTTGTTTCACTATCCCGCCTCGGTCTCATATTACTCCTTACTTAAACAAAATGTCTATGCTCAACATGGAATCGCGCAGAGAGCTACACCTTGGGGGGTTGATTTTCGATGTTATCAAGTTCAATAAACCTGAATATTTGTACTCTAAGTTAAAATTCGCAAATAAGACTCGTGGTCTAAGGTCAATTAGATCTGCACTCCAGTATCATAGCCATAAAACAGCAGCGTTCAGAGGTAGTTTTCGATATCTGGCAACGAAGTGTTGGAACAATATACCTCCACCTTTACGTAATCTCAACACTAAATTCACCTTCAAATCGCATCTTAAACTCTCACTGTTAAATAAACAAATCGAGGGTATTCCGAAACGCTTCGTTTGTCTCAGATAGGAAGTACTGAGGCTGCTAATTCTACTTCTTAAACACCTAACTCTTAATCTAGCTTAAGCATAGTACACCTAATAGTACACCAAATTGTACCGCCATAATACATCCACCTATATCTATTCTCTTGTGCTCAAACACTGCGTCAGTCAAGCACTCATCATGAATACAGAATTATATACAGAACAACATGCCATCATCACATCACACACTATTTGTTTTATTAGTGCTTCGTTTTTCTGGTCGTCTCAAGAGGTAATACTGAAAATCAGTGCTTTGCTCTTCGAGCAAAGCTTTAAGCTGAGTTATTGCCTTTTTGACAAGCTGCAGCACACACATAATTTCACTAATCCGTTCCTAATTTTAGATTGTTTAGTACGTACGTAATGTACATGTACCGACTTTTTGTCTCCGAGCTTTGTTCCACCCATAATTTCTTAGTTTTTCTGTGTTATGATAATATGTATGGTGTACCTCATTTAATGTGATCTTTGTTTTGTGTGTTGTAGTTGTAGTGTCAAATAAATATTTTATCTATCTATCTATCTATCTACCCAAGTTGTAATTGGCAGATAAGACGGGGGCTGGCAGCGAGTTGCAAACCTTATCGGTACCCTGAGTGTCAAATAGGCAGTTTGGTACACAAGTAAAAGTATGGTCGTACTAAAGTGCCTGTATTTTACGTTCTAACTGCATTTTAGTGCATTTACGTTGACCTATGGCGGTTCCCAATATTCCATCTATCTCTGTTTGTCCGATAGTCGGTTTTGACTATCGGTAGTAGTTTTTCTTTTCTTTTCGGATGTGTAATTCGACTAATAGAAAAAACAATGAATAGATTCGCCCATACTCAAGGACATTTTTGTCTTTCAACCGATTTATGACAAGAGCATTGCCAATATTTCAATCATAACATGCAGTCCAGTGGATAAAGAGACATTCTAGTCGAAAACAAGCTCTCCGTATACTTACTTAATGGCCAGATGAAGTGCGCAATGTTCGTCCAGCATTATTTACTTATCTTTTCAGCTTTTAGATCATGCAATCCATGGATAGCTGGCAGCTGAATGGGGCAATGCTAGCCAGCATCACAGCGCACAGGAGTCGTCCAGTCACGGCCTGATTAGCGCAGTCCTAGCCAACAATGAGGCGCCGCGATACGCCTGATTTGCTTCTATCAGAGGTGAACTGCCAGCTTTTATAGGTACATACAGATCTAGTATATCTTCATTTAAAAAAAGTCTGCTATTCAACAGCTCTATGATAATTGTCTAACGCACCCAGCGAGTTAGATTGTCTAAGGACGCACCCAGTAAATAAGTGAGGTTCCACACAGCATCATCACAAAATAAGCAGAATTTGTATTGTGAGGCATGATGTCTGGTATCGTTATGCTATTTTAATATAATATTTGTGAACACAGACCGGTAATCATAGCAACATTTTGTACCTTGACGTGTCTGGAAACGAATTCGCAACCTTTTTCCATCCTTCCCAATCAATCCACAGAACATCTGCAAGTCAGTTTCTTGCGATTGGCTAAGTGCCAATTTCATATTTCTTCAAGCAACTGATGATAATTCAGTGAAAGTAAGTACCACGCTTGCTTATTGTAAAATAGTTTCACAATTTCATGCAACGGCTACCGATCGAAGTACAGCCTGCCCATGCGTATCTTCTCACGAGTTGCTTTGCATTTTATTGTACGTTGAATGTTTGTTTTAATTGATTATTTTAGTTAGTGAAGTCTGTGTATGTGTGTGTTTGTCTGTGGCATCGTAGATATTAAACGGGTAAAAGATCATTCACTAATCCGATTGCGAGGTGATTAACGCTTCATCATATCAGCCCATATACACCCACTGCTGGACATAGGCCTCTCCCATATTATATAGATTACCGCTTAGCCCCCCTTTTTAGGGGAACCACGTTCAGCAGTTGACGTATAAGTGCTGATAGGCACGTGTTGGAAGGTTTGGCAAATAAAAGGAATAAGGAAGGGAAGTTTAACTAGTCAACGGTGGTACAACGCGTAATGTTTGAGTAGTACAGAAACATCGTGTCATCATGACATAGTACCTCTGGGGAGAGAAATGGAATGCATATCAAGATAACAGATAAGATAAATGTTGATATGGAGCCCTGGATAAATGAAGGTTAAGGTCAGAGGAACACCTAGCGATTCAGCTCAGCTAATGTGTCTAATATTTTGATCTAGCCAAAGTTAACACTTTGGGAGCCATTACTGGGCAAGCTGGACCCAAGCCGTATCAGATGTTCGAAGGTGTCAAAGCTTTGTATCAGCCTAGACATGGCGTTGCAGAAATGACGAAATGACATCAAATCCTCATTGAATGCATGAAATATCTGAAATATGTACTTTAATATGTCTTACTTATATGTCTTTATCTGAAATATGTACTTCAGTAATTTACGAAATGTATGGAGCTTTTCCTATTTAGATTACTTAGAAAAAAGCCTGTTTAGGCTGTACTGTGTCCATAATACGAGACATAAAGACTGTTCGTCATAATCAAAGTTCATGGAGTAAAGAAAACTTTCTCGCACAAAAAAACCATAACTAGAAAAGTCAACATTATTATTATCAGTAAGCTATGCCACTGTTTGTATTACACTGTTTGTTTCGTCGTAAAACCGTAGACTTCCGCAGTTTCACGTTTTGCGTAATTCATTTACCTGTTTAGTACACGTGTGGAAACTCTGAACTACCATCTGTTATGCTCTCAGCGTTGGAATGCCTCTTAAGCCGGGTACGGAGTGTCAAACGTAGGTACCTTACCTAAACGAGAACGAAAACCTTTATGGAAATTAGGCCGGTTTACGTAACTTCTTTTGTATCTTGTGCTAAACTGACGTTGTCTTTGTTACCTTTTCAGCTTCGGTTTTCGGTAGCCTTGAAAAGTTTCATAGCGTAATTCGTTTGGAAGTTTTCGTTCGGAAAAGTAAGGGAGCTGGTAGCTAATGATGTTAAAAGCATTACGTAACATAAAAACTGTTAGGGCTCATAACACCTTGTGTCCAGGATTAAAACTAATGACAAAACGTACTAATTCAGTTAGGCCTACTTTGATTCGCCTATGCAGCTTTTGTATTCGATGAAAAATGAATAGTGGTAATAAGTATTATGAGAAAGTCACGAAAACTAATATGATAAAGACGGACGTAGACGTTGACGCTGACCTCGCGGTGGTACCTATCCCGATAATATAACTTACCAACTACCATGTTATTTTCAGCTGTGTTACATCTTGCGTCCGTTATTTGTTAGTTATGTTATAGTGTAGGATTGTAGTAGGGATTAATATGGGTAATTTAGATGCTAGTAGATTGTAATTACATTGAAATGAGACAATTGTTTCGACGACAATAAGACTTGCCAGCGAATTCAAGAAAAAATCAATAAGAAATTGCAAAGCATTTAAATATACCATGTATCCATGTATTTAAATTGAATTTTGCTACTCGAGTGCACATTGGTACATATCTCGCAAATATTATAGTGGGCCATACATAATAGTTATTATAATGACTCTATGGGGCTAAACATCAAGAGATAAAAGAGGGTAACTAGAATAAATACTCGAATCACAGATATTGTCCATTAATCCCACTGATATGGTGATTTTGTAGGGTACCTAATTGGGGAATACTTCGACCAGGAATAGCACTGTGTAAATCAAAGACCAAAGTACAGCCCATCCCAACAGCGATTAAGCCAGTATTAATATACGTACGTTCAGTTTAAAAATAGCGGGAACATTAAAAAGGCTGGAGGCGGTGATTCGGTTCATTTACGATGAGAATAGAACCCGGATATCTGTTGTGGGATATGAAATAGCCGGATACAAAGTAGATTGAAATTGTCTCCGGTTGATCGAAATACTAAGGAAATTGGTGGTGGGTGTTACATTGACATACGCGTTGATTGTTGCTAAATTACGTTAAGGGCGCTCGATTTAAATTGTGCGGGTGATTAATATTTTTGGTATTTTCAAATATTTTTGCGTTCTACAAGAAAAAAAAAGTAGCGGAAAAGCTATTTGCCGCAAATAGTAAACCATGCTACGGACTTCGATTCATTGGTTTTTTTGCGGCGACAACATAATGGTTACGATTTTCGACAAATAACTGTCAATGTAGGTACTCATAAATCGATCCACCTTAAGAATCACTTTAGTTTCGCTATTTGGCTATAATAAAAATGTAAGTTCTGATGTAAATAAGTTTAAATTGTAAATATCTTCTTTATCTAACTATATTTGTATTGTTTTTAATAACTATATTTATGTTGTTTTTATTCTGTTTATAATTTTATTTTATTTGTGTTCTTAGTAAAAATCTGATTGGTGTTTTTCAAATTTACCGCTAATATTATTGTTGTAATCCCGCCTCCATTCCATGACTAAGAGATTTCCATGAACTGGACACGGGCAGAAAAGTGGCAAACCAGACACATATTGCCAATAACAAAGAAGTCAAATCAGACTGAGGTTTTTAACACTTTCAGCGCCACGTGTATATGTCATTATACACCCTAGTGCAACTCTCACAGCCCAGGTGTATACATGGTTATACATTTGGAGTAGTAAAATAGAACCTGTTAAGGGTCTAGGTAAAAAATAAAACACATCACACAGTAATTCAGGACCAGATGTCTTTTATACAAAAAAAAATGCGATTTCCCAACATTTGCTTCAGAGATGCCTTGGCGCTGAATGTGTTAAGTCGTAACATGTTACATTGCCATGCAGTGAAAAAATTGAAGTGAAGAGAATATCAATAACACCTTATTTCTTATTTGATAATAATAACTATGTTTATAGTATAAAATTTGACTTGTCTAAGTGCTTATTTTGTAAGCCTAAAGAAATAAAGTTATTGATTCTGATTCTGATTCTGCAGTGAGTATCTTGTTACCTATTTAGTTAAGCCCTGTAGTAATAATTATCATTTGTCATAAGTATGTAATGCACTTTATCTCTCCCAAACCTTACATTTAGTAATAAAAAAGTAAAGCTTGTTTTGCACTGTGATAGTTCTAGATTGGGATTCACCACAGAAATATAAACAGAACTAGAAACGGAATCTAAAGGGAATAACATAGGATAAGGGTTTTTATCTTAGAAAAACAAGTAGCCATGGGTCAAACCTAGTCTAAAATAAGCCTCAGCCATTACCATCCTCACAGGACCTATTGATGGTATGAAATAAATGAAAGAATGTTCAAAAACATAATTAAAAAGACGCTACAAGAAAAAGCATATTTATTGTATAAAAGACTTCCTTTCAGATAAAGATGCTTGGAAAGAGATTATTTAATATAATGAGTGTAATTGTTTTTTATTAAGTATTGTTATTTGACTATTCTAAGTGCATAAATGTATGCCTATTGAATTGAAATAAATAAATTGAATTGAAATTGGTGACAGTAAATTGACTAGATATTAATTCATATAGCCCATCTAAGTCCTTGTACCAAAAACATGTGTTGTCTGTTAATTTATTACATCATAACTGATTACTAAAACAAAAGTTTTTTTCTGCAATGACTTGCCTGACCTACTATTTTATAACGAACTAGCAGTTCTCCGCGGTTTCAACCACATTAAATTAGATATTCATGTAATGATAAAAAAAAATCTGTTGTAAATAAAGATTAATAAACATTCATAAAATTAAACCATGTGACTTTCCTTTGCAATTGCAAAAAGAACCAATGGAATAGATGAAAATAGATGATAAAGTAGTTGACAAACAAAAAAAGACAAAAAGTACAGACATAAAGTAGCCTATGTAACTCTCCATCCTTTCAACTAACTCTATGACAAAAATAAGTAGAGTGGTTGCTTAGTTAGGGCATGAAGGAAGGACAAACAAACATACACACTTTCACATTTATAATATTAGTTAGGTTTTTACTCTGAGATAAGTTTGAAAGTTCACTTCAATTTAAACAAGTACAAATTTATTAACTGAACTTCTTTGATTCCACAAAAGAAAATGGATATTCAGAAAAACAAATATTGCCTGAGAACTACAGCGTTTAATAATATTCAGAGAACCGGATATGTTCATAAATATTTTTTTATTAGTATAGGAACATAAGGGAATATTTTATACAAGATTAGAATTAGATCAGGGCAATCGAGTGTACAGGTTCAAGAGGGCGGCTGATTGAAAATAACAATTATTAATTGTGTAATATGTTATGCATTATCTCATAGATAGATAAAGTTTTCTTAGAAGAATGTGTGCGAAAATATCTGAATTTCTGGAACCTCTACAAATATGTAAAGGAAATAACCATTATTATATTGTTTGTCTGAGAAATTGGGAATAAAGCCCTATCTGAGTAATGCCCAGAACAGAAGTCCCTTTAACAAGTTTGTCAATAATTACAATTCAACCTAAACTCTATTGGTGCTAAAATTCTCATTTTATATAAAGTTTATGAAGCCCATGAAAATCGCTTATATCAATTTAAATTATATCAGCAAACTAAGAATGTAGGTGTGTATTGTTTGTTTTTACATTAGATATGGGTTTTAGGTTATGTTAAACTTTGTTAGCTGTAAATATTTTTTTTAATTTACTTACTATGAAAAAGGGGATGCTAAATATTTTTTGTTTGGGTACTCGCAATATTAACATCCATAATGAATAATGAATCAGCCAGTTATCTTTTCATTGCATGCAACAAATGTGAGTAAGCAGAGTTTACGAAATAAAAGAGCCAGGACTGTTTCTATCCAAGAATGTGTAGCACTGGCACTCACCTGAGGCAAGTTGGCGTTGATCTGTCGATGCAGCGAGTCCCGCTCCTTCTCCACGTCCTTGAGCCTTAGCTCTGAGTCTCCGAGGCGCTCCTGCGTCTCTCGCAAACTCTCCACCAGCTTGTCTCGCTCGTCAAGCATAGACACCATCAACTGCTCGAAGTTCGCATCCTCTCCGGACAACTGCGAACTCCTCTGGCTGATACTGTCCTCGGATATCGTGGGCATTACGTCGCACATCATATTCCACATTTTAATTTACCATCAAACCTGAAAACTTAGCGTTCACGACACCGAAAAAAACACTTGCAATCACTGTTCCACTGGTACAGGTTCCGGCACAAACGTTACCTAAATCTAGCGCATGTAACGCGAGAAATTAAATTCACATTGTCAAAATAGTCGTACAAGAGTTTAGTCAACAATTCGGCATACATTCTAAATAGATAATTGGAAAGACACACCTAAAAATTTAACTCCTACGATCCCATAGTATCATGGCTCAAGCGGCATGTCTGCCATCTTGAAATAAAACGTCAATCAAAAGCAAAGAGTAAAAATTTCTAAATATGCGAAGACAGAAAGACGCTTTCATGCGAAGACATCGACGACAGTGCCACCACGAACAAAAGTGTGTGAATCAAAGGTATCAGAATCAGAATCATCACACACAAAAAGATGGGGATGTAAAAAGCGAACGGCGAAAAATTTTTTTTTTCTGTTTTTGCCCTTACGTTCTTAACCCACGAAATTCAGGTACCTGGTTGGTTTGGTTTGGTAGGCTATAGCAATGGAATGGAAAAAGGAAAAACCTAGGTACACATAAAGGTGACTGGTTTGTGTTGGCGCGGGATTCAAGCAAGAAAACCTCAAAAAAATTGAATATCGCACATACAAGAAATGATCGGTTTCATCCACAGTCATTCCAAGACCAAATGAATGACGAGGACAAAATTAGCCTTTGCCTGTCCCATCTAGTTCAGCTTCTCTAGTAATACCACCATTAAATCACTAGCGGCGACGCCATAATACCTAGGTAATATAAATCATCAGCGAATTGCAGGTGTGAGATATAATTTTATTTGAGCTCTTATCCTTTCAGTCCAGTGACTTATACATATATTCCACCGCGCTTGTTTTCGGGGATAATGACGTCCTCTTATCTCTTCCCACAAAATAGTAAGGTACCTACTTTTTAAAATGAACCCATGAATGACCCTCTCACTACGCAATAGATTCAGATTAATTTAAATTCAAATAGGACCAGCTGTACCCGCGGTTTTACTTGCGTAGGGGTCTAGGGGTCCACTCAAGAAATTAAATCCTATAAGGGATTTAATTTCTTCAAGAAATTAAATCCTATAAGGGATTTAATTTCTTGAGTGGACCCCTAGACCCCTACCCCGCTTTTTCTAAAATAAAACTACCTAGCCTAAGTTACTTGCAATATCATCAGTTATCCGCCACGTCCCATCAAAATCGGGCCAGCCGTTTCGCAGATGCCAAAACAAATAGGCAGAAAAAAAATATAGTGTTTTGTTAAACATGTAACTACCTAACCTAACCTACCGTGTAAAGTTTCATGCGATAAAAGCAGATTTTTTCATATCTACCTACAATCAGACAACTCTACCGTGTAACTTATCTTTGGTCACTACCACGGCCTCTCGACTGATAACGCATAGTATTGATAGATGTCGCTAGTTGCAATGAATGAATTTTCTACTATGCAGTAAAAAACGATTGTTGTTCGAAATTCACCAAAAATCAAGCGAAAATAAAATACTGACGACAAGCGAAAATGAAACATGAAACAAAAACGACAGTGTACATAGAAGTGCATGAAAGTCAGTGTGTTACGACATGGATCATCAAAATTATCTTGGATTTTGGATGAACGAAATCAGCCAACGACACACCCTCAGACATAAAATTTTCCTAGCTCTATGGACTAAACTTGAAGTTCATGGTGTGACAAAGACATTAACTTTAAATCTGTTGTTTTCGTGTGCTGTCATTGTCAAAACAAAAAAAAAATATGTTTTGGAAAAAATACAAAAATCAACATTGGAAAAAGTTTAGTTTTCTTTAGTTTCGCGTTTTCCAATGTTTTCTGATACCCTAGCATAAAAATTTCTTCTAGGTACATACCTTTAACAATAAAAATTGTTTACCTATACCACATTTTACAAGCACATCAATTTTGAATGCAGGTCCGCCTATTTGGTCTATTTATTTTTGATAATAACAAATGCCGAAGAAAAAAGGCCAAACGAAAATGATTACAAAAGGTTAGTAGTCTTCTTTCAGGAAAAAAAATCCATCTACAATATTTAAGGAACTTTCCCCCATGTGGCATGCCCGTGGGACAACCTGTATATTATAGTTACTTACAGTTGTTTTACCTCAGCCCTTCAACATTTTCTTGTAATAAAATTCGAACTCGCCTTTGCTTTGCTCAATCTGGTTAGTTGGCGGCGAACAAAATGCTAAAACCTTTTGTTTACACTTCTAGATTTTACTCTAAATGACTGTGCTAACGCTCCCAAGCCAGTAGGCCGTGTTAAGAAGTCTACTGCAAAGAAGGCAACTGAAGAGGACATTCCATGGGACCAAGTCCCTGATGATGATTACGACAATTTTGACATAATTGAAGAAAGCAATGCTGATGGAACTAAGAACTTTGTCTACAAAAAAAAGAGGAATGTCTCGAAATCAGAGTGTCGAGATATTGACGACCGCCCGGGTAATGTCTACCCTGAAATAATATTCTACCAAATATCAAAATACATAAGGCCCGAGGATGTGGGAAAATTCGCTGGTATTAATAAAATTACCTATGCCATAACAAGGAAAAGGTCATTCTGGCAGAACCTTTATAAGAGATACTGTGAGACCCATCCTTTATTACCTGAGCGGAATAGGATTGAGAATAGTTATAGAAGATATGGGCTGAGACAGAGGGTCATTCGCGCACTATATCACACTTATGATGTATTCATGCATAAAGTATTTGCATGTTCGTTTTTTGACTGCAGGCCTCATGAGCTAGTGCACAAAAGATGTGTCAATGTGTGGTTTGGTAAAGGTTCATCATACTGGTCCATATTCTTCAAGTTTAAGAAAGTGCAACCAGTGGAGAATAATAGAGATGTAGATATCATTAAAGAGCTTGGAAGGATAGATGCTAATCCTGAAGAGAGTATGCAGGTTTTAGAGGTATGTATGTTAAATCTTTTTTTTTACATCATTGATTGGTTTTGTTTCCCATTATATCCCATATTCCCATAAGTGGTGGTCATTAATGACCTGACCAAAATTCCAATCAAATTAGGTGTTTATGGAAAGCCCCCCTAAACATTGAACTGTTTTCAGCACTTGATTAAGGTTAAGATGTATAAGCACTGTTTAAATTAGAGGTTTCTCCTGCATGGAACGTGTTTCTAAAAGAAAACCAAAACCACCATCATAGGTCAACATCATAAATAATTGGGACTTTTCTCATACAACTTAATATCATTACAGGTATGCTGCAAAACCTTCAATGCTGTGCCGCCCCTAATGGGGATGACTCTATCGTCACTAAACTTGCTGCTGTCTCAAGGGTTCCGCCACCACCAGATGAATCTTTGCTTCAACAGCGAAAACTATCCTGTGTCTAAAGACATCCTCCCGGAGTGCACAGTCATTCTGGAAGCCGTCATAACGTACATGGTGTTTGACTGGTGGCACCCTAAATACCCTCATTTTGAGAATAGTCTACCGTGGAATATGGGTGATGAGGAGGCATTGCCCATGCTTAAAACTGATTTTTTCTCCACACCGCCAGAGGTGTAGTTTTAAGAGAATTAAGAAAATATATATTTGATTATTGGTTTGGTTTTTTTTTTGTTTTCTTTTTGATGCTTGTTTTTTTCAGTTTTCTAACAAGCAAACAAGAAGTTAAGCTGGTTTTCCAAGAGTAAAAGAGTGTGAACCCGCTTCTTTATTTATTTTCGTAATTTTTACTTATTTGCACTTGAGATCTTTGTTTTGAAATACTAATTGTAAGTAAATAGATAACATTGACTTCTTGGATTCAATAGAGGTCAACTTAAATGTATATTTAATAGTCACTAGCAATGTGATACAAGTATGTTTTAGTTAAAGTGTTCAAAATTATCTTAACTAAAAGTTAACCCAAACCACAGATTTTATAATACTATGTACACGTCGCGTTACGGTTTAATAGCGCTCGGCAAAAGTGGAGGGGGTTATGGGCAGGTGTAAAACGGGGTAAAATAAAAAAAAAACTATTTTGCATCAAGGTCAGCGCTATTAAACCGTGACGCGACACCGAAGTTTGGAAATTACTTACCCACGTTTTGATATTTTTTTATTCACTAACTTATGACCAAGGAATTTATATACTAAACGTTATTATATAAATTCCTTGCCTATGGCTATGACAGTTTCTGTGTATAATTTCTAAAGCTATTATGGTTATTAAACTTTAAAACAATACGTTACGGCATATTCACAAATCTTGGTCGATATCTGTTAGAAGTAATTTTACTTTCTTTTTGATTTGAAATTTTCAAGTATCTATTGGGTAGGTATTGTATGTAGTACGTATTTTGTATATGTGGCAAATACACAATTTACCTATAAATATATATTTTAGTTAGTAATAACCGCATTTTTATTCTACTTGTAATAATTATGTACTTACCAGCCTAATGAACTATTACTAAGTAGTATTTGTAATAAAAATGATAAATCGCCTATCGCTAAAGGTCATTAGCGTAGCGGTTGCTCTGGCGATTACAAATGATTGACTCAAGACCTCTGGCTGATGACGTCACCATGTCCAAGGTGGTCCATCCGAGGCAAGATCATTGTTTTAGTTCATAAGTCCTTCGCCGAGTGTTGCGTCGTGTTTGGCTACAAAATGTTTGTGAAGCTTGTGATTTTCGCCTGCGCTTTTGTGGTAAGTGTTATTAATTATTATTTCGTTTATTATGTTAGGAATGATTTGCACTGTGAAAACTTGTTAAGTTTAAGTTTTTAGAGAGTTAAAGTTTTTAAGTTGCACGAGGTTAGTACGTATTGCCGTTTAAATTATTTTCTTTGAACTCAGTGTTTCGATTAAGATGTAGGTACTAATTTAATTACATAGGTACTTAATTACATTTTGTGTACGAACCAATTTTTTTTTTCTTTCTATGTCATTATGCGGTTGTTCCAGGCATGTTCTGCAAAGCAGGCGGCGCCGGCCGCGCCCGCGCCCGCGCCGACTCCGGCGTCACCACAGCCAGCTCCGGTCCTCTGCGGTGAAACTCCTATCGATGTCAGTACCTATGCATATGTGCCAAACTAAGTTATTTTAACCGATATAATCTACATACCTGTGTATCCTGTATCAGGTATCGCAGGTACTTACTTAAAAAATAAATTTACTTAAGTGTCTGTTTAAATTGAGTGGCGACCGCGATGCGATGCGAAACGGAGTGTGATGGAGCGACGACATGGTGGCGTCGTTTGCTGGAGGGATATGTTCAGCAGTGGACGTGTACGGATGTGTACCTCTGAAGGCTAATGATGAAGTGTCTGTTACATCAAAATATCAACAGCTTTTAACCAAATGCACATAAAAATAGGTGTACATAAGAGTAGATAGATAGATAAAATATTTATTTGACACTACAACACACAAAACAAAGATCACATTAAATTAGGTACATCATACATATTATCATAACACAGAAAAACTAAGAAATTATGGGTGGAACAAAGCTCGGAGACAAAAAGTCGGTACATGTACATTATATAGGTACTAAACAATCTAAAATTAGGAACGGATTAGTGAAATTATGTGTGTGCTGCAGCTTGTCAAAAAGGCAATAACTCAGCTTAAAGCTTTGCTCGAAGAGCAAAGCACTGATTTTCAGTATTACCTCTTGAGACGACCAGAAAAACGAAGCACTAACAAAACAAATAGTGTGTGATGTGATGATGGCATGTTGTTCTGTATATAATTCTGTATTCATGATGAGTGCTTGACTGACGCAGTGTTTGAGCACAAGAGAATAGATATAGGTGGATGTATTATGGCGGTACAATTTGCTTGTAGGTGTACTATGCTTAAGCTAGATTAAGAGTTAGGTGTTTAAGAAGTAGAATTAGCCGCCTCAGTACTTCCTATCTGAGACAAACGAAGCGTTTCGGAATACCCTCGATTTGTTTATTTAACAGTGAGAGTTTGAGATGCGATTTGAAGGTAAATTTAGTGTTGAGATTACGTAAAGGTGGAGGTATATTGTTCCAACATTTCGTTGCCAGATATCGAAAACTACCTCTGAACGCTGCTGTTTTATGGCTATGATACTGGAGTGCAGATCTAATTGACCTTAGACCACGAGTCTTATTTGCGAATTTTAATTTAGAGTACAAAATTCAGGTTTATTGAACTTGATAACATAGAAAATCAACCCCCCAAGGTGTAGCTATATACGTGAGGACTAACCTTAGTAATTTCACTAGGCTAGGAGACCATCACCGTTATAAGACGCGCCAGGCTGGAAAACTCGCACGGATAGCACACAAGCTGACCAAATCAAGAAAGCTCACTCATAACATGGGACCTGACATCTACAACCGGATACCTAGTTCCATTACTGCGGCTCCCAACTTGAACATATTCAAGTCAAGGTTAAAAAGGTGGCTTATCGAGCAAACCTTCTACACAGTGGAAGAGTTTTTGTGTTTAAAGGCTAACCCTACTTTAATATATTAATTATTAGGTACTATTATTGTTACAATTTACTTGTTTTTGACTGTTTTTAATCCTTCTTTTTAAATTATTAGTTTTATTTATGCTTGTACTGTGTACCTACTCTTTTTCATTGAAATGTTTGACATGTATATTTTCTTATACCAATAAATGAATCTGAATCTGAATCAAGCTCTGCGCGATTCCATGTTGAGCATAGACATTTTGTTTAAGTAAGGAGTAATATGAGACCGAGGCGGGATAGTGAAACAAAATCGGCAACATGCGTTCTCTACACGCTGTACCACTTGCTGGGTTTGAGCCAGCAATCGAGGACCATATACTACGTCGCCATAATTCAACCTTGATAGAACCAATGCTTCGCAGAGAGCTATGCGCGAAGCCTCTCACAGCTGATTGCGGATGTTATAGAGCACCTTGAGACGATAAAAACAATTCTTCACTAAACCAAGTACGTGGTTCTCGAATCTAAGCTGACTATCGAAGATTACAAAACTTAATAATCATAAGAGCCGTTTCGAAACGGCTGGACCGATTTTGTCGGGATATTAAATACACGTATTTTGACAAATAATTTAGGCCCCGCACAGTAAAAATGTCTCGGAAATGTGAATTCGAAGCGGGTGAAACTAGCTACGTTAAACCAAGAAACCTGATTCTCTTTTAAAAATCACACACTTTAATTTTTTAGTAAGCACAGTTAGTAAGTCATTTCATTTATTACGCCACCGTCAGCTTTAATACGTACCAATCCTATCCATCCAAAGGTTGCCCGGAAGAGATCGCTGTTAGCGATAAGGCCGCCGATTGTATCTCATTAGATATTTAAGTTCTTGTTTGTTTTTCATGTATATGGTGCAATAAATATTTATTATATTCTATCCTATTATAAAGATCCAATGACAGTCTATTTACAATCTAGACATTTAATTAAGTTCCTGCATTACAGTTGTTTAAATGCATGGGGTACATCGATACGATCAACGCAGCGGCCTCTAAGAAGTGCAAGAGAGGTCTATCTGAGGTATGTTATAGAATAAACATTTATTATTCCGTTATATACCTATGTATGGTTCCGATCAAACACGACTGCACAAACAGCACGTGACGATCGGATCAGTTGTTAAGTCGTGTAGAGGTAATGTAACAAACATCCAAACTATTGAATGTACAATATTACTCATTATCATCATCATCATCATCATCAGCCCATACACAATTAAAAGAGTAGATACATAAATAAGTTGTTATTCTAATACGTTATTATAATTATGGACCCGGTTAGGGTGTAGCAATAACTAGGTACTATGACGACTAAAGGTATATAAAGTAATAGGTATAGGTTATAGTAAGGACTATACAAAGTCAAACGGTGCAACTACTTTTTGTAAGTTCTGGAAAAATAATTGTATAATTTTATTTGTTAATGATTTGTTAAGTGTAGTTATTATAAATGGTAATTTTGGTAAAATAACTTTTAAAGGCGTCCGTAGCCTGTCGAGTTAATAATTGGTCTCGTACTTAGTTAGGTTCTAAATAGTGTTTAGTCTACGTTATGTAAAACTTTTATATTAAATAACTTTGAAAAACAAACAGAAACAATAGTAAGGACTAAAGGTAAGTATTTATAATAAATAACTCTGAGTATTTACTATCACATTTCAAGGTTTGATCGTCAAGAAATTCATGTACCCATGTAAGAAATACACCTTGTATTATACCTACTCGTCTCGTAGGCGTATCTTACACGGAAATTTATACCTCAAAATTCATGAAAATGTACTTTCAGTGCGACTTAATAAAATGCATATTCCGTGAGTCCGGCTGGGCGCTGCCCGGGGACAAGGTGAACAAGGCAAAAGTGGCGGAGTACTTCACCCAGTACGCTGTGGACCATCCGGAGTGGGCGGCCGCTGTGAACAACTTAAAGGTACACTACACGAGAAAGTTTATTGACTTTGAGGCACGAGTGCCAACTTAAAACTATGCCTGTACTCGGTTCTATTGTCGGTACGAATCTTATAAATATATTATTATTTTTAGATATTTTTTGTACGAATACGTTATTATACAAAACCATATATTACTTTGGTGTTGTAACGCTTTAATGATGGAGGTACAAGATAATGCTGACGATAAAATTAAATAATGTAATAACATTCCACGACTACGACGATCTATACATTTAGTTTAAAGTCCGCGATCTCGCAACCAAAAAAAAGACCCATCTCGATTAAACATAACTTAGATTATATATTTGAATGTTTTTTTGCAGCCGACTTGTCTAGGCGACAAGGATTTACCCCCACAAGGACCGACACTGGATTGTGCACCTTATGACGTTCTACACTGCATCATGACGAGTTTCATAAGAGTAAGTTTTAAAGAGACGAAGGTACCAGCAACCAAAAGGGGCCATAATATCTAATAAGTATATTTTAGCAAAGGTATAACAAGACGTAATTTGAAATTATTTATAAATCCTAGGTTTTAATAACATTTAGACTCGGGAACTCATCAAGAAAAATCAATCGAGCCCTCACTCGATAGATTACGTCGTTTTTTAACAGAGTTTCCATGGCCACCTTGCGGCTCCATAATCAGATCAGCTCCATATCATCATAATATTGCATTATCGATCATCCCATTTTGTACACATGCATGCCCAATTTTAGCTCAATCGGAAATCAGAGAGTGGGTCAAATTTAACTTGCAAGATTTCATTAGATACATATAAATACCGGACAGGTGAAACAAAATAAAACCTTGTTATAAGTACCCTTTATCAATTGAGGATGTAAATTCCGAGTTCCGCGAGTCTTTTCGTGAGTATTTTCCCTCGTAGTCTAACTCCTAAATCGGAGAGTCAGTATACTGACGAGAAATCCGCAAACATATGAGATGAAGCGTATCTGCGTTTCTGTCAAACTTCTGTTAAACCTGGGGTAAAAAAAATCCTCAATCTACGGTTAAAGCGTACCTACCTACATAACCATGACAACCAATCAAGCATAACGAACCGCCAATAGTGTCAAAATGTGAATAAAATTATTGTATTAGCTATATTCAGGCCATTTTCAAGGTACAACACGAAACACACACTGTTTGGTGTGTGTGTGTGTGTGGTTTTAAACAACTCGCAATCACAATACAGAAATAAAAAAAACCTTTTTGTCGACTAGTTTGAAAAAAAAAACAATAGCCAGTAATAAGCTCTGTAGAAAAGAGTCGACAAGTAGTATAAAAAAATGTCAACAATAAGAAATGGAAATTATTAAAGTTAAGTTTGGGAGCAATGTTTACAAACATTGTACTTATCTTATATTTGGCTGTAGTATATTAACTTCTCTTCATCTCTACCAAATTTTGATTTTGGGCAACCTGTAAACGGATCTAGTACTTATTATATTCCTCGTTTCCAGACCGCAGCACCCGGACAATGGAAGACGACTCCGGAGTGTTCGTACTCGCGGACATACGCGCAGTCCTGTCCGTACTGCCCTAACTCGTGCTTCGCCAGCCAGGTGCCCTATGGGTCCTGCAACGCCTGTCTCGCCCTGCCTAGATCTCCTTAAATATAACAAATTGCCTCTACCTAACCCGACGATGACGTGGTCGAGTCCGAATATCTCTTCCACTTTTTCTTTTCTCTAAGAACGTTAAAATCGGCAAAAAAAATTTGTATCTGTGAAACTCTTATCATAAATAAAATATCCAATTGTATTATTCGTCTTTTTTATCCACACATAAGTTAAAAAGCGTATTTCTGTTGGTAGTAATACTCAATACGTAGGTAATACTCATGTATAGGTATAAGTAAAAGAAGTTATATTCTTAGAGGGGGTAACGATACGGGCTTTATTAAACTAAAAATGGTCCTATAAACTTGTATTGTACATACATGGTGCACCTTAGTATTTTTGGCGACTACTTGTTGATTATTTCATTACTAGTCTGTATGTAGTGTAGAGTTGGCAATATATGAATACCTATACAGAATACGTAGAAGTCAGTATGTAGGGTATTTTCTTAGCTATTGTCGTAGCACCGTAGCGTTCGTGGAAGAGCGTTCGTGAGAGCTTCATGGAAATTTTATTGAAAATTAACTATGGCAGAGCGAATGTGCCTAGCGCAAGTATGTAGAGTTTGTAGAAAAGCATATTTAACGCGAAAGGCGGACTAAACGAAAAAAGCAACATTTTCTGTTGATTTGCCTGCTACAGATCGAGATTCACAGAAAACTGTTACTTTTGACTGCCGTTCTGCTGGCTCTTTTACAGTAGAAGTAGTTGAAGTCAATTCTTCCGATCTCATCAAATTCGATTTTACTTGCTGAGATTGGCCGTCTAGTCTGCTTCATTCCGTCTTAATATCGAGCGCAGATACCTTGCCTTGCGCATGCGTGAAGACTTGCGCAGTCCTGTCTGACTTGACAGCTGTCAGATCCAGCACAGCTCCAGACCCCGGTGTGGTCCTTTGACGTCATTACGAGAATCTAAGTGAAAATCCCGTTCTGGAAAATCATGTGATTTATTCGGTGAGTGAAATATTTTATCTTGTGGAATGGTAAAGCTGCTAAGTTATTAAACTATGATTTTTGTACGACATAATTTTAGATTGGTGCCTTACGGGTTTAGACATGTATTTTGCTGTAACTAAGATAGATGTCTTGACATTTACGTTTATTATTCGCTACACGACTAATTGATTATTTACTCCCACCACATTTCATAAACTGTTGAACTTGCACCTTCCTACGTCTAAAAATTAGTTTGTTTAAGACGTAAGGTCATACTCGTACTAAGTATTAGGTAGATAACAGTGATAACATAATGTACGTACCTGCGTTGATAGCGCGCGTGCCTGACCTTTCAGTGATCTATGTTATTAACAGTCGATTGCATAAGGTCAAAGTTGGATGAGCATGGCCATTAAAATTTATGAGGCATAAGCTCTAAGCCTAGCTGTTGGGTCATCCAGAGCCTGTCACGTTGGTAATGCCGTTCGCTTCTACTCGGAATTTACGCAGTATAAAATCTTATTGAGCCGAAAACTAATTAAAGATATAAGGTAAGTATGCCCAATATAACAAAATTCTTCTGACTAGTTAATATTTATGATACTCGAGGGGTTAACAATTTGTTGGATGTTGCTTATCATCCCCTGGATTTCTTATACGCTATACTATCTACCCAAATACATTTTTCTCTATATAATATTTACGAAAATTTTACGTAGATTTCTGATAGTAGGTAGGTATATTTCTAAGGGATGGAAACGTAGCAGACAACAACAAGAGAGTCGTTTCATGATGTCAGATTCATTAGGAAACATTTGCATTTAAATGAATTCCGTGTTTTCCTCTGCCATTTTCTTAATGCTTTGGATTTAGGGCAATTTAATATGAAGGGAAATGTTTTAAACATGTCCCAGTATACGTCCACTGCTGATTATAGGCCTCCCCCAAACGACGCCACGAATAGCGGCGTCGTGTTTGTAGTTCTTGTTGCTGAAATCTAGTCATCAAATACTGCTGTCAATTCATTTGACACAAAAACTAAACTTAACTTATTGACACCACAAAAAAGAAGCCATCCTTTTAATTTCAATCGATAAGAAAGGGACAGCAATATTTTAAAATCTGTCAATTTAATTTAGTTCAGATTTAGATCTGTATTTGTCAATTCACCCCATGGTGACCAACTCGTTGACCAACTAAATAAACTAAAGGTTCTCGCAAGTTGGGTTGACATATTGATTCCACTCTTCAATGGAAACCGCAAATTGATGCTCTCGCAGGCAGACTTAGTTCAGCAGCCTATGCAGTTCCTACAATTAGATATGTACATTACCGATGAAGATACAGCTAGGTTAGTTTGTTTCAGTTACTTTCATAGTATTATGTCCTATGGTATTTTGCTTTGGGGAAAGGCAGCTGACATCCAGACTATCTTTGTTCTTCAAAAAAGGGCTGTACGCGCAATTTATAAATTAAAGCCACGCGACTCTTTGAGGGAATTATTTAAAGAAATAAATATTTTGACAGTAATATCGCAATACATCTATGAAAATCTAATGTATACATTAGATTTTCATAGATGTATTGAGCACAAAAATAGAGAAAGCTTTTTGAAAAAGTGTGATGTTCACAATAGAAATACAAGAAACAAGATGTGTCGACACACTTGCGCCTTCCCATCTTTCAAGGACATCCGTGAGGGCTGGTTCGGCGGCAGATTTGGCCGAGGATCTCAAGAGGCGCAAATATGCAGGTCTCGACAGAGTCTACTAAGGATGGGAGTTATTGGATATTTTCGCTACCGGTTATTAGTTGGGTATTTTGTTTCAATACCGCTAATACCAACTGGCACCCAATAACGTTACAATACTCTATACCTGTCCTGATTTCAGCTACATAACTTTACGGTTGAACGGTCCGCTAGTACCTATGCGTAGATGATAGTTAGGTAAGTATAGGTATTGAAGCGTTGGGTAGTTATGGCTCACGGTCGGTTAGGCGCGATGCTCGCCTTGCACAGTTATTCCCTAGCGGTATGCGGATTTTACAATAGCGTTAGATATTTTAGGACCATGCTAACAGGTACTGAGTTAGTTATTTAATACCTGACTCATCTCTAGAGCCTACGCATTTGCTCCCCTTGGAGTCGAGACTCTAGGTCCGTGGGGTACCGAGGCTATACGGGTTTTCAAAGATTTATCGGAGCGCCTGGTCGAAGCGACGCGTGACCCGAAAGCTGGTGAGTATCTGGCGCAGCGCATTAGCATTGCCATACAGCGGGGCAATGCAGCCAGCGTCTTGGGGACGCTTCCGACTGGTATTGATATGGACCAGTTGAGCTATCTGTAGATTGTTTGCAACAGTCTGCAGTTAGCTCAATTGTTTCAATTGTAAATACTAGTTTAATTTCTTTATATTATTTGATTGTTATTTTCTTTGTTAAGAAAGACTTTATGTCACTTAAAAAAAAAAAAAAACTGTAGGTAGAGTTAGAGTTCGGTAAAAGTCATACTCATTTATTCGCCGTAGGAGCACTGAGCACACGGCACTCTTGGATAAGTCAATTTACAATAGTTGACAATAAAAGGTGCATAACAGACAAACAGAAGTACGATTAAAGAACTTAGGAATTTAGAAAAATATGCTAATTAAATTAAGAGGGGCTGTGGGCATCGTTAGTCAGGTTCAAAAATTTAATAATGCTGCTGTAGGAGGGCATTGTTTGGCATAATTAATTGATTCTCAATAAATAAATAACACAGTGTGTGTAGGTGATATGGTATAATGTAGCTACTGAGAGTGCATAGTCGTCGAAATGACTGTCGTAATACTCAGTGCTCACCCGCTGATAACAAGCGGTACGTAATAGAATACCTTATCGGTAGATAACAATAACAACAGATAAATGGTTCAGGGAACATTCAATTGTTTTGTTTAGTATCACTTTCTAAACGAAAACAAAAATAAAAGGACTAAACATCATCGTGGTGTTACAATTCGTTTATAAAACAAACTGTTCAAATGATTGAAAGGTGAGTCACGTACGTACGATGTTTTTTTCCGCAAAATTTGAATTGAATTTTCAGTTTTTGTTGTCTTTGTCTTTTTGTGTTTAAGATATCTTTCTTAAAGGATTAAAATTAGCTAAAACAAGTATTTAAAAATTGTAATAAAAAGCCTTAGCTCCTAAAATATTGCGTAGTTTAGTTTGAGACCAGGATGCAACACTTGCGTATTGATTTGACCTAGTTATTTACCTTTGTTTGGGGAGGCACTTTCAATTCATATTCATAAAAAAAA
Source organism: Eupithecia insigniata (assembly GCA_947859395.1). Taxonomy (NCBI): domain Eukaryota; kingdom Metazoa; phylum Arthropoda; class Insecta; order Lepidoptera; family Geometridae; genus Eupithecia; species Eupithecia insigniata. The sequence continues at coordinate 14,388,181 of OX402006.1, forward strand.
ACTGCAGTATATTTATGTTTCTATTTATATGTGCTGATGAGGAGAAGTCCTATTTCCAGCAGTGGACGTGTATGGGCTGATATGATGAAGTTGATGATGAGGAGAAGTAGGAGTTATTTACAAATCACAGTGACGTAGGGAAACGTTTGTAAAGGAAATCGTATTTCTGCTGCACTGAATTTAATAGCAGTAACTGCGTAGTCCTTATATCTAACTAATATACTTGAGTCGTAGTCAGAAATTTAATATCGCTTCAGAAGCTTGCGTAAGACGGGCCAGGGTTGAGCTTTGAACGTAATTGCATATCGAGTTCCTACGCGTATAACTTTACTTTAAGTTAGGTAAGTAAAGTAGAACGGTTATACATAGTGGTTCTACCTACTCTAAACTTGCGAAACTAAATAAGTAGATGCGCAGTATCCTAGAAGATTTTCTACGCTAGAACAAGATGTTTATTTAGGTACCCTTGTGACCGTCGCACGGAAATAGAGTGGCATCATAGTAGCTTCCAAATAACGAACCTAAAACTTAAGATTTCGTTTGTTTAAAATGTAACCTCCTCGAGAATGGTATTAGCTAACCTACTTGTGATAAAAAGCTGCAGCTGTACTGAGCAGCTGTTTTAGGATTTTTTTATGTTACGGTATTCATCTCTGTACCCGAGTTTCGAAGTAAAACCCCGGGAGCTTTAAAGTTTTTTGTATATTTACGAACTCTGTGTATTTACCTGCTTACATATTCATTTGTTTGTCCAGAGGTAAAGAAAAACCGTGACAATGTTCGAGGGCGCGGTGGCAGGAATCCTGAACCGCCTTCTCGGCAAGTACGTCCAGGATCTGGACACTGAGAACCTGAATGTGGGCATCTTCTCCGGGAATGTCAACCTTACAGATTTGAAGCTGAAACCTGAGGCGCTGGTGAGTTAATAGATAGAGAGAAGTTGTGTAGTTCACGTCTTCACAACAAGTGAAAAGGCTATAAAACCGAATTAATTTTTACATCATTATTAACATTTATTGTTTAAATTTTATTATCATCAATCTCTAGGTACAAGTTTACCCCTGTTATTACCTAGTACTGTCGCTAATTCTTAATAGGCTTGAAAAAAAAATTCTGTACGTAAAAAGGAGATTTCGCGTAAACAAAACCAAAATATTCATCTTTAAGTTTAAATTTATAGATGGTTAATGGATATTGCTTTTAAGGAATGTTTTTCCAAATAAATAAATAAATGCATTTCAGTACGAGCTCGACCTACCAATCGACGTAAAGATCGGGACAATCGGTCGCATCAGCTTCCAAATTCCATGGTCGGGTCTCTACACGCAACCCGTCATCGTCAACATTGAGGATGTGTTGTTGCTGGTCGGTCCGGCCATCTCAAATTCTTACTTCGACCCGGAGAGGGAAAAGCGACTGACGCGAGCGGCTAAGAGGAAGATTCTTCAGGTCAGCCCTACGGTTTAGAATTTCACCGTTTATACAGGACTAAGACAACGAACAGCACTTGAGACGTTCCATTGTGTTGTGGGTGATATATGGGGTGTGAAAATCAGTGGTTTTCAGAATTCAGCAACATATTGCATATTTAGCTCAGACGTTTGATTCCTGTCACCCGATATAATCTCAATTCCAGCCATTGAGATTCCAGCTCAATAATCTTCCTTGGATTCTTCCAACTTCTCAGAAATTAGTGTGGTGTGATTAAAAACTGAACTAAAATGTTGGGAGCTGAGTTCAAAATTCAACCAAACCTAACGTGACCCGCGTCACTAAAATTGAATTCTTACCTCCACCTGGCTCCTGTCTTATTTGAAATCTTATTTGATTTTAGAAAATTTATACAGAGTATGTAATAATAGAGAATAAAAATAAATTACAGGATCTAGAAGCCGAAAGTGAGATACTCAAAGGCCCGCAGAACTTCCTAGAGAGTCTGTTCACGGCCATAGTCAACAACGTACAGATTTACGTAAGAAACGTCCACGTGCGCTACGAAGACTCCATCAGCTCTCCAGAGGGCCCCCTGGCTTGCGGACTGTGTCTGCAGAGCTTGTCTATAGAGACTACTAACAGGTGTGTTATAATATCAACCCATATACGACTACCGCTCAACATAGGCCTCTAACCGAACCTCAATCAGCAACGGTCCTGAGCGGACTCCATCTATCGGCCTCCCAACAGTCACTTTCGCGTTGCATCGTGGTCGCCATTCAAGAACCTTAACTCCCCATGCGGCTATCAGTTCTACGAGCATATATCGCTTGCCCTCTGCCCTAAAAGGCACGAGCGAGGTTATAATATTAGAAGGGGTCCGCCCAATTGCCTAGTCCTAAAACCTGTGATGGTATTCGATCTTTTTGATCTAAAACTTTGCCACAAAGGGGCTATAATTTAGCCACTTTGTCAAGTTATAGTCTCGCTAACTTGGTATAATTTGCGTACTTAAAGAATAGGATTAAGAATGACGTCATCTTCATCGAATTCGACCTGAGCAGGAAAGCATGAGAGATGACTTTAATTTTCATTCTCAATCCCATTATTAAAGTAGGGAGGTTATACTGTCCGTTCTGATTATGGACCATGGACCTTGCTCATGTGTGCATTTATGTTTCTATTTCAAACCCATCTGCTTACTTTATACATATATTTATTAACAAAATCCACAGTTCTTAAAATATACATAAACTTATCTTATACATGTCACTAACAGTCAAAAGAAGGATTTACATTATTATAATTTTGAAAAATAAGAACGACGTCACCAAATTCGCCAGTATATAGGTGATTGATGCTAGAATCTGCTAGATGATAATAAGTGGATTGACCAGCATTTATATTATCTTTCAGCAAATGGAAACCATCAGTGACCCCCGCTGGCGCCACCACAGTGTACCAGCTGATGCGCGTGGAGTCTCTGTCCCTGTACTGGAACCCGCTCTCGGCCGCCGTCGAGGGCCCGGAGACGGCGCACATCACTCCCATGCAGTACTACAATTGGAAGCATTACATGCTGACTGGCCTCGACAAGTTCTCTATGCATCAGGAGGACTTTGACTTCTGTGAGTTTTATACTTTGTCATCTGACTCTGTTTAGTGTTTTGCTATTTTAGTTCGTCTTGCGTTCAGGAATTCTGGAGAGTGAAGTATGTGGAATAATTTTAATTTAGTAAACTGGAAAGTATTCGATATTTGCCATGCACCGCCAATTAATCGAATACATACTACTACAGCATCAACAGCAACGGAGCAGATCTACAAAATAGCAGGTCGACATCGTAGCAGGTCTACGTCGTAGCAGATCTACATGCTTTGCATTCCGAATTACGATTACAGCGCTGATAGCGATCACAAAAATATTTTGCGTTCCAAATTAGATATCACGATATTGACAGTTGAATGCTAACATTAATTCGGAACACTTATTAGCGCGCTCACGGTCACGTGTCGTGTCGTGGTGTCAATGTCAATATCTCGTTGCAATACAAACAGAGAGCATCAAAGTTATTCTCCGACCGTTGATTTGGTCTTCGATATTTATTTCCATTTCTTTGTAAAAACTTGCAAACGAACGTTATATTGAAAAAACCCAAAGAAAAAAGCGTTAGTAAACAAACCCAATTGTCAGATTTGACAGCACGCTCACAGAGATTTCAGTTTGTAGCATGGTCGTTGATATCGCAAAATGGCGCATGTAATGATGTCATCTATGACGTCACACGGGACAACGTTGTCGCGCTTACGATAATACGGAACGCGTGTGAGCGCGATGATATTGATTTTAGCGTAATTCGGAATGCACTAATGGTAGTATATCTACATCTCAGCAAGTCTACGTCGTAGCAGATCTACATCATAGTATATCTACATCGTAGCAGATCTACGTCGTAGCAGATCTACATCATAGCAGTTCTACGTCGTAGCATATCTACATTGTAGTATATCTACATCTCAGCAAGTCTACGTCGTAGCAGATCTACATCGTTGTATATCTACATCGTAGCAGGTCTACGTCGTAGCTGATCTACATCATAGTATATCTACATCGTAACAGATTTACGTCGTAGCAGATCTTCATCGTAGTATATCTACATCGTACTATAATCTACATCTCAGCAAGTCTACGTCATAGCAGATCTACATCGTAGCAGGTCTACGTCGTAGCAGATCTACATCATAGTATATCTGCATCGTAGCAGATTACGTCGTAGCATATCTTCATCGTAGTATATCTACATCGTACTATATCTACATCTCAGCAAGTCTACGTCGTAGCAGATCTACATCGTAGCAGGTCTAAGTCGTAGCAGATCTACATCATAGTATATCTACATCGTAGCAGATCTATGTCGTAGCAGATCTACATCGTAGCAGTTCTACGTCGTAGCATATCTACATTTTAGTATATCTACATCTCAGCAAGTCTACGTCGTAGCAGATCTACATCGTAGTATATCTACATCGTAGCAGGTCTACGAGGTAGCAGATCTAATTCGTAGCAGATCAACATCGTAGTTGATATACATCGTAACAAGTCTATGTCGTTGCCACGTAGCTGTTACTACGAGACGCTGTAGTCTCATCTACGACGACGTAGCTTTGTCACGGATTCTTCGATGGAACTTACAAGTTTCTATTTTTTCATCCTGTTATTTTTATCTTCGCTTTCCTTCTAGTTTACTGTGTATCTGCATAGAATCTTAATTCTTCATTAAATTTCCAGTGCTAAAGCCGCTGTCCTGTAAAGTAAAGGTGCTAATCAACCGGTCCAGCGAAGCGCGCGTGCCCAGACTCCTACTGGACGCAGTGGTTCACGACAGTTCGTTCCAACTGTCGCGGAGACAGTACCTATCGGTGAACAACCTGCTCGATTCCTTCGCTAGGATCAAACTCAACAGGTAAGAAAGGAGCCACGTTTCATCATCATCAGCCCATGCTAGTCCACCACTGGACAAGGGACACCCCCAAGTAAAGAGAGAGCGAGAGATAATTTATTTACCCAAAAATAAAACATACATCTGTAGATAACTTTTTAACTAAACAATACTTAAATCTAAATAGTAGGAAACACAGAAAAAATTGTGAGATGGTTATTATAAGGGTAAAATCGGTCCCTGCCTCAGCATGTTGCAGTATTGGAGCATTTGCCCAATACTGCGCTGGTTTTCAGGCAGGCCCGTGAGAGTGAAGTCTGCTTATTTACTAGCACTATTACTAACGGTGGGTAAAATTATACACTTTGACAATTTAGGTAGGTAGGTACGCACAATAAAAAAATCTATTGTAATGCCTTAAGTAAAATTAACAATAATACCTTATATAATACCAATAACACGATACAACTTTAGCTAAAGGAGATTAATCATCTAGCTCTATGAGACATAATAAAAATAGTGAAAGACACCAGATAAATTGGCGATAAAGATCTTTAGCTTGCTACTGAAGCCTGGAACCGGCTTAAGATGATTAAAAGCTTTAAGTTAACGACAATCCGATATTAGGCAGTTGCGTTGCAAGGTGAAATATATAAATGACGTCTTGGATGATATTATTAATGAAAGAGGCGATTCTACAGCAATGTAAAAACCTTCATTCACATTTCGCGTGCAAAACCGATTCCAAGCCGTTGACAGAGGCTAGTTGCAAATAAATTAAAATCTACCATTGCAGACGCTACCGCCACCTCCATCCCGGTTCTCCCGTCCACCAGCACGTGAAGCAATGGTGGCTGTACGCGTACCGCGTGGTGCTCGAGACACGCGTGCGTCCCTACACGTGGGCCGCCATCCGCAAGCACCGAGAGAACTACGTAGCCTACAAGCAGACCTACAAGAGCACGCTGCGTAGTCCTAATGATACGGAGCTGAAGCTGGACCTGCAGAAGTGTGAGGATTGTCTGCCGATTATCTCGGTGGTGATTGCGAGGGAGCAGGCTAAATATGAGGTGAGCATTTGATTGCGTGATTTGGGTGTTATAATTTTTTTACCATTTTTTGAAGACACATAGTTTTGGCAAGTACCCTCGAATATTTATAATCAAATATGTATATAAAAAAGTTGGTGAGGAATATTAATCTCACAAAATCTTGCTTGAATATCACCAAAAGATGAAATGTAATTTCCCGGATTTAAAAAAGGCTAATAACGGCCTCACTGACTGGACTGCTGACAAGACGCTCGTAGTCACGCGAGCTTTTCTAGCTTTTTTGTGATACTGGTCTTCTTTAAGCGATTGGTCGATGCCTAAACTGAATCACAGATTCTATAATAGTTGAACTAAGCCTTTTTATAGAAAACTGTCTCGATACCGCCCACGCGCACTTGCGTTTCAATAAGTATTTGGGGGTTAGTTTCAATGCTCAAGCTTCTCTTCTGTTTCCAGCTTCTTTCCGTGGAACCGGAGCGCATAGAGGTCGTGGAAACGGAGTTCGACTGGTGGAAGCCTTCGAGCGAGACACCCGAGGCAGAACCAAAAGAACTGTGTGTGAGGAGCGAACGTCGCACTCTATGGAGCCATCTGTCGAGCCCCGAGCGCAGGCGGGTCTGCGAGCTCATAGGGCTGGTGGAGGGCGCGCCCAGGGACAAGTCTAAGCAGTATATAGGTAGGTTGTTGAGGAGGGAGACTGGTGGGAGTGAACGTCACACTCTATGGAGACATATTATAGCACAGATTAACTGTCATCCTTTATATCATCCACTTATATGTATGCCATATGTATTATATGTATTACACAGCCACACAAAATGAATATCTAGGCCCAGGGTTCTGACTACTTTTACTGTATGGATTTGGGGTCGCTGAATCAGAGAGTCAAAGGTCAGATTGATCCCATCACGTCAAGATTTTGATATAACCTCAAAAAAAAAACAAACGATAATCAACGCTGTCCGCTGACATAGGGAATATAGGGTAGTGGTAAATGGAGTCATTGGATTTTAGAATAGATGGTTATAGGGTACATGGTTATGGAGTTATAGGATTATGGGTTTTGTTTTGTAACATTGATATAATGCAGTTTGTCTTTGATGATTTATTTTCTTAGTATCGGGGTTATGGGATTATGGGGTTACAGGATTACAGGGTTATAGACATCGGTTACAGGGTTAGGTATTGATTATGTGATGAAGGGCTATAGGTTATTTAAATGAAATGATTAGTTTTTTGGTTTGAAGTTTGAGTAACAACGTATCGGGGTTAAACAGCGTTGATTATCGATATTTTTATGGTTATATCAAAATCCTGGCGTGATGGGATCAATCTGACCTTGGATTCTGACTCAGCGACCACAAAAACATACAGTAAACGTAGTAAGATCCCCAGGCCAATTTTTTTTTGTATGGTTGTGTTATTTTAAAGACATAGATCACATGAAGATGGGCTGGGCAGGCACAGAGTTGGTCTGGTTAAAATCTGGTTAGGGTGGGGGATAATGCACACTGTGCACTTCTATGTGAGAAGGTGCTAATCCCAAACTTAATAATTTTTGAATACAGAGAGAGCCATTTTTGTTAGCAGTATGGATAGATTTTTTTATTATTATGTTTATTTCAGAGCACAAACTGAACCTGACTCTAGCTAACTGCTCGCTAACGTTGATGAACCGCGGCAAAGAGATCATGGTGGTGACGGTCACGCAGTTCTTAGCTTCACTAGAAACGAGACCTTCCGCTAAAGCTTACAAGGTAACTTTTTCACAATATTAACACTAGTTTAACCGTATGGCCGTGGGGCCGCGGAATAGAATATCGACCCCTCCAACTCAACCCGTGGATGTCGTAAGAGCCGACTAACTAACCTACCAGAGGAAGGGCAGCAGCTTCCGTCTGAGTATTTTAAAACACCAACACTGCGATCACCAATCCGCCTGCCAAGCGTGGTGATTATGACAAATCCCCCCCTACATGGGAGACCATCCACTCGATGGACCGACGACATCGTAGCGGTCGCAGGGAGTCGATGGATGGAGGCGGCTCAGGACCGCTATTTGTGCCGTCGTACGGGGGAGGCCTATGTCCAGCAGTGGACGTGTATGGGCTGATGATGACGATGAACCGTATGTAATTTTCATTCCTAAAATGTTAACCTATGCAAACTGTAGAGTGTGATCTGCGTGTCTATCTGTGTGTCTGTGTAAATAAACAGACAGATCTACACATACACACAGAATGTGTGTCTGTGTTTTTGTGTCTGTTAGTCTGTGCCATCGAATCGAAGGTCCCAAACGGATAAAATCGTTTTTCATTCGTTTGAATCGTCAGAGTCATCGTTCAGAGTTATTGACTGAATGGCGAGTTCATAGAGAGTGTTCTTAACTATCTTTCAACAAATTCGATAGATTGGTTAAAATTTTATGATGATATTCATCCGAGTTTCTACGTCAAATAAATCAATTGTTATGTTTACCTGTATAGGTATCAGCCCGTGCCGAGAACATAGTTATAGAAGGCGTGACGTCAGAGTGCGAGCTGGCACCGCTAGTGACGTCATCGGGCTCAGGGACGGTACTGGCGCTGGACCTGGAAAAGAACCCGCACCATGTGTCGGCGGACTATGCACTGTGTTGTCTGTTGGAACCTCTGGAGCTCACGTACATAGAGGTCAGTTGTTCTGTAAAGAGGAAAAGTTGTAAGTTTTTATATGGCAACGTGGTGGTTAAGGAACCCAATCCCGCATGAAATTCATAATCCCGCAAGCCTGCGGTAGCGTACTTACCTAAATTGCGATCACTTTCGGGCCCATCAAAACTTAATGATGAAAATCTGTTCTGCTGTTTCTATGTATAATAAAAAATATCTACCTATCTATGTAATATATTTTTTTTTAATGTGTGATCTTTATTGACCAAGAAAATAACAATCAAATAATATAAAGAAATTAAACTATTATTTACAATTGAAACAATTGAGCTAACTGCAGACTGTTGCAAACAATCTACAGATAGCTCAACTGGTCCATATACCAGTCGGAAGCGTCCCCAAGACGCTGGCTGCATTGCCCCGCTGTATGGCAATGCTAATGCGCTGCGCCAGATACTCACCAGCTCTCGGGTCACGCGTCGCTTCTGGCGAGATATCCGACCGGCAGCCCTATCTATGTAATATATTGTATTAAGTATATCAGTTATCTAGTACCCATAACACAAGCCCTGCTTAGCTGGGGCCTAGACGATGCTGTGTGTATTGTCCAGCATTATTTATTTATTTCCAGCACGCCTTCACGGAACTAATAAACTTCTTCCAAACCCGCTCGATGTCCCCCGAGGAGCTTTCACATGAGGTATCACTCGCGCTGGAGCAGGCCCAGCTAGTGGGCGCGTCCGTGGCTTGGTTCGCGGTGCACCGCCGCAAGGTGTTCCATGTGAATGTGGACGTGAAGGCGCCTTGTCTTGTACTGCCTGACTACGGATGTGTGCATAAGTAAGTCTCGGCGACCCCTGTGCCGCAGCGGGCGAGGGTCCGCCTGCGAGGGGGTTGCTGCTTCGATTCCCTCCTTGGGACAAATGTTAGGCGATCTTCAGATATATGTTCCGGGTATGGGTATTTTCTATGTGTAATGAATGAAAAATACTTATCTATGTAATGGAATTAAGTATGTAAGTTACTTAACTAGAATCCCTTCAAAAGCTCTGCTTAGCTTGGGGCTAGACGATGCTGTGTGAATTGTGCAGCATTATTTATTTCAATGATTTAGTTTATACAGTTGTGGAGCTCAGCGCCTCCGACGTTATGATCATCCAAAGAGTACAAAACTACATGTAAAAACAAATATCCAATCCACCGTGGCGTACGTGGCGCCCACAACGGTAAATTACATTGTTACTCATGTAATGTATTACCATTCACATGTAATTGCAATAAATATACTTTTACTTTTTACTTTACTTTTACTTATCAAAACAACAGAGGTCCATGAAATTCTGAACATGCCCATGATAAGACATGAAATATAAACTCATAGAGCCAGTTACAAAGTAAGACTAGAGAAGCACCCGAATCTGCTAAGGGGCAACTTACTATACCTGAAACCCCTTCTGACGCATACACGCTTTTTGTCTAATTTTAAATACGCAACATGACATTTACGCAATATTTGTAATACGCATTTTGACATACACGCAAAAAGTGCATTACGAATAATGACAAATCAATTCACATTTACGCAAAATGAGCAATACGTATTTTGACATTATACCTACGCAAAACCATACGTCGACTCAAAAAACGGCGTGATATTTTTAACCAAGCAATGAACCAGATGTTCTAAAAACGAAAGGGCTGGCCTCGCGCCCTACACCTACACCTCACCTGCTTATAGTCAAAACCGTCTGACAGCACAAGTTTTTTTAAAATAAAATATCCTATCATCTGAAGAATAATTGCGGTCCCTGACACTTGCTAGGGACACCTATGCAAGCTTATTAATATTTTTCCTATCAATATGTGAAGGTCCGGTCGAGTGATGGTAGTGGACATCAGCCGGATCATCATCAAGTCGGACCTTCAGCCAACAGACTTGGCTCTAGAAGACGCCACGTGTATGGAGCTGGAGGAGAAACTCTACGACAGGCTGCATGCAGAGCTCTCTGTTCAGGTAATTCAACACAAGATACGATAAAAGTATTTTTTTCAGATTTTAATAACTATATTTCTATAGATTTACAAAATAAGCCTTAGACAAGTCAAATTTTATACTATAAATATAGTTATTATTATCAAATAAGAAATAAGGTGTTATTGATTTTCACTTTACATAATTTTTTTAGTTTTCTTGAATAAAGGTACAATGGACGTCTCAAATAAGTAGTGGGGGGGCCCATCTTAATGTTATGTAGACAAGGGGGATACCTAATTCTGACGCACACTGTACATTCGTAAAGTAACGATGTGGCCGAAGATGTATCACGAAGACGTAGAAGTCACTCTCGTCTTGAGGAGACCCAGCTTCTAGTTGACCGCTAAATCAAAGGTAAGGTGTTCTTAAACTCTACTCACCCTTTACCACGGCAGCGTGTAACCCTAAGAACCATCAAAGGTAAATAAACGCGATAAATACTCTTCTACCAATCACCGTGCCACTTTCTACGATTCTAAATGTAATTTATACGGCCTCTGGACATTTGATTTTTGAATTTTTATCAGTCACAACATACTATAATAGTTTGTAAAACTGACGGCACTGCTAGAAGGTACGCAATCGACCAATCAGGAACCACCGATGTTTATTTCAAGCATGCAACAACATGTACAGCGTATGAACTAATGCATGGCGTTCGTCAACACACAGGTTTCAACTTTTCAATCTTGCGTCCGTTATCTGTAATCCTAATATTATAAATGCGAAAGTGTGTTTGTTTGTTTGTCCTTCCGCACATGGAGCTACTTAAAAATGACCGAACTAATCGGTAATTGTAATTACAAACTAGTTAGAAACTGTACCTCGCACATGACGCTATTCAAGTTGCAAGGTTTGAGTCACTATTGAATATTTGCTCGTTCATTTTTCACAACAAAAAAACAGAAAAGTCGGTAACTAGTAACGTGGCGACCGGCACGACGCGTCACGCGTCGTTGCTAACGCGTTACTAACCGGTTTGTAACTAGTAGCGTCGTGTCCGAACCTGTGCGAGAATATATGGGCGGTGACGCTCAAGTAACTCCTTAGTAATTTGAGTTTGTAACTAGTTCTTTTTGAGTAGCTCCATGTGCGGAGGGCCTACGAATTTAATACGGGTGAGACCGCGGGGAACAGCTAGTTTCTTATACATTATGAATTATCTATTCCTACACGTATAAACATTCTTCGTTACTGAAATGGAAACGTATCCTAAACTCTTGTTTTGTTTCCTCTCTTCAGGTATTATTCTGCAACTGGGACGATCCCTGGCGCGAGTCTCGCAAGCTCGCTGACTCTGATCTCCACCTCGTCCCGAAGATCAAAATGACGGTGGTCTTCTCCAACAGCATCAAGAAAGAATACAAGCTGTTGCCGAGGTATGGACTTACTCGGGACCCATGGAGTTATTCAATTTCATCTAAGTAGGGTATCTGAACAAGGGGTGTGTAGCAATAGGATCAGACCCAGCAAATAGGATCACGTAGTTATTAAAATAACGACTACTTGCTACTCGGTTTTTTAGCCGTGAAAACCTTAATTTAAGCTTCCTAGGATATATTTCTCTATGTTATTCTGTTTAAATAAGCTTCTGGTTTTCCAATAAATATAATATTGAGCGCATTAGGAAGAATTGATGAATTCCAAAGCGCCGCGCCGCCTAGCTATACTCGCTGTCGTCACTGATCTGATGAAAAAGCACCCTTAATACTAGTTACCTCCTATTCCAAAGAAGCAAAGGTGATTATGGTCAAATTAAGGTCATCGGCTATAAAATAAAGGCGACAACATTTATTGCGGAATGGACTCCAAATAATAAATAATTATTTATTTTCTTAACATGGAATCATGTTAAATGTGAAACCTAATTGTGTTTAAGAAATAAAAGGAAATAAACAATAAGTTTGATTTGTTCGCACCAAAATAATTTTATATTTTCTTTCCCAGATATAAACTAAACATATCACTATCAAGCCTGAAGTTCAACCTCTCGGACCGGATCATCAGCCTTCTTCTAGACTTTATAGACAACCTGCCCGTGCCGGTGCCCACCACTGTCCCACTCACGCTCGTGGACTCGCACTATGGAGATGAGACGGAAGACGCATCTATGGAGTTGGACAGAGTGCAGGGCGATCCGGAGTATTCTGAGCTCGTGAAGCTTAGGCAGGGGATTGTGGCTGCTTATTTGAGTAGGAATAAGTAAGTTTACTTTAAGTCATAATTTATGATTTTTTGGTATTGTACAAAGTCGGTGCAAGAAAATCTCTCATGAGGTGGCCTGATGATATGAAGGTCGCAGAATACCGCTGGCATTTTGCTCTAGACTACCTCTAACAATATCTAACAGTTATAATCCTGTCAGTGACTTAAAGTTCTTGGTCAGCTCCAGGTATTTGTATTTACGATTTCAACCTGGGTCTATTCAAGACCTTCGTGATCATCACTGTGTTGAAATTGTGGACGGACGAAAGACAATTTATGTTTTAAAATCAAGTACCAATACGATCCTTATTCCAGGGCATCAGAGACCACCACAGACTCCTCAGTCCTGCGCCACCAGCTGACAGCACCAGGGTTCGCCGGCTCCGAGCATTCTGATGAAGAACTGGAACTGTTCGCTCGCAGCGTGGACCTGCCAGGGTTCGAAGACAACGTGTCTCCCAGTAACACTATTAACACTCTGCTGAGGTTCATTATTGGTGAGAACCATCATCATATTTTCGGGGATGATTAGCGGGTCTCTTTTCGTTGACCTCCGTTTGCTGCTTGAACTATACCACCACCCCTACACAAGTCTCTCACACCAATCTGTCAGTAGCTCAGCGACCCAAAGTGGATCTCGACACACGAATTCTCAAGGCATCTTGCTTCCGAGGCGTGTCTTTCTCTAGAAACATTCTCAGAGATCTGTTTCCACTTTGTAAATTTAGCGGCACTCGGGGCAGCTGACTGGTCCTAGCCTTGATGGCTGTTTCTCATATGTCTTCTTGATGCCCGATGATCCTCCATTCTCTTTACATTATAACGTTGAAATTAAACTGCCATCTCTCTCGCACAGGTGACATAGTAATAAACCTGTCCCGCTCCACCGACCAGGTGGACAAACCCTACGTGAGTCTGTCCATCTCGAAGCTCTGTCTGGACGTGGCTCTGATGGCGTTCGGTCCGGCCGTGCAGCTGTCTGTGGGCGGGCTGCAGCTGGTGGACAGGCAGCATCGGAGCAGCACGGGGCAGGCTCTGGAGCTGCTACACAGTCAGGGAGAGCTGCTGAACCTGCTCTATAGGAAGGTGAGTTTAATTGAAACATCGCGGAGTGGTGACCGCGACTCGGCAAACTTCGTGTCAGGTGAGAAGCAGATGCTGGATGGGATCTGTTTCGGATTGTTTCGGTGCGGCTAAGAAGGAGCAAGTGATCTTTAATTTCAGAGACTTGCATTAAAGTATTAATTATCCAGATTCATAGATGCCGCGACTTTTTCTACACGTTTTCCAAAATTCACATCTGAAGTGCGTCACAGGCACTCATATGTATTCAAAACGAAAACTGAGACTGGGTCTCAGAAGAGCGGATGAGGCCGATCTCTTCATCGTTCTCTTGACGTAGCACTGCGCTAAAGGAAGGTAAGAGATTTGACCGACCTTCGGGTCTTGACTCGCGATTGCGATACACTGCTATTGAAAGAGCGGTTGATTGTCTTTTGGCGTTACTTCATTAACAGCATTAAAATAGGAAGAATCAGACTACCACACATTAACATGTTAAAGTTCGATATAATGTTTGCAGGTGCGAGCGGACTGCCCGGAGTTCCGATCGCATTTCCACTCCGTGGAACAGTCGCTGGTGATGGACGTGGGAGGCCTAGCGCTCAGTCTGCACGTGCCTGCGCTCACCACCCTGGCTAACTACCAGCTGTACATCACCACCAAGTTAGTGCCACATACTACATAATTATAGTCCACGTGTTTTACTCACCGTTCTATACTTATGTATGTTTATTTTCCTTATGCCGCCGCTCGCATACCACAGGTGGTGACTTTTACCACCTATTAAACTGTTACCTGTGTGGCGCGGCGGGCGAAGGTCCGCATGTGACGCAGAAGGTTGCGGGTTCGATTGCCGTCTTGGGACAAATGTTTATACGATCTGCAAATATTTGTTCCGGGTGTTCTGGGTATTTTCTATATATAATAAAAAATACCTATTCATGTTATATATTGTATAATGTATATCAGTTATCTAGTATCCATAACACAAGCTCTGCTTAGCTTGGGGCTAGATGATGCTGTGTGAATCGTCCAGCACAATTTATTTATTTATTACCTAGTCACCATTATAATCGAACATAATTTCAACATTGCAAACTTTGGCAACTTTTTCTCTCTTAGGTACTTACTTTTAATAAAATGAATGAACTTTTTTCACAGGATCCAAAACCGTCACGCGATCAACTTGAAGAGCGTGGTTCTGCCAAAGAGCCGTAACCTGTGGCACTACGTGATGCGGCCGGAAGCAGACCCGCCCGTGCCTTCCGGGGCCACCAAGTTCAGCTATTCTGTCAGGTATTACATCACCACCTCGTTAGTAAAATATGTCAGGATCCAAACACACAGAAAACAAACACAGAGCCATTACAAAATATTTGCATATCGTGTCTAAACTGGTTGTGACAATAAAATGCGCCACATCTTGACCACGCTAAATACCTTCGTAATCTGTGAAGTCGGAATATTTTACTGGGGCTGTTATTTACTATTCCTAACTTTTCGAACCAAATTATTTCATACCCTGCATTATAAGAAGCGTTTCAGTCTTCTAGGGTTTTTTTCTTGAGAAATTTGAATTACATATTTTGTTTTCTGACAGGGTGTCCTCAATATCAATAAAGCTATGCCACAGTGACTTCTCAATGCTAGAGCTTCGCCTCGGCGCTTTGGAGAGCGACTGCGTGTTCCGCGCCAACGATAGAATGACGCTCAAACTGTTCCTGAGCTCCCTACATCTCGACGATCTGGGAGAGGCCACGCTCTATCCTAAGGTGACATTACAGTTAGTTGTACAAATACTGTTAACACTCCTAACGAGCAAAACCTAGAACTTTGGAGAGCAACTGTCTGTTCCGAAAAAAATAAAGGTGTTACTTTCACGTTTCAAATATTAATTATGAATTTGCAGCTGGTGTGGCCGGACGAAGACAAGGTCATAGAGCTCAAATACGTGCGTTGCGCGCCGCGAGTCTACGGCGAAACGTCGGAGCTAAAGGCTCACGGGGAACTGCGATTGTACGTCGGACGTCTACACTGCGTGTGCAGCACGGACCTACTGCATACTACACAGGTAAATATTACGCGGTTTTTTTAATAGATAGGGTGATTCAAGAGGAATGTTTATATGTATAATTTAGTATAAGCATTGCACCCGTGCAAAGCCGGGGCGGGTCGCTAGTATCTTACAATTTAAAAAATATGTTGGAAGTCTTGTCTCCTGTTGTAGCTACGATGTAGCTGTACAGGCGAACAGCTTCCTTCTCATAAAAAGGTATAAAGGAAATAAAGCACTTTGATATTTGATATTCAAGGCGTCTCGGTTCTGAGCAGTCTCTCGCTAGTAGCGCCGAGTTCACTGAAAACGCCTTAAATTTTATACTTATACTTTTCCAGCAATTCCTGGAGCCGTTAATTCCCGCATCGGTGGCGCAGGGTGCTTCGCAGGCGGCCGAACGCGCCGCCTCGGAACACTCGCAACACCTGTACAAACGGAGCACACGTCTCAATCTCGTCATTGAGGTATACTATACCTACTGCTTACGACTCGACTCTACTTCTTACTATCAAGACTCGATCGTTTTTATAGTAAACTGGAGACTCAGAAGTCGCAGCCGCTTCATCATCATCATCATGTCAGCCCATACACGTCCACTGCTGGACATAGGCCTCCCCATACGACGCCACAAATAGCAGCCGCTTACAGTCAATGAATTCATCAAACTACGATTACTTTGATGAATTCATTATGAATTTAAGCGGGTTAAGGGATGAGACGTTGGTGGTCTTCAAACACAACAATAAATAAATAATGCTGGACAATCCACACAGCAGCATCTAGCCCCAAGCTAAGCAAAGCTTGTGTTACGGTCACTAGATGACTGAGTATTACATAGATAGATATTTTTTTATTTACACATAGAACCAGAACACCCGAGGCAAATATTTGCAGATCGTATGTACAAAGATTTGTCCATAGGCGAAAATCGATCCTGGCACCTCCTGCGTCGCAGGCGGATCTTCACCCGACGCGCCACAGCGGTCGTCAAACTAGAGTCGTAGTTAATCCGCTTACACTCATAATGAATTTGACTCGAGTTTTTCAGAGCCTTGCTAATTTAATCGCTAATTTGCCTCTAGACGGCTCCGATCCCAGAACAATAAGGCGAATTCGCCTTTAACCCATCTGCGATATATTTTCGCGTTTTATGGTTTTAGGGAGTCGCTTTCTTGTTCTGTGTTATTTATACGTAACATTTACTAATTTTCGACAGATTCATGCGCCCGTGCTACTGCTGCCACAGAAACCGTCATCACCGAATTTATTGGTTCTGAATATGGGTAAGTTGAGTTGCCAACAGAACCACCTTACAATTTTTTTTTCTAACAATGTAACCTGCTCATCTTAAGTTAACTTGTTTTTTTTTTATTAATAAAGATCGGCATCATCATCATTATCATATGCCAGACCCATATCAGCCCATACAAGACCACAGCTGGACATAGATAAGATCGTCATAAAATGTAAAAAATATAGCA
The DNA here is from genome assembly GCA_947859395.1 of Eupithecia insigniata. Classification (NCBI taxonomy): domain Eukaryota; kingdom Metazoa; phylum Arthropoda; class Insecta; order Lepidoptera; family Geometridae; genus Eupithecia; species Eupithecia insigniata. The sequence continues at coordinate 14,405,597 of OX402006.1, forward strand.
AATAATATTTTTTACATTTTATGACGATCTTATCTATCAAAATCAATATTCTCTACTTCCCACATAAGTTACAATAATTTTGAAGTCTTATAAAACCAGGTGGTCAAAATAGCCTACAAAAAATAAAAATTAAGACCTAACCCTCCGACTGTTGATAGTCGGGTAAAATTTGGTATCTTAATTTTATCATGTTGCAAATTTTTGACATGCTAGGATAGATAGGTAAGTACGCAAGATTATTTTTACACATCAGCGTCCATTTGGTGGAAACTGACTCTGAAATTTATTTATTTGCCCCAGGTGATCTGCTAATAGAGAACTTCTTCAAACAACTAAGCTCTCAAGACTCCTCGAGTCCGCTGAACGCTCCAATCATAGATAATATCCTGGTCAAGCTAAAAGATATTACCTTCGCCCGGGCGGTGATGACGTTGGCTGGGACTTTGGAAGTGCAGGTAAACGATAATATTTCAGCCTCAAGTTGCCTCGGGTTTCTGGCCTATAGGTACGCCTATAGGAAGCATATTAACTGTCTTCAGAATAGTGACGTTCACCAAGTTAATACTAGAAATAAAAACAAGCTAGCGCTTCCTAAATGTAGACTGACTAAAAGCAGCAAGTCGTCTCTAGGAAATTGCAAAAATATTTTTTAATCAGAATCTGTGACTGTAAACTCTTATTTTTCACAAGGCCTCTTTACAGCCGATAATTTTGATATGTTTTATTATGTTTCTTTTTTTTTTTCAATAGCCAGGTTAGCCAGATTCAGTCGGCCAACAATGCATAGGCCAACTATCTCGTCGGACTATGCATCCGACTGAATCTAGGCAGACCTACTTGTTTCATTTTCTTCCAATTTTGCCCAGGAGCCAATCCTAGAGCCAATCTGCATCCGCTGCGACATAAAGCGCTGCGTCAGCTACCAACAAGCGTGCACGAGCGCCAGAGAGCTGCTAGCCATCGGCGCTGACGTCAGCGTGGATGCTGTCAGCATCAATCTGGGACAGAAGGATCTGGCCACCATCCTCGCGGTGTGGGCCGATAACCTCAGCTTGGACCATTTTATAGGTGAGAATGATAAGTTTCCAAATAATATATCCCTATAGCAGCCAATACCAGAGCTCATCGGCCATCGATGCTGACGTCGAGCTCGGAGCTTGGGGGGTTTTCGGTTGGTCTAAAACGATTGGCCCCAAATAGATGACGTCACAAGGCATGCGGAACTGCCATTGAGAATTGCTCTACAAAAAACTTAAGTCGGTTTTCTGACAGGAACTTTGGTTCGGGTTGATTGACCATCGTTCTTAGGTTAAGTTTGATCAAGTACTAACCTAAGTACAAGCTATTTTGTAAAAAGATGAATTAAGAATATTTACTAATGTGCCTCCAGTTTTCTTCTCTTTCCACCAACATTGCCAGTGACCATTATTTATAGATGCCAAGGCCATATATCTACAATACGCGCATTTTTTGAACTGCCATTGAGAACTGCAGTGTTCACGCGACAGTCTAGCAACCGAGCAAAATAATTCTTTATCTTAATATTTTATGGTTCTGTTTCAGGTAGCATAGCTCCCACCTCGCCGGTGGAAGTTCCTCAGGCGGACGCATCAGTCAAGAAGTTACAAGCGTTTTTCGCGCAAGGAGAACCAGTTAGAAAGGAAGCGGCTGTTAGGTGAATATTGGATATTTGAAAAAGCATTCTCACAGGAAAATGTATTCTAAATATCAAAGAAACTACTGCTGTTTCTTCGTTCTTCTTCTTCTTTCTAGTTGTGTTATTGTTGTCTCTTTGTTTCTTTCTTCATTGTGTAGTTAGTACTGATTTGTCGAGTCAAATGCTCAAAATTATCTCATACGTGTTACGTTAATGGAGTGATAGAAGACATTCCAGCATAATTTGTTCGTTACAAAAGAGACGGCATCAGTTTTAGTGCTGTCAAATTTGTTTCGTTTAGTTTTGACGAAATCTGAATTGACATCAATGTAAAGGTTATGGAGAATGGAAGGATGGAGGCGGCTCAGGATTGCTATTTAGGCGTCCTTTGGTGAGAGCCTTTGTTCAGCATTTGTATGATGGGCTGATATTATGTAGTGTTTTGTTTAAGGGATGCCGAACTATCTAAGTGGCTAAAATTTATATCCCAGAAGATTCAACATTTTTCTCCTCCAGGTTCACCCTGGAAGGTGTTACCTTACGTCTCTTCTCCGACATAGACGAGGTCCTATCCTCCCCAGTCCGTGACGTCAACAACGGTCTCGCGCGACTCTCGGCCGGAGAGGCGTCCATCCACCTGGACTGCTTCTCCGATGGAAGCCTGGAGCTGCGCGCCAGCCTCGTCAGTCTGCTCATAGACGACATCAGAACTGAATCAAATGTCTTCATCAAGAGGTAACTAACAACTGGAGAAACTACAATCCTTAGACAGCTTCTGTTAAGAAAGCATTCTATATCAAATACTAAATACTGATCGTCATTTCCGTTCGATTTGTTATCTTTATTTATAAAAGAAATTAAACTGGGTCACTCATCAAGAAATCTCTGAAACTACAAGAGCTGCGAAACTGAAATTTTGCATGGAGTTTCCTTTCAGGACGTAGACACCCGCTAAGAAAGGATTTATGGAAATTCGTATTCTAATGGGGTCAAAAGTCATTTTTAACTTCAGAACCGTAACTGTTGACCCGTCAAAATTTGTAGCATAGAAATATGACTCAAAATAAACAGACACCTGTTTCAGGGTTTTCTGAAATTCATACCACAATGGTGTGGATTCAAAGTTCATATCACGAAATCTCAGGAACTAGAAGAGCTACGAGGCTAAAGTCTTGTTTTTAGTTTACATGGAAACCAATATTACTTGGGGTATTACTAAAGTCCACGCGAATGAAATCGCGGGAGGGTCAGCTGGTACACTGCTGTATGATGGCCTCTTCTAATGAGCGCCCTAGCATCCTGTCTTCAACCCGTATCTGCTAGCACCGGTCTTCGTCCATAGTCTCTCACTGGTCGCCACAGGGTATACACTACGATGACCGAGTCACATTTTACTAACACTATAATTTCATTATAGAATCTTCGAGTCTCAAGGCGGGTCCCGCCGCGAAACCGTCGGTATCTCAGTCCGTAGGCCTCCACTAATCGACGCACATCTCCGGGTCACGGGGGCGAAGGCACGCCAACTGGATGTGAGGGTCGACAGAACGCGTCTGAACCTGTCTTTGCCGTTCTTCCTCACTCTGGCGAGGTGTCTGCTGGACGCTATGCCCGGTGAGTCTCACAAACTGCTCAAGGTCCAAACTGAGCCCCTGGAGAAGGTTTTAAGAATGATATCTACGTGTAGTGTCGTCAAGGGACAGCCAACAGCGTCTTCAAGTTTACTAACAACCTACACAGTACCTTACTGATTCGTACATCCTTCTAAAGCCCCCGTCTGATAATGTACGTCATTTGTGACATTGGCTGGCTTATGGGTTCCAATAAATGATTGGTGATCAACAAAAAGTGGCAGGTACAAAAGATTACCGTCTTGTGTCCTACACCGCCATAATCCAAATATTGCGAGGATTTGAAGTCATGCGAAGGTCTTTTATCTCTTCATCCTTCCACCCATAGCAGGTAACTGGACCAAAACTGATACAATGTTTTGTTTTTCCACCAGGAGAGAAGACGTTGGAAGGCGGAGTGGTGAACCACGGCTACGTGGGGGAGAGTGGTCGCGGAGTCGCCACCCGCCTGCACAGCGCCAGCGACTCCACGAGCGGGTATTACTCCACAGGTATACTGACCTTCTTTTATCACTCCAAAGTATTATGGAACGGAGGCACGAGTTTGTGCACCCATCCATTCTATCTGGATCAAAAACAATCTGGTAGGCTGCAACGCAACCTCGTTACACATATATATTTTTTATAATACATAAAAAATACCCAGATAACCAGGAACAAATATTTGCAGATCGTACAAACATTTAAATAAATAATTTATTTCAGGCAAAATTAGTCTAGTAAAGGATGTAAAATACTTAAAAACGACCTACGGCCCATATAAATCAAACCGAACCATCGAACACACCGAAATTATACAGCTGATTAGGCCTTAGCCAGTAATATTAGGTTAGTGCCACAACACAATTTTCAAAGTCGGTTTTGATTATGCAGGGCTTATTTAAACTGTCTGATAGTATAGCCATTATGAATCATTGTTTTGTCCAGGTAACTCAGTACTAGAAGAATCTCCGAACGTGGCCATCTCCATCCAATTCCGTCAGCCGGAGGTGATGTGCTTCGCAGCCTCCGGGAAAGCAGACGGACATGCCTTGCTGCTGCGGACCGAGCTGTTGGTGGATTACTCCTGGCATGGAGGCACGGAGAGCTTGGTAGTCTCACTAGCTGGACTACAGGTAACTTACTTAAAAACAACATAAATAATAACAATAAAAAGAATGATGAAGCAAACCAGATCCTGTCTCGATCAGAACTTTCCACTGCACTAGAATACGAAACTGTCCAGAGCAGACAAGATGCCTGAAGACACATCCTGCCAAGCCGATTGTGCCGCCACCCTATTAGGACCAAAATTGTAGGTGACAAAAGCTGGTTGGGCAGCCCGCTGATTCTGCTTTCTCAGTCTCTTCCCTTCATCTTCTTCCGTGAAAGAGTGTTCCGTTTCAACAATTGATTCTTCACGTGTTACTTTAAAGATTTATTCCTCCACAGGTGATGTCCAAGCTCCAATCCAAGCTGAAGAACCTCCCCCCACAGCTGGTGTTGAAGCCCTGCGACATTGAGTTCTCGAAATCCTTCAAGAACGTGGACGAAGGCGTGCGGGTCAAGGCCTCCGTGTCGGAGATAGAACTGCATATCGCTGCTACTACTATACACACTGTTACAGGTTCGCAGATTTTTTAATTCCCTAAACAAACAGATTGACGCTGTGGTTATTGCTACACTTTACTCCTACCGCTCAGCGACCCGAAGTTTCCGGCCCTTTATCGCCTATAAAGAAAGAAAGGAAATTATTTATAAGACACAACACAACACACAAACTTCAATACAGAAATAAAAGACTACTGAGTACCCTGGGTACTAGATAACATTCAGACAGAATACACAGGTGAACATTAGGTAGGTAGACACGCGTTGGACTAAACTCTGAACTTTAAGTATTAGTTTATAAGACACATTATTTAAAATTACAGTAGAGTTCCGAAGCTATGCCTTATCCAAACTCGATGTAGAGTGTTGGTAAACAAACCACGTCATAAATAACTTATCACTTGCTTGGCGTCGAGTTTCAGACATAATTATAAGCAATGTTTATTGAAGGGAGGATCTCAAATCAACAAGATGTAAATTGTGCATGAAAAGGCGTGGAAACAGAGTAAATTTTAGGTTATATATGGGCCGAGGTAAGGGCTGTTTGTTTACAAACTTTCTACATCGAGTTTGGATAAGGTATAGTGCATACAACTCCTACCTTCTAAGAGCGCAGCTCTGATGGAAAAGTTCTTGCTGATAATTTTTTGCCTACAAACATGCCTTATATGTATAAATGAGCCTTATTCCCTGTTCAGATATTCTCGACGAGATCCAGTCAGAAATCATGATGATACCCGAAGAGCGAGAACCGTTCAACTTCCTCAACCCACGCGTGGACAAACTGGAGGAGGACCTCTGGTCTCCCAAGAAGATAACCCCAATGGCGACCATCCAGCACGAAGACACCTACCAGCCGAGATACCCGAGTGGCAGGCCGACGGAGACGCTGGAGGTGATGGTGCCTACAGTGAGGATCATATTCGAGATGGAACAGACGGTCAGGATCCCGGTGCTGATGATGAAGGTGAGACAAACAATTATAGCTGTAACTGACTTCTAAGCGATAAGGCCGTCCATTGTACTAGTTTACTTGTCACTGATGTGTTTTATTTTATTTCGTGCTGAGCGAGCGTAAAGAGTTATGTACATAATCCAAGGGCCTAACATAGGCCCTTGTATGTATGTATATTGCTTTTTATACATATTTATTGTATATGTATGTTTCGTGTTTTGTAGAAATAAGGAATTTAATGGAGTAAGATACTTTATTCTTACTGTATAATAGACAGACAAATTTCAATTAAAAAATTAAAAAAATTGATGAGTTTTTTATGTGTAAAGAAGTCTTCAAGGAAAGGTTGGCACTTGGAAGGCTCATGCATACCTGTGTGACCTTTAAGGTTTTACAAGAAAAATGTTTTGGGTTTAACCATTTAAGGTTTTAGAACAAAATCAAACAAAGGTAGATCAGTAGGTGTCAAGTCATACTAATATTATAAATGTCAAAGTTTGTATGGATGGATTTGTTACTCTTTCACGCTAAAACTGCTGAACCGATTAGACTGAAATTTGGTATCGGTATAGTTTGGGACCTGGAATAACATATAGGCTATTTTTTATCCCGATAAAACGCGGGCGAAGGCTCGAGCAGCAGCTAGTTTAAAATAAAACGATGGTCTACCATAATGGCAACTCTGACGCTCTTTTGTTACGCTCTTACGCGGATTCTAGTAGTTCCCACGTTTCAAACCCTCTTCTACCTACCCTTATCCCACTCTGATGTAGTTATAATTCAATTATACCTTGGACCGACAATAAAAGAACTAATGTCTCCACAGTTCACAATAGAGACGACCCTGCACGACTGGTCCCAAAAGCTCCACGGCACAGGCCTCCTGACGGCGCAGGCCTCCGTGTACAACGAGCGAGTGGACGCCTGGGAGCCCCTAGTGGAACCACAGGTCATCAACGAGAATATCTTCCGGCCGTGGGAGGTATCTGCTACTGTCTTTCAGGTAAAGCTTGACATTTATGTATATTATACCTACCCATAAAACAACCTCTGTTTACTTTGGGGCTAGAGGACACTCTAACAAATCCACTATATAAATATTATCACAAAAATTTACAATTTCGGCGGGACTTGAACCCTCGACCTTCCCCAGAATTCGGGACTGCGCTAACCAACTGCGCCACGGAGGCAAATGTCCGACCTGTCGAAAATCTTTGGGACTTACTTACGGAATATATTACGCCGTTAGCGCAGTCCCGTATTCAGGGGAAAGTCGCGGGTTCAAGTCCCGCCGGAGTGGTGAATTTTTGATTATTATTAATTTAAATTTGGATATTATTAAATATGTATTTATATTACTTACTTTTGGCATGTTCTAAGAATAGTCCCTCCACAGGATAAAGCCTACTCCATGTCAACGCGCCTAGAAACAACCAACCAACCAGAAACCGAAGTTGATTCCTCCATAGCCTCCGAATCAAAGAAACGAAGAAAACGAAACGAGTTCGAATCCGAAACGTCAGCAGACGAATGCGATACTGACAACGAAATGACGTTCATACGGATCCCTAATGGAGGGGAGAGTAGGAACTGTAATATGGAGTTCGGGGGGAACATGGCGTTCTTGGGGAATCTGGAGAATGATGAGTCGGATTCGGAGAATGAGAATGGGCTGATGGATAAACTGGCGACGGCGATTGGACACTTGTTTACTGAGTAAGTTTAAAAACCGTACGTCTATTAACATTACAAGGTAGTAATAGAAATAAGGCACTCATCGATCGCTAAAGCGATTAATGGCGTGGCGTCACAATACCTACCGACTTCTCAGATTCAGATTCAATAACTTTATTTCTTTAGGCTTACAAAATAAGCACTTCGACAAGTAAAATTTTATACTATAAACAGCTATAAATATAGTTATTATTATCAAATGGTGTTATTGATTTTCTCTTTCTCAACTTCTCTCTCATTTCAATTTTTTCTCTTCTTTCTCACTTCAATTTTTGTCCACAAGTGGAAGAAGTGAAAAAGAAACCTCTAGCACATTTATATATCACTTAGGTGTCTAATGCATGTTTATTTTGCCTATCTGAATCTAAATTAATGTCATACGTGAAGTTAAATTTTAATAACATTTCTACCATTCAGTCTTATGAGAGCTGTTTTATTTCCCAGCGAATCAAGCTGTGAAGAATTAAGCAACGGCGAAGATTCCTCTGCGCCTCAAAGCGACGGCGACGCTGATGATGAGGACAACGAGAAGGCGGTCACCTTCGTGGATGGAGGCAAGAAGGACCAGGAACATAAGACTGTCACCTTGCAGGTAAGTCTTATGTAACAGCGAGTCAAACTTTATCGACATAACTCGAAGAATTAGCAAGCTGAGTTGCACTCGAAACTAACAACCTAATAAGGTTGTAACTTTGCCTTAAAAAGATTAAAGAGAACAAAAAATAAGAGATCACTTTATTTCCCAGTTTTACTTATGTAATTTTAATTTTGTGACGTGTCCAAGAGTCCTGTAAGGTCTAAAAGAAATAAAGCACTTTGCGTTTTGAGTTTTTATTTGGCCGGCCATATCTACTGTAGAACCGATGATAACCGCTAGAGTTCAGTTCACTTTATTTATTTTGCCATCTTGGAAGACTCGGTAATATCAAGTCTTCCAAGATGATAAGTTTTGCATTAAAAATAAAAAGAGAAATGAAATTATAGAATGACCAACGTATATAGGTAAACGCGACTCCGCATTCTATTTTAGAACGGCCAGAGGCCAGGTTGGATGATGATGACGCGCCAAACATTTGCTTCGAGGCTGCTCGGCCTATCAGTATATATGCGATTCTTGTGTGATAGTTCTTTTGATGATGAACCTTTTAATTTCCATCTCCAGGAGCCAATCCACGGTGACAGTGTAGACTCAGGTCTAGAAACAGACACCACTATCGAACGACTCTGCACCTACGTGATGCTCGAGGCACGAGACGTGTTAAACGTCACCATAACGCCGTGCGCTGCGAGAGTGTTGTTGGCATTACACCATGCTGCTAGCGACAGAACCGCTGCTGTCTCTGCTATAGTCACAGCACAGAGTGGACTGCAGCTCATCAATGATATTGGTAAGCAAATAACGCTGTGCGCACCGAGAGTGTTATTGACACTTGGCGTTTGTTAGGGGCTCTCATTCTATCTTGTTCAACGCTTGTAAGCCAACCCATTTAAACATTTCTTGGTTCACTTATTTGAAGAAAGCCGCCAATAAATACTCTTCGCGGCCAGTAGGTATAACAATGTTTTCAGGGTGCTGCTGTGGCTTCCGCGGTTTTGCAACGCACCTGGCATATTTACGGAGACCCGCGTAGACGGCTTCGCCGCCTGTATGAGGAAAAAGGCAGCCTCACTGCTAAGTAGAGTACGCCGGAGTACCAACACCATGCTGGCAGCTATAGCTGATAAATTTGATGGAGTCATATACAAACACTCCATCTCTATATTAGTTTGAAATAATGTTATTTGATATTATAATTCAATTAAAAACTAACATTGTCTAAGGTTATTACTAAGTTACGGATTTATGTTATCTGGAAAATAAACGAATTTATTATTATTATTTTAAGAGCAAAAAACTAAACTAACAAAGACTGCAGGCACATGCTGGGTGTGCCAAGCTGAAGAGAGGGCGCTTTGGAGCTAGCTGTGGAGGCCTATGTCCACTAGTGGATTTAGTATACGCTAATGAGCGGCTGATCAACATTTAACACCCTTTTCTTTAAAATAATTTAGAAATTATTTATTCTAGCCCTCACGTAGGATATTTATATCATACAAATATTTGATTTGTCTCACGGACTACTACTGGAAAAGAATCCGCTGCTTTCAGCGTCTCAGGTGGACACCGCCAACTGCGACATAGAAGTCGTCAAAATAATTTTAGTAGCTTGTAGCTTTATCTCCCTTCGGACCAGTCTTACCACCAAGCCTATCCCTGGTGGCAGGCCGCGACGAAACACTAACACTAATAGTGCTGTCTTAGTATAATTTCCGAGCACAAGATTAAATTAACTAGGGCTGCATAAACATGAAGGAACTAGGTCAACTCTTATTTTCTAATGTAATGTTATGAAATCTCTAGGGCCAGGATCTACAGTCCATTTGAAGACGAAGGCAGAGACCGACCTCGCCGGCAACGACCGGGTTATAGCCATCGCGGACTATGATGTGGACACCAGTAGACCGAGCACTCCAGGTAAAAATCATAACAAGTCAGGACATAATGCTCGAATATATGTAATTATTGTTGGACATCCTCCGCTCCAAAGAAATTCCCTCAAGATGAAGCCGAAAAGCCCTTTATGCACTAAGGTGCATAAAGGGCTTCTCGGCACCCCATGGCTCTTAAGTCATGGGGTGAGCATACTCGGCATTAAACTTTTAGGCTCGTACAAGCTAAAAGCTGGCTCAGTCAAAGATCTATGCTTGACTGACGTTTATGATATACTAGCAACCCGCCCCGACTTCTTACGGGTAGTAGAGCATTTATCTCAAAGGGATTAGGCAACGGTTTCGATGAAAGCTCCCAGCCGCTCACTTTTAATTTGTTGAAATATAAAGATAAATGTTGGACATTTATCTTTATATTTCAACAAATTAACACAAAACATTGTCAAATTATTTACATAAAATTTCCTCATGAATCACTCATATCGATTGGTGAAAACCGCATGAGCCGTTCAGTAGATTTTTAGTTTATCGCGAACAGACAGACAGACAGACAGACGCGGCGGAGGACTTTTATTTTTTATAATATGTAGGATAAAGCGTTACTCACGCATTGATCGATGACTGATCAAGCTATCATAATAAAGGTTTCAGGCGGACCGTCGCGCGCTACGACACGGAGATCGTCTGATGTAATGATGATGATCATATATCGATGTTTTATCATTCATGTTTCATCCTATGATCATCTTCTTTCAACTTGGTCGCCTGGAAGAAATAGCTTTAAGCGATAAGCCCGCCAATTCCACTGCCTTTCTATAGGATAAATTTAATTATGTAGGCACCTACTATTGAATATTTTATAAGGTTGTGAAATAACCAATTATCTACATATCTATCTATTCAAGTTAAGCTTCGTTTATTTTAGTTTATTTGTAGGTAATATTATAGTAAACTTTGTATTTACTGCAAATAAATATTTGTATACTTTACTAGCGGCCCGTCCCGGCTTCGCACGGGTGGACATTTATTTTTTAAACATTTAGGCACAAACGTAAATGCTGGACCATAGCCTATATTAATCAGTGATAATGTAGCATTCAAATAGTGAAATAATTTTTTAAATCGGTCCAGTACTTTTTGAGCCAATTCGTTAAACATACATACAAATCTTTCATCTATAAAATATTAGTATACATACGAGTAGGTACTTTATTATAATTATGTGTAATTATGTTTGATAAGAACATGTAACTTTCAGGATGTGACGCATCACTCGGAGACCTTTTAGATGAGACTGAAGAGAAACCAAAACAAGAGATGACTGATATTAGCGACGAATGGGACTGGTGAGGGAACTTCATACTTTTTTCTATATTTGAATCGTCCACGCCCATAAATTACCTAGTTACTGCCCTTATGAGCGGTTTGTTTTAGCAAAAATTATATTGATAAAAATTAAGACATTGCAATCACAGTAAATTCAAATACCTACCATATCAAAGAATTTTTTGGACGGGACAGGGGAAGATAAATTTTCATCAACATCCACAGATAAAAAATACAGATAATAAAAAAATTGCTATTTTACATAAAAACTGTTTTTTGTTTAAGAAAATCGATCTTGTTTTGTATACTTACCGATCAAAATATGATCTCGGACCAACTGATGTAGGAGTAAGTACTAAAAAATCACTTCCCCGCGGGACAGAATGGTATCCAGTAATCTTCAATCCTATTCTTTATCGACACAACTTATAGCTAGCCCGGTACCCGCTCGGGTTTCGCGTCCACCTGTCCCAAAACCAGCGGCAGAGCGTGTTGGAGCTTTCCTCAATAACTTTCAATTATAAAGTTTGTATGTCCGTAGTTTCAGCGGGGGTTTCCCCGGCGGCAGCATGGCTGCCCCCACGCCCCCCAGCTGGTCCCCCCGCGCGCCGCCGCCTCCTCCCGCGCTGCATACCAAGCTCACTGACGTCACGCTCACCGTGCGCCTGCACGACCTAGACCATCTCACTGTAAGTACTTCCTCGACAGCATGCCTGCCCCCACACCCCGGGCTGGTCCCCCCGCGCTGCATACTAAGCTCACTGACGTCACGCTCACAGTATTTGGAGGAATCAAACTGGTTGTAAAAAGATTTGCATCTTACTTTCAATAGAATGAGATACTTAGATGCTTTTGGCCAGCACTGGGGTGACAGGGGCTGAAATAAATTAAATAACCTAGGTACCTACATAAAAATACTTGACTTAGCGCCGAAAGTATTCTTATATAAGTAATTTTTTTATTGAAGGGAAAAGCTAGCGTACCTATTTATAAACCCCTTCATAAAATCTAACTATACAGTCCAATCTAACAAGTACTGTGTTCTTCGGTTGTCTTCCTGGGAGAGGGATTTCCCTCTATTGATCCATAAACTGAATACAATTTAAACTCTGCCAACCACTGATCCGGTACCTCTTCTTTTCTCGCAGATACTTTGCCCTCAACGTACGGTGTCTAAGCTGCACGTTCTGCACCCGAGTAAGAATTCAACTCGGTACTACATCGTAGTCGAGAGACAGTCCCACTATAACAGCAAGACGATCGTCGTCCGCTCTCCTTTACAAGTAAGTTCATCGATTCAAGATAGTTTATTGCGTTCATGTACTTATGTAATAGATATTAAAACAGGTTTGTTACCTACAGTTTCAACATGAGCCCGGGTACAACAATAATGTTTTATATGTTTCATACCTCGAGCAGAGCAAGGTTCTACCTACCTACATCGTCAACATCTACTTCAAACAGCATGGAACTTGGAATCTATGATATTATAAAACGTCAATGCATGGAACGCTGTTAGTGCTTAGACAGTTTTATTTTTGACCAGCATCCTTACAATTGCTGTCTGAGCGACCTTGAGCTTTCTGATGAGCCCCATAGAGAAGGACCACGTTTTAGCACCATATGTCATCACTGGCAATTAGCCCCATAGAGAAGGACCACGTTTTAGCGCCATATGTCATCATTGGCAATTGGCAATACACACTGGTCAAACACTAATAGTCTTGTCTTGAGACACTGCGGTAGGTGGGACGAAAAGACACCACGTAGCTTCCGGAACAGGAAATCCCTGGATACGGGCAGCGCAAAATCGATCATTGTGGAGATCCTTAGGGGAGACGTATGTCCAGCTGTGGACGCCGATCGGCTGATATGATGATGATGATCTTTAAAATTATCTTATGCGTTGTCTTTATTCACAGGAATTGGAATTGACCCATTACAATTTGTTGGAGTTGGTATAACTGCGGGTTTTCACACTGTAGTGAACTATTTCTATTTTAAAATCACGAAAGAATATAAATATTGTTGATTTGTTGTAGATTCGCAACGAAACCTCCTATGCCTTAGAACTATTCTACAACAAAAAGGACCTACAAGCCATTGGAGCCGATTTGATCGGCTCCCTTACCAATCCTTTCGACGACAAAATGAGATTGGCCGTGATCGCACCCCAGCAGACTTACAACGTCCCTCTGTACATTGCTTATCATTGCAAACTGTATCTTCTGCCTAGCAATTTTGAGTAAGTTAAACCTAACCTAAATTATAAAAAAAATATTTCAAACTAGCTACGCCCCGTGGCGTCGCACGCGTATCGAGTTTTGAGGGAATCGAACCAAGGAATAGTAATTTTCCATACAAACTTTAGCACCATTTTTAACCCACTCAGAGGTTAAATTTCAAAATTAGATCAGCCTATGTGTTATTCTAGAACTTATACTATCTACATACCAAATTTAATCTAAAGAAGTTAGGTAGTTACGGAGATACGTGCTAACAAACTTTCACATTTATTATGTAGGATATGTGTTCAAAGCCGTCTCGCACCAAAAATAATTTTCAACATGGTGGAGTACCTCAAGACTCCATTATGGGGTCCCTATAAATTCCTTCTATACTTATTTGTAGGAGCTACCAAACGGCAACGCAGGGTATCTGGTGGATGGAGCTGGCCAATGACCTCGGCACGCCGCGAGACATGATCTGCCCGGCCAAAGATGGAGAGGATAAGAAGATATTTGCGATGAGGATACTGGCTGTTGAAGGTAATTTACGAGAGGACTGGCATTTCCTTTTCATTTCCACTAGTTGTCAAAAAATTTAAGCGAAGAGAAAATCAATTACCACTTTTATTTCATACTAGCTGCTGCCCGCGCCTTCGGCCGCGTTTTATCGAGATAATAAATAGCCTATATGTTATTCCGGGTCCCAAACTATACTCATAAGAAATTTCAGTCCAATAGATTCAGTCTTGCGTGAAAGAGTAACAAATATACATACATCCATCCATACAAACTTTGACATTTATAATATTAGTAGGAAGTAGGATTTGATAATAATGTAGGTATAGTTTAAAATGTGACTCGTGTAAGAGCTTATTTTGTCAGCCTAAAGAAATAAAAGTGATTGAATTCTGATTTCTTTAGTATTGAACTTCCAGAGTATTTCTGATTACGTGTCTTTCGCCTTAATTTAGGTCTCACACAGACATTAGTCTTGGACAAGAATATTATTTTGCCTAATACTGTTTCATGACTGTCTTGCGTGACAAGTTTTTACTTTCAGGAATTCAAACACACAACGTGAGCCGAACCATACCGAACTATTTAGTTCGAGTGGTGCCTCCGCTCGCTTTATACAATCGTCTACCTTATGCTATTGAGGTAAGCATCGTTTTCATTTGTGGTCTAAGATCAAACAAAAGCTTAGCTTTTGACTTTGAGTATATTTTCTAATGCAGCAAAAACGATAAATAAATAAACTTGGGTACGCGAGTATATTTGCTGGCTGACCAACTGCTAAACGGAAGATATACATATTGTAGTGTACACTATGTTATTATATAAATAAGGATAATCGTAACCTGGATTACACATATTTAGTTATCGGTTCCCTGGTAAACGCTACACGTCTATCTCTGGCCGCGGTCACATAACAACTCCTGACTCGCGCCACTTGCGTGTTCGGTTACTCGGAAACGACAGGATACCTAGATCTCTAGTTATAATGTATAGTTGTATATACTACACATATATAGCGAGGATAGCTAGCTAATTCTGGCTGAATCAGGTTAGGATATGAGTAATGAAACAGGAAACAAGACTACCTACATTTTATATGAAATAGATCGTAAGTTCCTACTTTGTAAACCCATCTCTGTGAATAAATATTTTTTTTATTTTATTTGTTTATTTATTATAAGTACAGTGGAGGAGGCCCACCGTTTGATAACGATAGTAATCTGGTTGGTAAATAGAACATCCTATTGGTATTACTCGTATGCCCACCGTTTGTATACTTCTATTAAACGTGTGCGAATAAATAAAATAAATGAGAGTACAAAGTCTAGTGGTTGTCCTCAGATGTCGTGCGCACCTAAAGAGTGGAACGTGCGCATAGAATCCGGCGAGCGCCTCCACACGTACACATTACAAATCACGCAGACGCATCGCCTCGCTATCAGCATGAACTACCAGGGGGCGCTCTGGACTGGCAGCTTTACTTTATCACCAGGTTTGTTTATGTTATTAACTCAACTCAAAGTGCTTAGTTTTTAAAGATAAGTTTACTGTAATGTAACTAATCTAATAGTAGATTGTTTTACAAGGGACTAAACCATCCCATTATATACGAGGTTGTTATACTCCCGAGCGTAGCGAGGGAGGATGACAAGACCGAGTTATAATGGGTGCTTTTGGCCCGAGTAAAACACTCTACTTTTCACTTCGATTGCGAGAAAATAAAACAATTCAAAATCAGACAATTTTCAGAAATTTCATTAAAATTAAATGTGCAGTTAGAGCAATTTTGAATGTTTAGTGATATGTCTTTCCCGGGCAATTTTATTTCGGTTCTCTGTGATTGGGATGTGATAAAATTTTGTGTTGATTATTGTGGAGTAAAAGTTGGAGAGACTAGACTCATGCTTGAGTTTCCTGCATTATTAAGATCTGAGTGCGGCTTCAGCTGAGCTGACATATTCATCCAATCCCGCAATGTAGATGCTTGGGGTTCTGTAATGTGTTGTAGAATATTGATTCCTTCCGTAATCCGCTGCGTGACGTGATACTTGTTTTGTATAGAGTCCTCTATATAACCTTCAGCCACTTGATCGGACCTCCATCCACCGTGCCGTTTTAATGTCGTTATATTCGCACCAGAGTCCGCCAACAGAGTCGCGTATGTTCTGCGGAAACAATGGCCCGTGTAGAGTTCCGGATTTGGTAAATTTAGATAAGTGGCAATATCTTTAGGCATGTTACCAAATTTATTTTTGCCTATGACTTGCCGTGTGCATTTACCATTTTGATAATTTAGAAAAAATCTTCTCGTTGAAACATTAGTGGGACGTAACTGCTGATAGGCTTTAACTATATTAAGGTATTCTCCACTGATGACAAATTTACGCTCTTTGTTCTGTTTTCGTGTTCGGCAGACTCACAGCTTGTAGGTTTGTATCCGTTTCTACGTCTTCTAGCGTTATATTGGCAAGCTCTATTCCTCTGCATGCACCGCTGATTCCATAAATTAAAGTAACCTGTTGAACAAAAAAATAAGTGTGTTAATAATCGTAATAACCTAGGTACATAATTTAGGTATGTAGGTAGGTATCTATTTATTTAGTTTGAGTAGAGTACATAAGTAGGTTACCTTTGTTGCCAAGTATTGTTTATTTGGAGCGTTATTTAAAAATGTTTCGATTTCTTGTGTCGTCAAGACTTTAGATTTTTTTGCCTTGTATCCAGTGGACAATTTCTTCAGTAAAGCCGTTAAATTTACATATTTTTTAATATCGACGTCGTGTTTCGTTTGTAAGGTAATTCTTAACATTGAATATGTGCTCCAAAGAGTCGACGATTTGAAATTTTTCGATAATTCATCAAAATAAGTGAGAAAAACCCCTTCTGTAAAAGAATCCACACGTTTCTCATCTCTCCATTTCATAAAATTTTCGTAACTCTTTAAATATATTCCACGTGATTTTTTCGGCAACAGATTCATAACTATTTCTTTGCCCTTTTCTTCCATTTGCATATTAGCATCTTCACTATCATGTGATGACATTTTTCACGTTCACAATTTGGAAGTAAAAGTCAGGAAGTTAAACGTAAAAGTTTGTGATTTGGAATGAAGAAAATTCTAGAGACTACAGCCGGTTTCTCGAACGCAGATCATCTTCATAATTAACTAATCAATGATCAAATCTCTGAATACCATCTTTTTTTTAATCTCTATTTAACCCGCAACGAAACAGTTCGCATTCTACCGTGAAGGGAAGAATCAACCTTCATAAAACATCACCAAGACGGTTCTATTTTCAAAAAAAAAAAGATTGACGGAGCACCAAGAAGTCGAGTTTTTATGTAAGAGAACGAATGCTTTGTACGGGCTGATGATTTTAGACAAAAATTAAAAAGAAAAAATACTTTTTAGCCCGAGGTATTAAACTCGAGTTTTAGGCCCGCTAAGCTACACTATTATGATACACTTTTTGAGCAAGAGAAGTGAAAATGTATTTACTTTCATCTCTTTCAGAATCAATAACGTTGAGTTCCTTATGTTTACAACAAGCATAGGTACTTTACTCAAAGAAATTAAATTATATCCCAAAAATTATACGATTTCGGCGGGACTTGAACTCGCAACCTTCCTCTCAGTACGGGACTGCGAGGGCTTTGTTTAAAATGAATTAAGCTGTGTAAAACCACCCGAGAAAGTTTGAATTTAGTTCAGTGAAAAGCCACGAGATGGCGTGGATTGCTTTGTATAAATGGGTTCCCAATTTTTTTTATTTTTTTTTTGCTTGACATTTCACACAACATTATCTAGCCCCAAGCTAAGCAGAGCTTGTGTTATGGGTACTACATAGATAACTGATATACATAATACAATATATGACACATAGATAATTTTTATTATACATAGAAAAAGACCAGAACACCCTGAACAAATATTTGCAGATCATACAAACATTTGTCCCGAGGCGGGAATCGAACCCGCAACCTCCTGCGTCGCAGGCGGACCTTCGCCCACCACGCCACAGAGGTCGTCAAAAAATATAACTACCTAGTTGTTAAAATTGGACGAGGGCTAGATCGCGCTTGTAAAGAAAGCGTTTCGTTAATAAGTCGATAATTTTGATTAAATCAGTTTTCAAAGGAAAACAGTTCGTCTTGTTATTTATACCCGGTACGCGAGTAAACAGGCTTACTCACTATAATAACAAAAACCTTAGAATTACCTTACTCATCATGAACATTAGTTACTTAGACGTGACTAGAATCTAAAGTCTGTCAAGTATAACACTAGGTTAGACAACCCACACGCTTTATAAAAGTTCCAATTCGATCCACCATCACTAAATCTAAATCTTCCTCCACCATTTCAGATATAACAGAGAAATGCGTGAACCTAACGCTAGAAGATGGTCTGGGCATCCCTCCGACGCAGATCTGCGTGACTGTGGAGCGCAGCGACTGCTGGCAGCTGTACGTGCATGCGCACCATTGGTTTATTAACAAGACTGGACTACCCTTGGAGATGAAGGTACCAAATTTGTTTAAGAGCGGACTTTCACACTCCTAGGCAAAGGCCGCCAGGTAGTATTTAGGAGATATCTCCTAAATACTCCCTTTACGTGTGTATACTATAAGGGGACGTGGTCGCTAACAATAGGCCTCTCACTTAGAATCAGAGTCGCTCACTCAGCAAGCTATGGAGATTCTTCTTTGGAGTTTCCCTACGTGATAGAATCCGGAATACGGAAATTCGTAGAAGAACCAAAGTCACCGACATAGCTTGCAGAATTAGTAAGCTGAAGTGGCAGTGGGCAGGTCATGATGCTCGCAGAACTGATAGCTGGAAAGTAAAGGTTCTCTTTCGACAACGCGAAACGCGAGTGTTGGGAGAGCTTCTACCAGATGGACCGACAACATTGAAACAATCGCAAGGAGTTGATAGATGAAGGTGGCTCAATACCATTATTTGTGGCATCGTATGGGCAGGCCTATGTCCAGCTGTGGACCTTAGTGGGCTGATATCATGATGATGATCTGTAAGTTATACCGAAGTCAGTTCTAGAGAATTTTTCTACGATGTAACAATTTTTCCAACGTCATAGGGCCGTCACAGCGACACAGTGGTCCCCCTCCCGGCTGAGCCGATCGTGTGGAGCGGTCGCTGGGGCAGCGGCGGGGCGCGGGTTCGGTTTCGCGCGCATCACTCCGCGTGGTCGCGCGCCGCGCGTCTGCCACCCGCCGCGCCCGGCCTCGTCGTCTGTCCGCACACCGAGAGGCGGACCAATTATAGGATACTGCTCAACGTGAGTTTTACTATAAAAATTTTCGTGGTCTGCAAAATGCACTATGCGCGCGACCAGAACTGCACTCACCTTGAAGAAGGCCCTCGTTAACATGAACGTTGGTGGTCTTTCAAAACAAACTAGATTCTTAATTAACCCGAAATTAATAATGTACCATGTTAATAAGGCCTATGTTCACTAGTGGACGTATACGGGCTGCTGATGATGATAATAATAATAATGTACGTGAGTAATATTAACATCATTTGCTATAGCCATGTCCAAACGCAATATCAGATACATCAATTCACCGTATTCCATCCGCCACAATAGCCTTTTTGTGAGTAGGTAATCTCCTTCTTTTGTACTATGTATAAATTTATTTGCTTCTACCGTTTTTCTTATAACTTTTGTGCTGTGTCTCTAGTACAACTAATGCATCTTTATAATTCCCCAGGTAACCCTATCCGAGCTCAGCCCCCAACTAACCAAGATCGTGACCCTCCTCCCCTACTTCATAGTCTGCAACGAGACCCGCCGTCCGCTGCGCTACATGGAAGAGAACGAGGCCGCTGACCTGTGGATGGACCTGGCGCCCGGGGCCAGCGCGCCCTTCCACCCCGCCACGGATTCCATGGCCATGCACTGCAAGTACCGAGACTCGGCGCTCGTCTCGCATCGGTTCCCGATAGCCAGGAACCATGTGACAGTGCTGAGGATGGATAAAGGGGTGAGTGAAGGAATATTCCTGAAAGATTTGCAAGGTAGGAAATATGGGAGGGAGCTAGGAACGCATAAGGTCCAAGGTCATACGAGAATTTTAGAAATGTTCATGTTTCAGGGGCTTTGTATTTGGTATTTATTTATTTCCACCGTAGGTACACATGTTAAACTTGATGTCGTTAATTCTATCTATCTTATAATATTCACACAAACTTTTCACATAGGAAACACCATAAGGGATTGTACAAATAAAAACAGACAAACATGACACTTCATGCTTGAAATTTACCAAATAACAAATTGTTGGCTCAAAAATCAAAGAGGAATAATTTTTCAAAAGCTGCTAGATTGCTTGGAAAGGATGAAAGGGTGAGTAAAGGATTATTCTCGAAGGTTTCGCGTTAGATTAAAGTTCAAGGTCATTGACAAAAGAATTTCTGAAATTCCCATGTTACAGGGCTGGGGATAAATAAAAGAAAGAGTGACTTGATAGAAAGAATTTTCTCGAATGTTTTGCAAATCTTGAAGAAAAATTATTGTAGAGAATTACGAACGCGATAGATTAAGCTCGTGATGAAGATATTTTTATAGGTCAGGTATGTACATAGAACTTTACCAAAAAGTGTGATAATACAATCAATAAGTACAATCAATCAATAAATAAATATATTTTTAACAATATCTAACTCAACTATAAACTTTATGCTACACTAAGAACGCTCCTCAATACCCCTATCTGTGATGGCCATACTTCGGCTTGCCATACTTTTCCAAAGTGAGCGAGCCGTCATCATGCAGCGTGTACGCCCAGCCTTTGGACCGAGTCGCCCAGATCTTCACCGCCTTCTGGTTGGCGTCACTCTGGTATTTGGCGGCGGAAGCCGGGGGCGCAGGTTCCACAGGGATGTGCCCGTGGGAGGGGCGGTAGGACGGCGTGTAGGATGATGGTGGGGGGGCGCTGTAGGTGGACTTGCTGGTTACCTGGAAATAGGAGAGTTTTTGGTTAATTAAACGGTCTTAGACCCTTGAAATCATTGATGCTAGGATTTGTCTTATGTCAGCAACTGTTACGTACTTACTATAAGGACTTCCTAAGATAGAACCTGTTAATTTGAAAAAGGTTTTTCATTAGCTTTTGTTTAATAGACTAAGGTTCTGATTAGGACAGTGCCGAGCCAATCATTCGTGCGGCAAAATATATAATTGGTGGTGGTAATCAGATAATTAATGGGAGTTAGAGAAGTATGCACCAGGCCGCGCGATCACCCTTGAAATTAATCTACATCTTGAAGCGAATTTTTTTAAAGGTGTGCTTTAGTTATAACCAGAAAGGTACTTACTGTATAATGCGGAACATGATACGAGCTAAGAGTATCTTTTTTAGAATGGTAATTCATTAGAGGAAGATTCCCAAAATCTTCTACTTGGTAACTAGGCAGCGCCAATGATGGCGTGTTCTTAGTATCCGCTACTTCGAAGTCATCTTCTCTTAGGTTCAGCGGCAAGGGAAGATCTACTTCTGGCATATCCTTGATACCAGAGAACAAAATCTCGTCGTTTTCTTGCTCTGAGTAGGTTTGAAAGCTGTCACGTTTGTTTTGTTGGCTATAGTGAGCCTGTTCATTATGTTGGTTGTAGTTTTCTTGTGTGTTTGTAGATTGATGTTGACTGTAATGAGATTGTTCATTTTGTTGGCTATACAGATCGAATGTCGGTGTAGTTTCTGTCATATAGTTAATTTCATTAATGTAGTTATCATTGAATTGGTCTTGACTAAATTCAGGATCTAAGTCAATCACTCGCACCTCTGAATCGTGTATTTGAGTATTGTCTTTAGGGGGATATTCAGACTCTTGTAAAGTATTGTATACGGTTTTAAATTCTTCTGCTTGATAGTTTTGTTTATCGTCAGGTTCTTTATTGTACCTCTCGTTGTCTTTATTCTCTCCGGCGTATTCGACTATTTTATCCAAATCCTGTGAGGAAAGCTGCTTGATGAAGCTTTGTAGATCCTCTTCTAAGTCTTCATTGGGTCTTTTCACTGTCTTTGGCTTAGTATTAAAGGTTTCAATGCTGGGAGGAGCATTGTCAATGTATCTTGGAGGCGGTGTGTGTGAAAAGCCATGACTTATCGGTCGATTATAGATCTTATGCGGTGGACCGGGGTACCGTATTCGCTTGTAGCGGGAATAAGAGGGGCCGTGTGGCCTATAATCACTTTTAGTTTTTTCTATCACTGCACAGAACACTGTTAAAACTATCAATACTTTCAACATTTTGAATAATAAACAGGTGAGTACAAGTGTCGTCTGAAAACTGAGTGAAAGCTCACCGCTGAGATCTTATAATAGCAGAGTCGAAAGTGGTGATAATTGAGTTAGTGCGTGTAACCTGACGTGCGTGTGTTGTAACAACTTGTATAATGTTATGTACCTATGTGAATGGGAATCGTGAAGATTTTGTTGTGATTAATGTTTAGGATGAAAAAATGGGTTTTGGTGTGACACAATTTGGTTGTGGTTATCTGATGCTTAGAAACACTGAACATTTTTATTATTACCCGACTACGACGAGGGTTATGATTTTGACACCCTATGTATGTATGTATGTAGCCGATTTTTATGTTCCCACGTAGCGCTGAAACTACTGGTCCGATTTTAACAAATGAGGTGTCGTATGATTCGTCTTAATAGCCCGATGGTTATAGGCTATGTGACGTCAGATAAAAATAGGGTCTAACGAGATAGCGGTGGTCTAAGTAAGGGTCGAAAATCTCAATGTTAGTAAATATGCTCGTGTATGGTATCGTTGCAAAGGTCTTTGTTTGTACTTTCCGAAACCGTTTCTCAAACTTTTGTGAGGTTAACGATTCCCAAACTATTAGCAAAAAGGTGTCAAAAAAAATATAGTTAAAAACTAAAACCCGACTACATAAAAGTCTTAAACAAGCGTTCACCTATTGTCCTTATCATTTTCTTTTGATACTTAGGTAGTCGGAGGCACCCACCCCATATACCTACGGTAATTAGTAGGTAGTATGGTGTAATTAGTAACAAAGGCCTCCGACTTTAGTTTTAACTATATTTTTTTCAAACTGCTTTTGATTTTTGAAAATTCAGTCTCTAAAAATAATAAATAAATTAGCCACATTATTTATCCCCGAGTGTTGTTAGGCTATAATAACCAACTGTTAAAGCAATATGTAGTACATATTGAGTTATTATTCTATCGGTTATGATTCAATAACTTTATTTCTGTAGGCTTACAGAATAAGCACATAGATAAATAGTAAAATAAGCATTTGGTGATTACGATTAGTATTTTTAGGCACGTGGGGTCAGAACTTAATGACTCATGGTGTCCTGTCCCACTGTTGAGGATTGGATGTAGATCCAACACTCAATAAATTCGTGTAATGCCCGATTATTTTTGAAATTGAATCGTTATCTTTTCAACCTGGATATTTATTTAAATTGAAATTGAAACAAAGAAAATAATTTGCTTTGTACCTACAATGTATAATATTATCTTCTGGTTTGAGTACGTGCTTACTATCGAACCTTTTTCATTCCCAGTCTGCGATCTGCGTAGAAGTAACGGGAGGTATGGAGCGGCCATTCCTGATATCCTTCAAGCCCTATTCTGCCGGCGACGCGCCCGTCCGGGTAGATAACCTGTGTGAGGATCTCTTCTTAAAGCTGCATCAGGAGGATTCAGGACAGGTCAGGATCGAAGCTGGATTAGTATTTGCACCACCCCAACTCTGGCGTGTCGTAAGAGACTCGTCGGAGTCGACTCAGCAGCGCCACCTGCATAACAACTCTAACGAACTGCGATCCCCAAATAAGGTCTATGGGTCTACATGACCGCAGTACTGGTTATCGTCGGAACTAACGTTATCCCTCCTTATTAATTTCCGTTCCGGTAAATTCCGTTATAAACCGTTCCTTACTAACTCACGTGGTTCTAGAAAACTCCCTATATAATAATTAATTCATAATCTTATCCATCTTATCCATGATTGCAGGTAGCATTACTAAGTCCGTACCAATCGATGCTGTACACTTGGGACGACCCGGGGAAGGAGCGGAAACTGATGTGGAATATCTACAACAACAAGGGGAAAGGATTTCTCGCGAACTTTGCCAGTGATGGGTCAGTTGAGTTATACACCTGCCTAGTGTCTAGTTTCTAAGTCTTTGATTTTATTTTCGGTTATACAATCGTCTCGAATCGCCCCAAAAGATTTGATTCTATGAAACAAAGGTACCTATAAAAGTTCGCGACAGTGAATGTGATGACGAAGAAGAAGTTCCTGCCTCCCTAATTTGAATCTACCTACATCTGAACCAAGCGCAAGCCTAATCCCCGGGCTATTACATGCCAACATTACTGCTGTTCTTCTAACCTTGATTTGTTTCTTAACACCGACTCTATTTTCAGGTACGGCGAAGAGAAAGTAAGCTTCCACTCCGTGAAGCAGTCAACCCTGGTCGCGACCAGCAGCGTCACCTCCAAACTCTCCTCAACCCTCAAACGCCTCACGCCGCGCTCGCCAGAACCTTGCGACTCTAGCAGTGGAGATTCTGACAGCTCAGACCTGCCGGAAGCACATGCCAAGACCAAGAAGATGAGGAAGGACAAAGTTATCGTCTACTGGGTCTCTTATATGGACGGATATCAACGAGTCTTCATCCTCGCTCAGGACGAAAGAATAGCCAGCCAGTACAGACTCAAGATCAACTCGGAGAAAAGCAACTACGAAGTCTACATGTCGTTAACAGGCGTCAGTCTGTCGGTTTGCGTGCAACGGAACGAAATAGTGAAAGAACTCGCGTATGTTAGTATAACAGATTCGCTGCCGCGATGGGAAGTCAACGTCAACCATAAATGGAAGCAGTTGTCGCCGGATTTGACTACCTGGATCGAGGATAAGTATCAGACTGAACAGAAGAAATGCGAGCTGAAGGAATACATTCATATAGACTTGGAGAAAATGCAGATGACCAAACCGTTCTTTTCTGAGCTACGGCGGACGTACAGTCCAGGCGTTTGGATGCAGTACAGAAAGTCTGATACACTCTCATTCTTCCATCTGAAACTGCAGAGACTACAGATCGACAACCAGTTGAACGAAGCTGTGTTTCCCAGCGTTTTGTACCCTGCTCCGTTATCCCCGGACTTGAGACTGGCTGAGCCAAAACCTTGCATAGAAATAGTCTGCCTCAAGCAATACAGACCGTCGTTAAACCAAGAATTATACAAATACTTGAAGGTTCTTGTTCAGGAGTATAGCGTAAATTTAGACAGGGGTTTCATTAATTATGTGTTTGATATCCTGAACCATTGGAAGATAGAAGAGAAACCGGCTGTAAGGTTACGCGCGGACTTAGCTTTGGTTCATCAACCGTTGCCGACAGCTTCGTTCAAACCGATTCAGAAGAATACAGTGTTTGAGTACGCGCATCTGTCTCCGATAAAGCTGGTGTTATCGCTTTCATCTCGAGGATATACGGATGATACGAGCGTTCCTATTGGGACGAGAGGTGGCAATAAGAAAGAGAATCGACCGAAGTTGTTTAACAGCGATCTTTTGGAGTATTTGTTCAACAGTTGGGGGTCTTCGTTGTGCGACATGAAGGATGTAGTTTTGAGGTGAGTTGTACTATGTAACTTAACAGCCCTACTCGTTGGTAAGTAACCAAGAAAAATTGTTTGTTCTTTCAGACGTTATCCATTAATTACATATTTTTCGTATACTAAAAATTACAAAAAATCAAAAGTTCCTTACTAAATCTAATCCATTCTACTCAGAACAATTAAGTTTTATCTTATAGAGTTTCAATGATGTAGAGAGTAGCCTTATTATTAAAAAATAACTCGAAAGTAGGTACTCGTGTATGTCTCCGTCTAAAACGAGCGTTAACCTGATACAGTTTTGTGACGTTCAATATTTACACTATTATTTAGTGTAGGCGCGTGGAAGCTCATTTAGGTTGCGTTGCGTTGACACTTTCACTATAAAGTTTTCATAACATGCCATGGTGGTGATGTTATACCAACTACAAAAGAGTTACAAATTCAGCTCTAAGCGGCGCCACTGAGCCATTCCAAATGTTAAATTTATTCATCGTTATGGCTATCTACATTACAGTACAATTTGAATACCCACATTTTATAAAAGTAGGTACTTTCCCAATCTCACCTGAGGGAAAGTGACGATGTTGACCGACGGTGTATCACGAAGGTCTAGAAGATATCTATTCACTCTTGTCTTGAAGAGACCCAGATTGTAATTGGCAGGAAAAACAGAAGCAGGCAACGAGTTCCAATCCTTAGCGGTCCGACTTATAACTCACGCAGAGCAAGCGGAAATGAAAATTGGCTCGAAATAAATACTTATTTCCTTCCCCCTGGTTCCTGATTGATCGTTTCTACTCCGATCCGCAAGGTCTTCAACCTAAAGCCTGTCCTCGTTCGTCCAGGATGTCCTACCTGGAGATCCGTGATTCTGCGCACACGCCGTCCTCGCTCCTGGAGGCAGCCTCCCGCCACTACTGGCCGCAGCTGGTGCAGCAGTTCCACGTGCTGGTGCTCGGCCTCCACATCCTAGGGAACCCCTACAGCCATATCGGGGACTTCGCTCGCGGCCTCAAGCATTACTACGACCCTAGCCAGGTGATAATACATGTACATATGTATACCTACACTAGTACAGTAGAAACAACTGACCGAGCAGAACAACAGTTATAGTTTTAATTATTTTAATTAGAATGTATATGGATCTCGGGTCTGAGAATCTATCTGACAATTTAATTTTAATAGATGCGAAATTGTTTTGTATTAATATCAATTAGCTCCAATTATTTCACAAGACGCTTTAAATAAATTGTTCATCTGCCGGACACTTTCAGTAATACTCTCAATCTTTTGAGACAAAAAAAAACAATGTGTTAGTGCGTTTCGAACTCGGTTTCTTATTCCTATCATTATTGCCTCGTCAGAATCAGAGCTTTACTCCACGTGCCATACAGTGTCCTGTGTAATCCCACTTGACGAAACTGGTAGGACTAAATTACCTATAAGTACCATACCTAAACCTCTTAACTAACTTTATTCATAAACTTGTCTTTGTCCAGGGCACATGCCTCGGCCGCAAGACACTGGAAGTATCAGCTCGACTGATGCGCGGAGCAGGCGCTCTACTCGGACTCTCATCGCAAGATGCAGCTGTCTTCGAGGCTCCGCCGCCGCCCAGGACGCCGCGGAGACGGCCAGGTACAAAATGACAAGCCATCGTGAGCAGAGCCATAATAGCCTTTCGACAAGAAACGACTTACAAAACAACCGCCCCGCTCGGATGAAGACACTCAGACGAACAAGATCCGTCAATGGCGACTCCCATTACTTAAAACTTTGCCAGGAGTAAACAATCCCGGCATAAAAATTCCCCATCAACGGGGATAAAGTGAACTTTTTGTTCATTATTCCCCGTTGACTCCGATGCGAACTCGTAATGGGGACAACGTAAATACACGACAAAAACTTGCGACCGTAACATGTAACAGAGAAAATATTAAAAAGCTGTTTTGAAAAAAAATGTCTACTGGCTCAGGATCTATCGAGAGGGACCGACGGGGACGCCTTCCCGAACTCCCACCGAGCTCAAGGCTCTGGTTGCATACCTATTATAGGGTAGGTACTGTTACTGAGTAACATAACCTCGGCAGTAAATGAGTAATAGTTACCCACCTAGCATATTAAAGAAGAGAGCGGCTTCCACTGAGAATGAGTTGACGAGTTGGAATGCAGTTCGCTGTGCGGCCGTACCACCCGGTGGAGTCTTACCCGCCTCGGTTGCGCGTTATTGCCTATCAGAGGTCGTCGAGAATCTGCAGATACGCGCGGCGTAGGGCGGAGGTTACCGAGTATGTTACCAGAGCCCTGACCTACTCATATGTAGACAAGAACATAAGTAGAGCGGAAACTTCCGCTCTACTTATGTTCTTGTCTGTCTACTCATATGCCCTGAGTTCGGTGGGAGTTTGGGAAGGCCTCCCCGTCGTCGGTCCCGCTCGATACATCCTTAGCCAGTAGATATTTTTAATAGTACTGCTATGCTACCGCTCTGAATAGCAACTAATACCGCGTAGGTTTGCCCATGCCTTTATTGTAACTACTTGTAATTTTTTACCGACTTCAAAAAGGGAGGAGGTTCTTAATTCGCCTGAATGTTTTTTGTATGTATGTTACGCGATATTTCCGCCAATTATGGAAATTCTTTCACTTTTGTATAGAACATGATCCCGAAATGGTCCCATTTACTATTTAACCCGCAAAACTTAAAAACAGTGTAATAGTGAGGCATTTGAAGTAGATTATTATCATCGGGAATGTGAAGTCTGTTTATAGTTCGCCAAATAATTATTCTCCACGTGCATGTTACAGGTATGTGGGAAGTGATCGGGAACGACCTCCCCGAGTGCGTGGTGTCTGCGGACGCGGACAGCGCGGCCAGCCTCGCACTAGCGCTCACTGCGCTCGTCGCTAGACCTACCTTCGGTAACGACCGTTTTTGTTTCTAGAAAAGTTTTGTTTCTTTGGTGATTTCTTACGGATTGAATTTAACAGTCGATAGTAACGTTTTTATAAGTAACAATTTTTTATGAGCCCCCCCCCCCTGTGAACTAAAATAATAATTAAATTGAATGTTGAACAGTTAAGGTATTTATAGGTACCTATAGGCGTTTTGCGCTGAGTTTGTTCCTACTACTACGACTATGTTTCTATATTTTCAAAGGAAACTGACTTATTCTCGAATAAGCACACTGTGCATATTTCAGAGTTTTTGATTATTAGTGATAGTAAAACAAGTTTTTGTCGAAAGAAAAAAAAAACATTTTATGTCAACGAAATTGTCGGCCGTTCTCTTGTTTTTAGTCTGCAGGGGGTCATGTTTGTAGTTTCTTATAAAATGCCTTCT
This sequence comes from Eupithecia insigniata, assembly GCA_947859395.1. NCBI lineage: Eukaryota > Metazoa > Arthropoda > Insecta > Lepidoptera > Geometridae > Eupithecia > Eupithecia insigniata. Next base: position 14,434,709 of record OX402006.1, read on the forward strand.
AAAGATCAATTCCCATTTCAACAAACTATGCATTGCATGTAACGGGCATGTAGTTACAACTCAGCATGTGACCGTCGTAGATCGTTTTACATCTATAACATATCCGTGTTTGTTTGTCTGTCTGTGCGTGGATAGCCAGCGACTATTTATCTGTTCGCAGTAAGTATTCTAGAGCATGATATCTACGTATTGGTATTTTTAGCATGTACAGTTCGCAAGATAATATTTCTGCTTTTACAGAATTTCTCTATAGTCTGGATATAGAACCTTTCATGTGATAATATTTACCAACAAAAACCTTCTATTTATAAGTATCGACCCCTCAGAACAGACCTCAACTCGTGGATGTCGTAAGAGCCGACTAAGGGAACCTATCTGAGGAATAGTACCTAGCGGTTTTCTTTTGTGTATAACCTCCACTGCAATCACCAATCCGCCTGTTCACTGCACATGTTCACCAGTGGACATTATTTTGTGGTGATGATTAAAGACTCAGGTTAATAGCAAAGCCTCAGGTGGACAGGTGCGGGGCACTTCTAATAGTGTGTGTGCCCTGCGCGTTATTGATCTAAGGCGAGGGTTACACTGCATCATCAGTTGGGCTATCTGACTGTGGACAGACAAAAAAGGCGTCCGTTAACACGAGTCGTTGTTCCAGACATGTGCCGGGCAGCAGGAGGCGCCGGGCTGGCGGGAGCGGAGCGAGCGCTGCGCTCGGCGCGCTTGCTGGCCCGCCGGAGAGTGCCGCGCCACTGTCCTATAGCTGAGGTGACTATAATATGCATTTTCTTACCCCGCACTCACTTTTACGAGGTCGAGATACAAAAATTCATCTCCATAGGTAGGTACACTTCCATCACTCGCAACGTAATTTCGCACTCGCACCTTTCTTTCATGTCATGTTTCTTCTACAATCCATCCTCAAGAGCAAATGTCATTCGGGTCTACTTAGACAGCACATTCAGACCACTATTGTTTTCCCTTCTTGGCCGGGGGAGGTACAGTTCTGTTTTTCCATTTGACCTGACCATCGATTATTATTTGTGTTAACGAGTATCTATGTGTTATTTCGTAGGAGGTTCGTCCATACTCGCTTCACGCTGCGCTCGGCGCGGCGCTGGGCGCGATGGCGTGGCGCGGCGCGAGGCACCACTACCTCGCGCATGCGCTGCTACCGCCGCACTACACCGCCGCCCTGCTGCTCTCTACAGAGTCAGTATTACCACCTAGGGCTTCGGAAAGACTTGTTTTCCATGGGCAAAAATATATTGATCTTCGGAGCAAGCAAGGATTCTCAAGAAGCAGGAAGGTAGCAAGTATTTGGCGTCCATGACCACAGCCAGCATGGCAGGTCGTTGTACTTATTGAACCGTAGCGAGAGACCAGAATACTGCCCTGACCCACACCACCTTTTGATAGAGTAGTCCTCAGACTTCCATCTCACGTAGACATACTACTGCTTGTTCTTCATGTAGATCAGCATTAATATTAACGATACAATATTATAAACAAGAATAAAAAAAAATGTGACACCAAAATGGCGACCATACTAGTCAGCGTGTGGTGCAGGAACTCGGGGAGTATCTACATCGCTGGTGTTCCGTGTTCACAAATATGAATGTATTGTTGTGTTCCAGACACATGTACATGGTCCGCGCGGGCGGCGGCGTCTGGCACGTGGACTGGGCCGTCAAACTGAACGACCTCATCGACGTACCCACCATACAGGGGGATAAACTCGTGCTCAACATCAAACAGGTAAATAAAACATTCAAATTTGGAAATGATAAGATACCTACATATAATTCCAAAACTATCCCTATTAAACAAACAGTACGGAGGAATTTGCTCTGAGGGGGTATCATAAGGACCTATTACTCCCACCAAAGCAGAGAAGTGTTAAAATAGTCATTATACCTACTTTCTGACTCCTGTGGCACCAAAAGTGAACACAACACGTCTCCAGACATTTCTGTTCTGATCTGTTTCCTGCACTAGACAAATCTTATCCAGGTTCGCTTTACAACGTTTGTGATATCGTTTTGTAACCTGTCCCTCTCTCGGTAGCATCGGTATTATGTAATGGATGTGGAGTTTGTGATAGATGGCTTGAGAATGACGTGATGCGGTCCCGTTTACATGGAATTCGAACTGAGCAGGACAGCATGAGACATGACGTCATTCTCAACCACATTCTATGGATACGCAGGCCATAAAGATGTGTTTCTTGTATTCCTCTGTGTAACATCAGTTGATTTTTCAGGATGAACAAGTAAGCTACTTCTCTACGGACGAGAAGTTTGTGGAGGTGGCAGACGCGGCGCTGCTCCGCTGGCTGCGCGACCGCGTGCAATGCGCACTCATTCTCGCACTGGAGGACAAACGGTGTGCTCAGGAGTAAATGAGACAACTGGCTGCTTACAACCAAAAGTCTACGAATGTTAACCTACCTTAACGCACCTTGAAATGAAAACTACTCTTGAAAGCAGTTCAATCTTGACTCCCATTACAATTTAAAATACCAAGTAATGCTTAAGCTTGAGGTGGTGATATAATTTTTACTTCATCATCGGTCAGCCTGTTCCTTCAGTTTTGTCCAATAATTAACGCCAGTTTGACGCATGGCTTACCTTACAATACATAACGTTTTCATTTAGCTTTATAATTATTGTATATTCCACACAAAAAGTGAAAAGTTTAGTGTGAATATTATAATATAGATAGAATAAACGACATCAAGTGTAACATGTGTACCTACGGTGGAAATAAATACAAATAAAGTTGTGCCCTACCATAACATTCAACAGTGCCAAATTCTACAAAATGGAGTTCAGGGTTGAGCTTTTTTCAAAAGTAAGCAAGTACTTGGGCGATAGTAAGAATCAATGAAAGCATCGACGACTTTGTCAAAATTTAAGCACAAATAAGCACGTGACAACCAAAGATTACAATAATATCATAATCTTTTAAGCCGCGTCGTTAATTTTATAAATCGCTTTTTAAGGCTGGCTTGTTTGTTCGTCGCGGCAAAATAAAGCAGCATTCATATAACTTCCGTGAAAATTATGTATGAACGATACAAATAAAAGATCTCGTCTTATCTAGTCATTAAAATTATTTTTGTTTCGAGTTTGATTTATGACAATGTATTTAATCCGAACTAGAAATTCTCTGAATTTATGTATATGAATTTGTGCAATTGTATTGTGTCTCTAGTCATATTATACGTATGTATGGGTATTTTCCTTACTTGGATTAAAACAAAGCAAACAAAATGTACTTACTTATGCTTAAGTATGGATAAACATGTTCGTGTTGTTTTAAAATAAGAACCCCATTGTTTATTAAATGTTGATAAATATTTTCATATAATATTTATGTAATTAACAGTAGTTAGGTACATTATAATTGGTGTCTATACTATGTATGTTAGTTTTAAAGTATTTAATGCTATTAAAAGTCACTATATGTCTAAATTTATGTATCTATTAATGTAATTTAATTGCTGTTAGAAGTTTCATTGTTGGTACTCTTGATATACCTATGTATTGTTATGAAAGGCCTAATATTCTGTAGAAACTAATGCTAAAGATTGCCCTTTGCTTAGGGCCAAAAATGAGTTACTATGTGAATAAAATGGTCTTAACACTTCCTTTTTTGCCCGGAGTTTTTTGCTGTACTTAAGAATTTTCGTATCATTTATTCACTTCGCATTTCAGCTATCAAAAATAAGTTGCTTAACTCGAAACAATATATCACCTGATGACTTGTGAACATTTACTTACATCGAAATGTTATTTACTCAAATAATAATAAATGTTTTCTAAATGATTCAATAAAAAAATTAATACAGATTTTGTCTTTTATTTACAACATTTTTATAATTTATTTATTTATTGCTAAGCAATATTTACAAATTATCAGTTATTTCCCTATCAAGTATATTTTTTGATGGTATTCATAGTATTCAGTTCAATCCGAGTTCTCTCCACTGGAACTATAGTCCCCTAACAGAGACATGGCACTACTCTGACTTCCATTTACTTCTGCTACTTTAATAGTATCAAAAACACTTGCCTGTATATCAGTATCCTCACAATTTAATCTATTATTACTTTCTTCATTTTCAATTGATTTTTGTGGTGATTTGTTGGTGCTTTTGTCCAGCAACTTCTCTTGGTCATCATTTTTATTAGAAACAGAATTATTTTCTAATTTAGCCTTTATAGCAATACCCAAGGAATTCCTGGTCAGCTGAACATTTCTACTCAGTGATTCTTCTTTTTTTAACCCTCCAAAACTAGTTAGCAATCCACTACAACTAGGTAATGCTGGACTATTAAGGATCTTACTTCTAGTTTGTTCCTTCTGCTCTTCAATGCCTTTGGAGGGTCTGAGAGAGAGTAGGGAAGCCATGTGTCTGTCCTCCTCCGTTTCAGGGAGCAGTTTGAGGTTCAATGATGACTTTGCTAGAAGGAAGCTATCATTCACTGAGGCTGCTTCTAGTTCCTTTCTTCGTTTCTGTAACAAAATATCCATTCATTTACATATGAAAAAAATATAAATACTTAAAATAAGGTGTAATGTGAGACTAGAAGGGTGGCCTTATGGGCTAAAGATCAAGAAGTAGATAAGACACATACTCTAAAGTTTCTTCTCAAGGAACAGTTTGCCTCATAATCATCCTTCCATACAGACTCGTTCCTGCCCACAAGCTTTCCAAGCCTCGGCTTCTCAAGCTTAGCTGTGTCCACATCTCCAGTCTTGTGTTCCAGCTTGAACATAGCATCATCAAACAGGCGCTTCTGGGTTTCTTTAGTCTCAGGAACAATTTGGCCGTTCTCTGTTGGGTCCCAGCGGTTTTCTTGCCGCCTTGCACCTGAGACTATTACATAGTCTAAATTCTGCAAGAAATTGTGAATTTAATTATTGAACTTTGATCATAAATTATCACATTAATCTGAAGTTTTATGAAAACTGACTTGATACTTACACCAGGGTCTGTTTTGATTTCAAAATGATTATCGCACAGATGACACTTCATTCTGAACTGGTACACTGGAGTGGTGTAGTACATGCCAATCTTAGTCTTCTCAGCGTTGTAGCGGACTCCCATGCCGATGTGGTTCTTGCAACCATCACACCAGATGTTATAGGGCATCTCGAACCGAATGATGAGGATGCCCATGTGGAGCTTTCGAGCTCGCTCTCGTAAGGCATGGGTTCCCAGGAACTTGTTGAGTCCCCCGACTTTAGGATCGTAGTCGGGGGGGTAGTAATGGTTCTGACCCTTCCGTTCACCCATTTTGAAGAGCCTGGAAGAAAGTTATGCAAGATTTGTAGCGAACATTGGCCAAGAGATGGTTGACCGTTGAGCGCGCTATAAACCAATATTTCAAACAACACTCCTTTTATGCGTATTTGTGTGTGTGTACCTCTAAGATAACAGATTTTCTTACTATCAATCCTGTATATGAATCACTTACCTATTAAATAATTTTATAAAATTATTAAACCAAGAAAAACCTCAATCAAACAATATTGGGAAATCCGAAATGAATGAGGGCAGATATTAGAATGAAAAGCCAGGTATAATCCAACTACGGGGCAGATCCTACTTTTATAAAAGAGGTATTTCAATATTCCACCGGTATTTTCTCGTATGTATTTCTCTTTCTCGAAACATTTGTCGAAACAATCTTTCTTTCGTTTATTTATGTACCAAAAAAATCCTCTATCTACGTTTCAAAGAGAATACAATACTACTGACGTCAATCAACTTCAACTTCTTGCGACATGGCTGTATGCATGGTATAAGAAAACCATGGTATTCTACTTGGAGTATCTAGAATACTCTAAGGTATTCTATCATGGTACAAGAAAATAAGGTATGCTCTTCCGGGAGTGTCGCAAGGTGACGTCCACTTACCACTTCATTTCAACAAAATGTAGAAGTTGGGAAACAAATGTGATAAGAGTCAATTGAAAAATCAATAAAAAAATGTTAATCATTAATTATATTTGTTAGATTTCCATGAATTCCATTTCTTATTCCAAATTTTATACCATGAAGAAAACAAGGTATGCTCTTCCGAGACACGATAGTCACGTGGGTGTCTCCAGGCTAATCTTGTGTAGTTCAGGAATAATGAACGAAAATGAATTCCAGCAGTGAACTAGTAAGAACGATTCAGCTCAACTAGTTCCTTGTAGTTCACTTGCACTTCAGTCACGAAATCTCGAAACCACTAAAAAAGTTGGCGTCTATATCACTATTTTCTATGGCATAAAGTTTAAAATCTAATAACAAGAATAAAAAGAACTGTTTAAGAATGCATGTCGATTACTGGTTCCCTAGTACAATGTTTCTTTTAGTTCACTGTTCCATTCCGTGATTCCTGTCAGACGGAACTAGAAGACAAGGGAATAATTAAGGGAGAACAGAGATAGAGACAGTGCATATTCCGCGGTAGTAAGAGAGACGGAGATATGCATCTAGTTCTCTAGTTCAGTAGTAACTTGTCTCAAAGGAACGAATAAGGTAGAACAGAGATAGACAACGCATAATCCCTGGTAGTAAAAGAGACGGAGGGGTAATGAATGAGAAACTTTATTTGTTTGAAGATAGAGATCAAATTGCGCTGTTAGTATTTTATGTTTGCAACTTTTACTTTTAGTGTAATATGTATGTACCTACTTATATTATTTTTGTTGCGATCAAGGAAAGAGTATTGCATTTCGATATTTCGTCGGTAAACGGATATTTCGTCCGTTTTCGTGTATGTTTTGGTGTAATAATATTTTAATTAAAATTCAGTAAATGTAAATAGTATCCAATCTAGTTTCTGACACAAAACAATCGATTGTGTATTTTGGAGCATTAAAATAAGAGCCCTTTTGTGATTAAAACGACCCGAAAGTTTTGCCGGATGGGGTACTGTTATTACTAGAAGTCCGAACTAGTACATTAGTACGATTGTACTAGGACAGAGCGATCTCTTTACTGACCGAGCAAGAACAAGCCTACTCCAGGCTACGTCATAGTCGCCATCGGCCAATGAGAAGATGAATCGTTTTCCTGGTGATACAAGTAGCGTAAAATCGTAATTCCCCGTGCTCCTCTATGAATCTGATAAAACTATGTGGTTTTGTATTAACCCACTTCTTTTTTTTTATTTCTTATATTTACCATGGATGTATGTATTTAATGCTAATGCACGAGCTATGCGTGCACAAGGGTACGTTTTGTTTCGTCTGAGCGTGCTTTAGCACACGATGCGATTGTTGAAACGGAACGCTCTGCTAGTTGTTTATCAGCGCTCGTTTGAGGTCATGTTTAAGTGAATGATCGAGTCTTGAAATCATTATTTTACATATTTTGGTCTGTGGTGTGAATGTTTGTTACCACGTATCTCCGTAAGTTTTGAAAAAATACTGGCCTTACACACACAATATGTTAGTCGGTAATCGAGCACACAAAAATCTTAAAAAGTAAGAACCTGTATATTTATAATAGTGTGGCGAGGCGTGAGGCTTTAAGAATCGTTTAAGAAACCGATGTTGCAAGTTTGGTAAATTATTATTTACCGAATAAATAAGTATTAAAAATTAAAATAAATTAAAGTATGATTTCATTGAAAATTGAAACTAATACAAATTTTCTTGGAACCTTTCGAATCTGCCTAAATCTACCACTTATAAAAAATCGATGTCGTAAATCGACACCATAATCTACCATAGCTAAAATTTAGTCAATCTGCCAAAATGGCTGTTGGCTGACATATGTCACAAACGTTCACACTGACTGATGATGACCATAGTGGCTAAGTGGCTATAGCCTAATTTGTCCAAAAGGAAAATAATACATAAAAAAGTATAAAAATTGCCTCTTCCTTCGTAGACGTAAAAACACGTAAAAAGCATATTTTATTGAATTTCTTCGTTATTTTGGTAAATTTTGTTAAATTTAGACTGATAAGTGGTAATTTAATACTTCTGGTAATGTACTATAGAATGTATAACTCTTTATAGAGACCAAGTCGTATATTGGTATTCCATTTGCTATGCTATATTAGGAATATTTTGAGTAAGCAAGCAGTAGGAATGGGCAGAAGAATGGATCCTGCGTGGTATAAAGGCACTGTAAGCCTGATCTCAGCCCGGGAGCGTGGAGATACCGGTAGAGAGTTTGAAAGTCGGCTTAGGGTCACCCGAAGTATGATCGACAGACTAGGTCTTGAAAAGGAGCTCCGCGGGCACGCAGGCTGTGTGAACTGCTTGGAGTGGAATAAAGATGGCTCGTAAGTATCATGCTTGTGACTCTTGAGTCTTATATACTTATATATATAAGACTACATACGCATATAACAAGGATTTTGATCATAAGAACTTTCCTGTGTCATAGGGTCCTTGCCTCGGCTTCTGACGATCTTCACGTCATATTATGGGACCCGTACCGCTACAAACAGCTCACTAACTTCGCCACCGGACACACAGGCAACATATTCTCTGTAAAGGTAAGTTTTATAGTCCAGCTCTCCAGTTACCAACGAGTAGCAAAACATTTTGACAGTCAATAAATTATTATGTTTTTGAGAAAGACTTAACCTTTTTATACAGGAGGCTGCATGCAAGTATTTTAAACAAGTCAAGATTAACTCAATTGAACTAAAAAAGTAGCACCTTGTTGACCTTGTTCAGTACTATTCACACAAAGAAATGTACAGCAATCTTACATTCTTGCATCAATTCAAAATGGCTTACTTTTACTGGAGTATACATGCCAGTGTCCTAGATTGTTATGCTAGTAAGTTGTGAATAACCTTTTAACAGATGATATTCTCTTAAAGACTAAGCTTTGGATATTAAGTAAAGGGCAGGAAGTAATGGAATACCGGCCATCTTCAGAAATATGAGAACTGCCCTTAAGGAGAATAATACTTCTATCTTCAATCTCTATATGGCCTTTCCACTGTGTGGAAGAATGCAAGAATCATTCCAGTTCACAAGAAGGGTTAACATAGCTGGATTTAACACTGTAGACCCATATCAATCTTGAATTCCTACAGTGAAGTCTTTGAGCGAGGAGATCTATAATGTTATGCTCGACAATTATTAAATCTAAACCTAATGAGCTTATGAAGAAAAGGTCTACTTCCAACTTCATGCTATTTACCATCTTCACAGATGGCTTTCTTTGTATATTACCAACAGACAAGCTGTAGTTGTGTAGGTGACTATATAGTAAAAGATCTTTATTCGCAGGTAAAAAAATTGTGACTCGTTTCCTGTATTCGCGGATAAATATTTCGCTATTCGCGGATCCAGTCAGTACATTAAATCGAAATCGGTGTCCTATATTAACGCGTCGGCATACTTTGAGCTTTTTTACAAAGGCTTTTCCAGTTGCATCGAAACATCAAATATAAAAAGAAAAATAAAAAATAGTAAAAAAGTGCCTTAACTTAAGACCAAGACTTAACCGAAACCGAAGAAATGTTAAACCTCCATTCCATTCCAGAGAAAAATGAACAGTGATGAAGAGACCATCTATGAAGAGAAGTCTTATTTTAAAAGGTTTGCTAACGCCACTGTCGATTTATCAATCTGAATGGAAGGACCTTTTAAAAGCGACAAAACAAGAAAATATTACTAGGTTTTTAAAATCTTTCTATAAGCCAGATAATAATTAGTAGGTAAGTATTTAAAAAAAAACGAGTTACGTTATGTGATCCAATTGATTTTTAGTATGTATTTTTTTTATTTTCAGTTCTTCCCCTACATTCCTATAAAAATTACGTTCCATATCCATGGTTTATGTATTCGCGGCATATTTATGGAACGTATACCCCGCGAATAAGGAGCTTTTACTGTATCACCATTACTTGTGGCATTCCCCAAGGTTCCAGATTGGACATGTTACATAACACCTACTTGTTCGATATTGGGGCCTGTTTTACTTATGCAAAATATTGAATGTTCGCTGATGAGTTGATGACATAGAGTTTTACATAAAAACTAATAGCATACAGATATTTATGAGATAATAGACGAGCAGCCTGTGGCTGATGTGTGTATATCACACAGTGTTGAATATTGTCATTGCGTCACTTTTTAGGGTTCGTCCGTCCGTCTGTCAACCCTCTTTTTTCAATTCTCAGAAACGCGTGGAGCTATCGAGTTGAAATTAACATCAAATATCCAGGTCAGTAACCTCTTGGATCCCTGAAATAAATCAAAAATCTAAGTCAACGCAATCAAAATTTACAGCCGTTTATGCCCGGTTGTTATGAAATTTTCAAGGGAATCACTTGCACACTAAACCTATAGGGTACTTCCCGTTTACCTAGAATCATGAAATTTGGCAAGAAATAAGGTCTTATAATAACGGAACCCACGGTACGCGAGTCCAACTCGCACTTGACGTTTTTATTTAGTTTGCTATTATTGTCTCGTAACCAGTAGTCGAGCGTATTCTTGAAGGCATTTCTAGTTGTGGCCGATACTTAGAGTATCTAGAAAGGGAGTTGCCAAGCGCTGTACTAAAATGATTCTGCCAGTTTTCGCGGGAGGCGAGGTAGCACGGTACAGCACACATTTACATAATCACGCACACTAATGCAGATAAGTTAAGCGTCCCTATAAACGCACACGCAAGTAAAAGCTTGTACACAAACACAAAACAAGCACACAAACACAAAACAAGCACACAATTAAAGAATTACTGTTGTTACTAGAGATGAGTCTGGTATTCAATAACTAACTCAGTACCTGTTAGCATGGTCCTAAAATATCTAACGCTATTGTAAAATCCGCATACCGCTAGGGAATAACTGTGCAAGCATGTGCGGAGCATCGCGCCTAACCGACCGTGAGCCATAACTACCCAACGCTTCAATACCTATACTTACCTAACTATCATCTACGCATAGGTACTAGCGGACCGTTCACCCGTAAAGTTATGTAGCTGCAACAAGTATTTGGTATTTCTAACCAAATCGGTTAGATGGTATTTCTAACCAAATCGGTTAGAAATATATTGGGTAGAAATCAGAACAGGTATAGAGTATTGTAACGTTATTGGGTACCAGTTGGTACTAGCGGTATTGAAACAAAATACCCAACTAATAACCGGTAGCGACGTAGTTAATACGACTGCGAGGCGTCGTATTAAAACTGTCGCAAATGCTATTCCATTTGAATCTAAATTAAACAATATTACAAAAAACAATTTACAAAAATGTCACTTACTTGTGATAGGAAATACCGTGGTACCTTAAGTTTGATGTCTCTGATCGTCTTTTACACCGTAATACCGCACAATTCACCATTTTTTTTGTACAACATATTTGCAAAAACTGACCTTTTCGTCATTATTTCGGACCATATTTGTGCGGACCTTTTTGCGTTTGACTGCCGGCAACACTGGTTAAATAAGTCGGTAGCACGAGGTAGCAAGAGTGTCAGTATTGTATTCTCTTCTTTTTGGCAAAGCAAGAGTATCCATGAAGTATCCTCTTTCTTTGGTTTGTAGTTTTAGTAATAACTTATTACTAAAACTACAAACCAAACTATTGTGTTACTTATTACTAATAAGTAGGCTACGTCATCGTCGCCATCGGCGAATGAGAAGACGACTCTGTGTCCTGTTGTTCCCAGAAGTGTACAATCGTAACTCCGCGAACTCCTGTATAAATATGATAAAACTATGTGGTTTTGTATTTACCAATTATTTATCACATTGACTCGTGTTTAACTAACGCTGTTTTGACTGATCTAACAAATATAATTGACGATTGACATTTTTTTATTTATTTTTCAATTGACTCACATTTGTTTCCCAACTTCTACATTTTGTTGAAATGAAGTGGCAACTGGACAGTGACGTCACCTGACGACACTCTCGGAAGAGCATACCTTGGTTTGTTATACCATGATCTTGACAATCTATCAGCTTACTACGCTAGTAATAGAATTACCGTCAATGCATCTAAATGCCAACAAATTACCTTTATTCGTATACTTAAGCCTTAAAATTTCTATTGTAATCTAAAAGTAAATTCGAGTAGACTTGGGGTGTCACACTAGAGTCGAAGATGATGATTACTGAGCACATAGACAATAGTAAATAAAGAGTATAAACAGTTGGGATTTATAAGGAGACTAACAAAGCTATTTAGGAGCATTGAATGTTAAAGTGCTATATTTTTGCTATGTCAGAAGTCTCCTAGAGTACTTATGCAGTATTATGGTCTCCGCGCTATGCAGTACATGTTAATAGACTTGAAAGTATCCAAAAGCAATTCATGAAAGGTTTTAAAAACTACCAAACATTTCAGAGCTATCAAGATGGTTGCGGGCATTTTAATATTGATACTCTTGAACAAAGACGTAGACAATATGATATGGTTCTCATAAATGATATCTTCAGTGGCGCGATTGACAGCAGTGAACTTTTGCTAGAATTTCATTACAGGCTCCTAAATATCGTACTCAGCATAAACCATTGTTTCATATGCCCCCCGGATCTGGAAGTATTCCATTCTTCCGGAATCGGACTTAAAAAACAAATAAAAAACGTAACTTAGAACCATAAAATCATAATAAATATTCATGATCACACACACACTCTCTCATGCATACACACTGGTGACTCCTGTTGCCTGGACCCGTGCCCGGACTCTTATGAGAACAGTGTCACAGACAGTGTTCTGAGCTACACAAACACACACTATCTCACACTCAAATATCTATGACGTATATTTTACTTGTTATATTTTTATATTACTTGTTATATTTTTAATATAATTTAATTTACAACAACTTTTCTTGACTTACCTTGTTCTTTAAATAAATTATAATTTGTAATCCGTTTTGGCTTTATATATATGTTAAGTATTTTAAGGGAAATTGTAATGCATGGTTTACCTCTCTAAATATAAATAAATAAATTACACATACAAGAATACAAACCTACATAGTTTATCAGCAATAAATAATGATAACAAGGCCTCTTACAAGATTCTTTTATAAAATTGACCCTAAGATAAACATAAACATTACAGTCATTAACACAGATCACAGATTTACTTCATGCAAGTCACTTTCTCTTTATGAATGTGTTTTTGTTGTATTGTTAAAGCTACAATGAAAAGGGAGAATAAGTATGTTGCTGGTTACTTTTATTAAATGATATTCTTTATTCTATAGTCGCCATTTAGTTAATTAAATTTGGAATACCCATTTTTATTAAAGCTTAAAATTCTACTATACCTTTCGAAATCTTCTTCGGCTATAAAACGTACCATGACACGACGATCTATAAATTTTTCAATCGAATTTTTTAATCGTGACTTAGGTCACTACTGTTGCGTGGTCAGAGCAGGGTCATCTTTGGTTATTGGATGATCTTCCACGCTTAAATTCGGCGCACCAACGTGTAACTGTAGAATACCTACGATGGAGTATTTGTTCTGTATTCTTCCGAAATGAAATTTTCAAGCACAGATACTTAAAAACCAATTTTTTTTTTCATTTTCTACAATATGCTACGGCAGATAAACAGAAGACTTCAATATTTATTTAGACAAAAGTATTAAAATGAAAAAAGAACAAAAGATATTCAAATTATGTCCTTTTTACCCGCGACGGAACGCAGACGGTAGGGCGTATATGTATGCGTTTAGAATGAGATGTGTGCGATTGCAAATAATTTTTCCCAATTCAGATACAGTTTTCTGTATTGGGTTCGGTATTCACTAGCGATGGTTCTGTCTGAGCTAGGTATTATGGTGGTCAATCGCCAGGGGGCGCTGTAGTAGTATTTTGTAGTTTGATCGATTTAAACACAGTTTTCTGTAGAAGGTGTATTGGCGATGGTTTTTAGCTATGTTGTATGGTGTTCACTAACCAGGGGGCGCTGAAATCAACGTTTTAATTGCATAATAATAATTTTACAATTTTCTGCCCGCGGCTTCGCACGCGTTGTTTCCATGGAAACGTTTAAAGGCTATTTCTATCCCATGGTATCTCATTTACGGGATCAAAAGTAGCCTAAGTTTGATTCCATCCTAAGAGCTAAATGTATGCAATTTCAGCTCGATTTGATCAGTAGTATCGGCGTAAAGAAGTACCTAACAAACAGCCATCCATCCATCTAAAGATCCAAACTTTCGCGTTATAATATTAGTGTGATTTATTATTTTGATAAAACAAAGGGTTAAAATGAAAATACAATTTGCTCAAAATAATGAATGGGTTGCTGTCGATGTTTTTTGCTGTTGTTCTTATCGTAATCTAATCTGTGTGATAATGATAATTACGTGATTTTAATTTCTTTTGCATTCTACAAGGATTAAAACTATCGAAAAAGTAATTTGCCGCAAATCTTAAACTATTTGCAATGAACCCATAGTAAAACCAGTTTCGATTCAATCGCAGTACCTATTTAGGGAACGTTTGGGAAAATTAATCTCTTATTTTTCCAAATCCTCCAAAAATAACAATGACTCGTAGTTAGTTTTTTCATAAGTTATTAGAAAATGGTTTATGATATGCGGCAAATTAGTTTTCCGCTAGTTTTATTACTTGTAAAAGCACGAAAAAAATTAAAACCACAATAAAAATAATCTCGCGCCATCACGAAATGATGAACCTTAATTATAGTAAAATAAATAATTTTGGCGTGTTTTAAAAAACGATAAACAGACTTCAATTTCCTGAACCTACCTCTTGTTTACGCCCGTTGCCGTGGAAACTGTTTGGTAACAGTCATTGTGATAATTTGATTGTTTTCAAAAACCTAATAATCAACTTCGAATATGTTACTTTTATACCGTTTTTAAGTTTTGCGGGCTAAATACTAATCCCCTGCGGATGGGCATGATTTCCTATACAATAATGAAAGTATTTTCACACCGGACCATAATTGGCGGAAATATTGCGTAACATACACTCGAATTGAGAACCGCCTCTTTTTTTGAAGTCGGTTAATAAGCTTATCGCCCAGCAGCGGGTGCTCTCAGGCTGAATAGTTATTACAATGGGGAATTAAAATGTATTCGGTAATTCTGCGCAAGGATAGTGCACCTGGCACAAGTCTTGCTTACCTAAATAATAGGTGATGCTGTGTGAATAGTCCAGCATATGTATTAAAATGAAGGTCTCTATCGCTCCAGTTCATCAGTCCACATGTGCTGGCGACGTGCGCGGCGGATAGCAAGGTGCGAGCCAGCGACATCGAGTCATCAGCCACACTGCTGGAGTGCTCCTGCCACTGTGGCCGGGTGAAACGGCTGGCCACAGCGCCCGATAACCACAACCTGATGTGGTCTGCAGGGGAGGATGGCTTCATAATGTGAGTTAGTAATAACAGTTACCATACAATCTCCTTTAGTAGGTACTATTCTTGTCAATTCCATCCAATTATCCCTATTAAGTCCTTTTGGCTGTCAGTGTACTGCCTGAGTTAGGACATTTGAGCTCCCATTGCGTTAACTAAACAAGTCTCGCTCCAGGCCGACAGCTGTCAGTATACTTCCAGCAGATTGGTGTTAAGGCGAATTATAAGGGGAAAAGACGAAAACGACGTCTTTTTCGAACATGATTTAGACGAAAATATAGATCGTGGACCTTTGAAATTTATATATCCGGTAACACATATCCTCAAGTATTATGTGCCGGTTTCAAATGCTTGCCGGTAGTTATAGTAAACACTCAGAAAAAGTTTAGAGAAACAATATCTTCAGGTGAATGAGCACACTTTTTGGCGGGGTGTCTTATTCGTTTACTACCAAACTTAGTATAGTTATTTATGTAGCTCGTATGCTTCAATTGCCGGTCCATTTGTTTTGAAATAAACTTAAAATAAGAAGTTTTAACGAAAAAACTATTTGCGCCTACTAAAACGCCTCTCTCCCACGAACGATTGCTCGTAAAATTTGATTAGGCAATGTTAGTAGTAACCGAGCGAGGGCGCGCGCTAGGCAAAGACGCGACGTTGCGAGCTATAACTAGCGGCCGGCTCGAGTGCGAGGTTGCCAGATCAAACAAAACAATCGTGCCGTCGTCTTCGTCGTTGTCGCAGCCGTCACGCGTTTTTCTTTTTGCATTATCATGCCTACATAATATCATCTGAAGCAGTTTCAAAAATAATGAAGTACCTACCTAATTGATTTTCTAAAATTCTGTGTTGTGTTTTGTCTTTAGTATTTCTTCTGGAGTTGGGTTTTAGTGAAACAATAAGAATATGGGAAATAAACGAGGGCTGAAACACCTGTACCTACCATGCTACCTATATCTGAGGGCCGCCAAACACGGACTACTCGGGCAGTTAGCCATTGATCAACATACACGGACTGGCGACTGCTTGACCGCACGATCTTCCGAAGCAGTTCAATTGCTCGAGTGGTTCCGTGTATGTGTGTATGAATGACTGCTCCAAGCAGTCCGTGTAGTACCCGTGTAGTATGGTTGGTATGGTGGCCCTTATAAATAATAATTGCTTAGTCCCCTAGTCAAGTTCTCAGGCATAGTCTAATATCGATGCATCGATGCATAGAGTAGTGCCGTTACAGAGACTTATTAGCATCGTGTTTCAATACCAACTTTTTACACACGCAACCGAAGTAACATTACCTAATCTGTGGCGCAACTTTTACCTAAGTACCTAATAATTATGTATCTTACGGCCGAATACTCAAACGCAACTCAGATGTAAGCACGTCGTATGTCGCAATATTTTGACAGTTTTCAATGAAAATCTGTCAAAAAATCGTCACTTGAGTCGAGCTTAAATCTGAGATTCGTTTGAGTATTCGGGGGTTAGGTACCTACTAATTATTGACGTAATTGTTATAATTATTATATTTATGGCTGAAGTGGTGATGGGCAGGCCATATAGCTCGTAGAACCGATAACCGTTGGAAAGTAAAGGTTCTCGAGTGGCGACCGCGATGCAATGCGAAACGGAGCGTGGGAAAACCTCACACTCGATGGACCGACGATATCGTAGCGGTCGCAGGGAGTCGTTGGATGGAGGCGGCTCAGGACCGCTATTCGTGACGTCGTTTGGTGGAGGCCTATGTTCAGCAGTGGACGTGTACGGGCTGATGATGATGATATATATATATATAAAAACAGTGAAAATGTGATAAAATAACGAACGTATTGCACCAGATCTAGCTTTTATGTTCAATGAATCTATTGATTGTGGCGTTTTTCCTGATTTGATGAAACATAGTAAGATAATCCCACTATTTAAATCGGGTAGTAGGTCTAACCCCACTAACTTTAGACCGATATCAGTACTGCCTACATTCAGCAAAGTTTTTGAAAAACTTATTTTACATCAATTGCTTAGGCATTTCAATGGCAATGACCTGCTACATCGTAAGCAATTCGGGTTTACTCGCGGCAGGTCAACTACTGATGCCGTGTAGAGTTAGTATCGCATATTTTTGATGCTTGGGAGAAGTCGCAAGATGCTTTAGGTGTTTTTTACGACTTGTCAAAAGCATTCGATTGTGTACACCATGGAACATTAATCAGGAAACTACATCACTATGGAATAAATGACACCTCTTTGGATCCTCTTACTACTTATTTGAGTGACAGGATACAAAGATAGACGTAAACGAAACGGGAAACGGTCTTCGGGATATGTAGTTATAATGGGTGTACCGCAGGGATCTATCCTCGGTCCTTTCCTATTTTTGGTTTATATTAACGACCTGCCTCATCTCGTTAAAAATAATCACGAGATTGTATTGTTTGCTGATGATACTTCCTTAATTTTCAAGATGATTAGACAAAACACAAATTATGACGGTGTAAACAATGCAATATCAAAAGTAGTCCATTGGTTTAATGTCAATAATCTTTTACCAAAACTAAATGCATTAGATTTATTCTACCAAATGTAAAACAAGTAAAGGCTGATATAAACGTAAAAGGAGAAACTTTAGACATTGTAGACAGTACCGTATTCTTAGGAATAACTTTAGACAGTAAGCTTCAATGGGGCCGGTTAGGCAGGTAGATAAACCGTATAGAGGGTCTCTACTCAAATTGGAAAAAAAATCACCCCACTTTCCCCAAAAAAAACTCCCCTCTTTTTGTATCTCCCAAGCGAAGTGACTTGAAAGAAAATATTTTGTTGGGTCTTGTAGAGGATCAAAATAATTTCGAAAACAAAATGTTTTCCCCTTGGCCCTTTGACCCCCCCTTTTTAATAAAAAACTGAAATTTGTTCTAATTTTGACCTTTTTTTCATATATACCTTTTTTCCTATATTTGGATACCATGTTATGTATTTTTCTTATTATTACATAGTTTACCAACCATATTCTATCAAATGGTATCAATTGCCTACCTACTACCTTTCACTTAGAGAATATTTTTTCTTGCGGGCCATTAAATATATTAATTTCTTTATTTTTCAGTAAAAGAAGATTAAGGGTTCCGTTAAATTACTTCTTTCCAGATCAACTTACCACATCATAACTAGTTACCATACCAACCACTTACCTAGCACTGAAAACAAGGACGAATATAATTTTTTACACAAGATAGTGTAAAAAATTATATTCGTCCGTATTAATAAAAACTTCAACAAAAATAAATTTAATAATATTTGTTTTACTAAAAATATATTTTGTGTAGTAATGTTTTAATCCTAAGCCTACCTATATTCATATACATCATATAATATTTTTAGACAATTATTATTCCTTTGGACAGTTTCTCTCAAGGGGTATCTCTGATCATCATTACTCTGTGTACTGTGTGTACGTATGTACTACACTAGTGCGCGCCATCTAACTGCAGTGGGGGACACCGCGCGCGCGTTTTGCTTGCTCCATAGATGGCGCGTGGTATCCCCGCTAGGATGCCAAATGCCCAAGGTCATTTGCCTTTGTATACGCCTTAATGGTGCCTACGATCTAAGTTGTTGTTGAAGTGAACCTTTAAGATTTTCAAGCAGTTAAATGGAAATTGCAAAGGACCTACTAAAATAGCGACACTGCTACAGCTTGAGTTACTGATAAAAAAATGGGCTTCTAGTACTAAGACCTCAGTGACGTACAGACAGACCGCACAAACTTCGGGAGACCTTTATTATACTTTCGCGATTGATTAACATAATTAAAGATTATTTATCGGGTATTTATCGCGTACCTCTTGTTATATTTTCCCCTACGTTTCCATCGCGTTACAGTGACGTCACGGGACCCGTTACCCGGGAGTAGGTAAGATCTCTAGGACGATATGTATGGGGCAGTAATATTAGGTACTGCGTAAAATGTCGTAAAAAATACAACACCTAAGCTGTAGCTGTAGTACCTAAGCGTCTAGGATGACGCTGTTTCTCCACAGAGATATGAAAGACCAGAATTATTCTTCTAGCCAGAGCAATGAAAATAACTTTGATGTTCACCTTCCAGCCAACACGACCTTCGAACAGCCCACCGCTGTAACGGCTTGGCGACCAACGTGACCGTGAACCTGTTGAACCACTTAGGTCGGTTCGCGGAGGCCAAGTGCGTGGCGGTGAACCCGCGCCGGCCGCACATGCTGGCCGTCGGCGCCAACGACTTCTATGTACGGATCTATGATACTAGGATGATTAAGCTGGCGAAACTCACTGTAAGTTTATTTGTTTACTTGCCTCTAATAGAATTACGAACTAGTATTGGTGTCAATTCTTAAGACCCGCAACTGAACTAATTTAACTGCACTAAAATAATGCAATCCTTTTGTTTCGGTCGTTCTACAAGGGAGGGCAACGTTTTAGTACTGGTAAATTAGTTTCGTTTTTGCGGCTTTTGGAGGACAATTCTAGCAATATCTATATTTCATATTTATGTTAACGCATCTTTGTGTACATTTTTAGGTCTTAGTATCTAGATAATGTATAAGAGACACAATGTTACCCAAGTAGGGCGTGGCAATAGGTACCTACTGGGAGTGGAAATGGACCGGGTTTCTAGAAGACTCTCTACTTACTACCCGATATCTCTACTTCTCGATAAATATGGCATGAACTGTCAATAATATGGCGTGTTTTAAAAAACGATAAACCGACTTCAAATTCCCTTACTTTTACACTTAAAGTTTTGCGGGATAAATACTAATCCCCTGGGGATCAAAATTTTTCGGGATCGTTTTCTATACAATAGTGAAACAATTTTCAAAATCGGTCCTCTGCAATTCGACATTTATTGGGGGCTTTTCTAGACTTCTTGTTGCAATTTGCAAGATAAGTCGCACGAGAATGTAGTTTTTGGCGGGACTAAATATTTATCACCTGATATTTTATCCCGTGATACTGCCTATCATTCAAAAATATCAAGTGATACCCAGAATTGGCCTCCCGAATTGACATCATTACCGGGGTTTTAATAACAATTTGGTATTTCTTAGAACATAAAATCGGATCTCAATAAAAATTGCATCTGCGGGTCATTTGGCATGGAGAGATGATTTTAGTCATCTCGATAGCCCAAAGGTATGCGGCGGCCAGAGACAAACCATCTGCCTGATGGTCAGAAGGTATTTGTGAGGACCGTAGAGAGTGGACCCGGCTGGAGACTGACAGGCGCGGCATGATAACGATAACCTTCACCCAGTCGCGGGCGGTGCCTGCTGTTTGGAAAAAAGTAAGACTGTCTTAGAAGATTATCTTACCAAGAATGATGAGGTGGATATTTCAGAGTACCGGAGCACCTGGAGCTCCTGGCGCTGAGGCGCGGCTTCCAGGCGAGCGGCAGAACCTGCGCTGTAGCCGAGCAGGTTACGGGGACCTGGATAATAACATCCCGTGCAACGCCGCGCAGTACTACGCACCAGGTAACAGGGGAATGACAGACAGCCACGGGTATGACAACCATAGTTTCAGCTCCTACGACACAAGTCTAACCACTCAGTGTCGGTGCTGCAACCCTTAAGTGGAAGCCAAGAGAAAATGTCTAGTGTTTAGTTATATATATATATATATATATACATACAGATACATCATAACATCTTGAAGTGCTTGATGTGAAATAAAAAAAAATATTAAATTTTGTTATAGCGGCCGTCGATCTCAGACCAAATATCGACCAACGATCGATAAGCACCGATTTTGTTTCTGGTGTCGATATTTGACAAGAATAGACCATTTTTCCGAATTTTATCGACACCATGGCCAAAATCGGTGCTTATCGATCCTCATCGAGATCCGTGCTGTGGGCACGGTGGACTCCAGGGTGTATGACATAGTTTTGAGGGAACCAGAGCAATGCATGACTATACACGTCACGCCTGCCAGGCGAATTATAGAACTTAAGATTATTGTAGCCCCCAAACACACGTCGTGTGATTCTCTAAAAGTCGAATAACCATGTCCACCATCTATTATTCTCGCCTTTTAATTTTTAAGTATTCAAGTATTTATTTTGCATTCCTAATAAATACAATGTGTGAGGTCTTAAATATTTCAATTAGGGACTAGGTATTAGGAGCCCTGTTAAGTTCCAGTCTCAAGTTGCACCCTACGCCATGCAACTTGATAGGTAGCTAATTGCAGTGTTTATTTTGTTTATTTATTTCGTTGAGAATTTACATGCATGAACAACTTAAACACTAGTCAAAACGATGTATAATGTTTGTAAAAAAAAGAAACCACGACACAAATAACTAAAACTCACTTACTTGGCGCAGAGTTTCAGTTACAATTAGTAAGCAATATTTATTGAATGAAATCCTTCCTTAAATCGACAAATAAGAAATGTAAATTGCGTATAATAAACGTGCCAACAGAGTGAATTTTAGGTTAAGTATGGTCAGTTTGTTTACAAACATTCCTAATCTAGTTTGGCTTGTGTACATAGGTCTTCAAATCAATTATTCGCACGAATGCTACAAAAGCACTTTGTAATAGTGGCAATTCGAATACAAAAAAATTATAGTTAAAAACTAAAACCCGACTACATAAAAGTCTTAAACAAGCGTTCACCTATTGTCCATAGCATTTTCTTTTGATACTTAGGTAGTCGGAGGCCTTTGATACTAATTGTACCCTAGGTATATGGGGTGGATGCTTCTGACTACCTAAGTATCAAAAGAAAATGCTATGGACAATAGGTGAACGCTTGTTTAAGATTTTTATGTAGTCGGGTTTTAGTTTTTAACTATAATTTTTTTACACCTTTTTGCTAATAGTTATCGTTAATTTCACAAAAGTTTGAGAAACGGTTTCGGAAAGTACAAACGGAGACCATTGCAACGATACCACACACGAGCATATTTACTAACATTGAGATTTTCGACCCATTCTTACACCCCCGCTATCTCAATAGACCCCCATTTTTATCTGACGTCACATAGCCTATAACCATCGGGCTATTAAGACAAATCATACGACACCTCATTTGTTGAAATCGGACCAGTAGTTTCAGCGCTACGTGGGAACATAAAAATCGGCTACATACATACATAGGGTGTCAAAATCATAACCCTCTCGTAGTCGGGTAATAAAAACGACAATATAAAATAAAATAAATAAAAATAAAATCATTTTACATGTATTTTTAAACACAGACGTCAGTAAATAGGTAACGTTTAGGTGATTTACGAAATAAACATGCAAACTTAGTATCGCGGAGCTGTCGTTGAGATTGCCCTTCATTTTAGGTCAGTCGTAAACAATGAGTAAAATTTAAAACAACAAATATCTGCCGACTTGGATTAAAAAAACACCGCATATTTGTAATTTACGCCCGCGAGTTGGTTGAACACGATACCAATTAGTAAAATTTGATATATAAAAATATCCGCCATCTTGGATTTTAAAAAAAACCCACCATATTCGTAATCTACGCCCCCTCAATTTTGTCGAAAATGATATCTGTGATCCTTGACTAAAATATGAAATTTAAAATATCCGCCATCTTGGATTATAAAATTGTAACCTTTGCGTACCGATCCCGTGTCTCACGAATTGCATTTTGCAGGTCACCTAATAATCGAGGCCTCGGAACACCTATTCACCAAGAAGACTGTCACCTACCTGAACTTTAGCCCCGACGGAAACGAGCTGCTTGTCAATCTAGGATCAGAACAGGTCAAACTTATATACTTTTACAAAGAAATAAACTGTTATTTACGGCTTCAATGTTTAGTACCTAGCTAGGTCATTTTATTCTTTTCATACAGTAGATATTCGTTTAAATATATTTTTTCCTTGTTAGGACACCTTCAGAAACACTTCAAAAGAACTGACAAAATGTCTTGAATATTTCTCATCGCGTCATCTAGCCGATCTTGTATACTTATGGTAACAGGACAGGTCCTATTAAAACTGTTTATTCATAACTTTTAGCTAGTGCCCGTGACGCATGCGATTTTTTCAGGTTATATGTAGCCTGTAGGCTAGTCCAGGTCCGAATCTTAATATGTACAAATTAAATAAATAAATTTCACACAACATCTAGCCCCCAACTAAGCAGAGCTTGTGTTATGGTTACTAGATAACTGATATAAAATAAAAATAAAATAAAAAAATAAAAACCTTTATGCCGTAGCTTTAACAATATTTCATGCTTAAAAAATAATTAATAAGATAACTGATATACATAATACAATATATTACATAGATAGATAGATAATTTTATTATACATAGAAAACGACCAGAACCATCTGCATCTACAGATCGTACAAATATTTGTCCCGAGGCGGGAATCGAACCCGCAACCTCCTGCGTTGCAGGCGGACATTAGCCCACCGTGCCACAGAGGGTCGTCAAATTGAAGACAAATTTCGTAGTATTGTGTCCTAGTTTCGTGATTGTGAAATAAACACGTCTTTGCACTTTGCCTTGATAAAATTAGTGGCATTTAGGTTAATAATAATTTATCTCATAACAATGTATGTATATAGTTTGACGATCGATGTGGCGTAGCGGGCGAATGTCTGCCTGCGGCACAGGAGGTTGCTGGTTCGATTCCCGTTATACTATCTGCAAATATTTGTACCTGTGTATTTTGTATTCATAATAAAAATTATCTATCTATGTATTGTCTTGTATTATGTATAACAGTCATCTAGTACAAAACACAAGCTTTGCTTAGCTTGGGGCTAGATGATGTTGTGTGGATTGTCCAGCATTATTTCTCACCTTTTCCACAGATTATATAATAATATACCATTCATATAGTACCATTCCATTTTGAAGTATCAACGAAAGTATAAATAAATATATCAATGATAAATCTTTTCAGATTTACATATTCGATCTGAACTCACCGAGCAGACCGGCACTAGTAGAATCCTTCATCACCCAAGCGAACCAGAGCTGCAAAGAAGGCGAGAAACAGCCTCCCAACGGAACCTGCCCCGAAGCAAGCACAGAAACAAAGGAACCAAGCACTAGTAAAGACCCCAACGGCTCTAATGGCACAGTGGTGGAACAATATGTGTTACCTGAGAATGTTAAGCAGATAAAGGAATTGGTAAGGTATTTGTAGGGAGGGCCCGTGTTGTGGTGCTTCTTGAATGAACGTTCATACAATCCAGTTCCAGGACGGTTTATTTGAAGACTACAGTTATAGATAGGAGTGGAGTGCGCAGTGGAATAGAGCAGAGTTCAATAGTGATAGAAAGAATTTATAGCGAGATTGGAGTGAAATAGTAGATTGTACGATACAAAGCAGTGCGCGCGGTAAACAGATTCCATACGACTGACTCGGGTGACAGGCGGAAAGAGGTACGGGGCGCGGGGAGTTCCCGCGCCCGCGCACTGATACTAAACCGGTCGACTAATGCAAGCGACCGCGTATCGAGAAACTTACTGCAATTGTAGAATCAGAATCAATAACTTTATTTCTTTAGGCTTACAAAATAAGCACTTAGACAAGTCAAATTTTATACTATAAACATAGTTATTATTATCAAATAAGAAATAAGGTTTTATTGATATTCTCTTCACTTCAATTTTTTGTCCACTAGTGGCAGAAGTGAAAAAGAAACCACTAGCACATTATAATATCACTTAAGTGTCTAATACATTGTTATTTTGCCTATCTAAATCTAAATTTAATGCGATTTAGATACATGTCAATATTTCTATAAAGCTAAACAGAACATTGAATTTCTTACATACTACTGACAGTGCGGAACGGAGCGACATCTGGCCAAGCATTAACATCATTGATGTAATCATCTATGCAGTAAAAGGCCTTTCTGATAAGATTTTGTTTAATGTACTGTTTAAATTTACGAATAGGGAGTTCAGTTGCTTCAGATGGAAGCTTATTATAAAAGCGCACGCAATTGCCCATAAATGCCCAAATTTCCCTACTTTTCGTAATCTATATGCTGGGATGTGTAATTTGTTCTTGTTTCTTGTATTTCTATTGTGAACATCACACTTTTTCAAAAAGCTATCTCTATTTTTGTGCGTATACATAAGATTTTCATAGTTGTATTGCGATATTACTGTCAAAATATTTATTTCTTTAAATAATTCCCTCAAAGAGTCCCGTGGCTTTAATTTATAAATTGCGTGTACAGCCCTTTTTTGAAGAACAAAGATAGCCTGGATGTCAGCTGCCGTTCCCCAAAGCAAAATACCATAGGACATAATACTATGAAAGTAACTGAAATAAACTAACCTAGCTGTATCTTCATCGGTAATATATCTAATTGTACGAACTGCATAGGCTGCTGAACTAAGTCTGCCTGCGAGAGCATCAATTTGCGGTTTCCATTGAAGAGTGGAATCAATATGTAACCCTAAGAAAACAGTAGTCTACAAAGTGAACAAGTGTAAGATCGATTAGTAAATCCATTATGATCGAACAATAAACTAAATATTATGCAATAAACCAGGTGGCAAACCTTTGTGGAAACGATATTAATAAAGCAATAAAATATCGAGTAGAAAAATAAATGAGGGTAGCGGTAAAAAAATATAAAGTGCACACTTACGAGCATAGAGTATGAACAGGGCGAATGAATACGAACACTAAGCAAATATGAACGGGAGATTGTATGGACCAGGTATGAACAATGTACGTTGAATAAACTGCACACTTGTATTTCCACCAACAATAGCCGAGCGGAGGGACTACGCGAGCAGAAAGCATTGAAATGAACTCCGCAAATGAAGTCTCTCGCATTTTCCTTTAACGGTGGAAATCAATAGACAAATTTCTGTTGGTGGAAATGTAAAGATAAAGATTGGGCGAAGGTCCGCCTGCGACGCAGGAGGTTGCGGGTTCGATTCCCGCCTCGGGACAAATATATGTACGATCTGCAAATATTAGTTCAGGGTGTTCTGGTCGTTTTTCTATGTATAATAAAAAATATATATCTATGTAATATATTGTATTATGTATATCAGTCGTCTAGTACCCATAACACAAGCTCTGCTTAGCTTGGGGCTAGATAATGCTGTGTGAATTGTCCAGCATTATTTATTTATTGTTTAGTGTCAAAACTGTGTACAAAGGGATCTTAAACTAAGTTGGAAACAACAGTTTGTCCGTCAATTACGGAAGTACAATATTTAACTTAAGTAACTAGGAAATTTATTGAATATTACCTATTTCATTTAAAAAGAGTCCGTTCTGCCCATCATTTCCCGCTCATAACCCTTTCGCGGTGGAAACCCGGTCTAACTTTGATGTAACCTAAAAAGGAATCAACTGTCACATCGTCCTTTTTGAATCACTCATTTAGTCCTAACGCTATTTGGTCATATCGAGATTTAGACCGAAAGCGATTAAGTCATACCTACTATCTAGTCAAATCAAGATGCATTCTTAAAGCTTCTATCTAACCCTTGGAGAATAGCCACCGTCAATTGGTACCTGTCGGGCCTCGACAGTTACAGATGATTGTTTCAGGCAAACGAGATGGTTGGGCAAGGCAAGTACACGACCGCAGTGGAGTACTACAACGAAGCCATCGCGCGCTGTCCGGACTGCGCTATCCTCTACTCCAACCGAGCCGCTGCGCTCATGAGGCGGGGCTGGTGAGTCTCACAGCGCTCTACCTATTACTTAATAAGGATAACGCCTAATATGTTTATCGTTAGGAATACCTATTATTATAATGTAAAAGCGCCGCCAAATAAGGGTGTCAGGGGGCTCGGTCCGCTCGCCATACCGCCAATTAGTTAATGTTACTTTGTAACACAAACCATACCTACTCGTTTTCACCATTCAATTTTGAGCCTTATCTATAATATAGAGCAGGTGGAAATAACTCATCATAAAAATCGTAGGTTCAGTTGGTTTTTAGAATAAATAAATAAATAATGTTGGACAATCCACACAGCATCATCTAGCCCCAAGCTAAGCAGAGCTTGTGTTATGGATACTAGATAACTGATATACATAATACAATACATTACATAGATAGATACTTTTTATTATATATAGAAAATACCCAGAACACCCGAGACAAATATTTGCAGATCGTACAAACATTTGTCCCAAGGCGGGAATCGAACCCGCAACCTCCTGTGTCGCAGGCGGACCTTCGCCCGCCGCGCCACATGGGTCGTCCTATGAGAATGGTTCGGTTAGTTTACAACGAATGCTAATATGTTGGGAATACCTGCGTAATTATCTGTAATTTCATTCGAGGAGATGGCTAAGTTACTTTTAGCCTTATTGCTAAACGATGAGATGATTGTTCTACAATCCGCATAGGCAATTAACTAAGTTGCGGTGGTTTACAATCGGCTTAGCCATTCTACAAACAGGATGATTCTACGATCCGGCGGCGACATGAATATCGTTTGAAATACGTTTTATTATGTAAATAGGTACAAGCGCGGTATTGCGGCTGGAGCAAGCTTGGCTCCTCGTTGCACTTACTAATGGGTATCGAGGGTGTAGATTACCATGTTGGTATGGCTTTAGTTTGAAATTTGTTTTGTAAGTCACCTTAATTGCAATCATATTGGTGTCAATTTAGATGGCATGGCATAGGTACAAAACTAATTATCGGCATTAATAATGAAGTCTCGTCTTTTGGATGATAAAGAACGGAACGGCATCATTTTTATTGCAAATTATTAAGTTCAGTTTTTATACCAACACGAGCGCGAGCGCCGATTTTGTCTCTGGTATAGTTAATAAAACATAATAAAAGAAAGAACAGTTTCGTCGAATTTTATCGACACCTGAGATAAAATCGGTGCTTATGCTCACCGATCCTTGTCCGTCCGTGTCGTCCGTGGTCGCGCTTCAGAATCGACAGCATTGTAGGGATTGAACTCTCCTTAGCTATGGTTATTCCCAGGTGTGGAGACACGTACGCGGCCATCCGGGACTGCTACGCGGCGATCCGACTGGACGGCTCACACGTCAAGTCGCACTTCCGGCTCGCAAAGGGACTCATGGACCTCAAGCGAGCGCGGGAGGCGCACGAATGCCTGCTCTATTTCAAGGTACGCAACGTTAGATAGTCTACGGAACGGTACTTTATATCGTGGACTGTACTCCTGTGGTCCCGCGACCCAAAGTGAATCTTGGCCTCCGACATCTTGGTTCCGAGGGTATCTCGCTGGTGGTGGCGTCTAGTTTGTGGAGCCACTAGCTAGCGCTTCGTTTAATTGCACACGATACACCTTTTGCCTTTAGTCATCGTCGCGTGCGTAAAGTGTTAAGTAATTGGAGAATCAATTAAGCAAAAGGGATATTGGGAGGTTGAACTGATCAAGAGTACCGATATCCCACCCTTTCATAATGTACAATGTTTGTAAACAAGTCTCAACACAATCAAAAAATCTCGTTTTGGCGTGGTGCATGAAAAAATATTGTAAGCGTTATGCATTGGAAAGAGCTCTAATAGACTATTAGAACAAAATTCTGACTCAAATCGAGAACATGAGAATCATTTTTAGGTTATTTATGGGGGCAATGTTCACAAATATGCTATATTCAGTTTGACAGAGTACAGGTACCAAATTGACTAATACTAACAATAACCGCTATTAACTCGGAGTCCCTTTGAAATTGAAAACTTCTGCAGAGGACCAAATGATGGAAAGTATTTGTTTCCAGAACAAGTTCCCGCGGCACGCGTCGTCGCACGCGGTGTTCCTCCTGCAGAAGGACATCACCGCAGCCCTGCATGGCTTACGCGAAGAAGGTCAGCCTTGTTGTCTCATCCAAGAAGGTATACTACTAGTCGGGAGCTCGCTTCTACACCACCGCACATACGGTAACAAACATTTATAGCTTGGATCACACTGTGGGGTCAACTTGTTTGGATTCGTTCATCTTCTGGCGAATGTTCTGTGGGTGCACCCTCTACATCTCGAGGATGACAGGTTTATTACATTATAAGATGACACGCTCACTAACTACACGAATTAATTTTATTTTTGACTTCCACGAACATATCTACAATACATACATGTGTGTATGGTATATTATTTTTTTGAGATGGTAGACAAGTAGTCCAGTAACCTTGTCGCCTGATAGTGCGGGGTACTTTGCGTCAAGTCCGGTAGTTCTGATTTTTTGCAAACGTCCTGAGAAGGTATTATCAAACACTAGTCCTTTATTAGGGTTATAATCGCCAAGATACGAAATTTTTGCGTTTTTTTTTTGTATTGTATTGTTACTGGACTACAGGCGGCAGTGTTGAACGTGTGCCCGCCAAGCTACATCTACATATATCATTAAAAACCATTTATTCATTGTGATTGTGGTAGGTACATAATATGTACATCAGGGCCCGTACACGTAAAAACGAAATCGAAGTTTCTGATAATTTTTCGTGCAAACGCTAATCTTATGCAAGCGACATAAGAGTTGGTTTTGCACGAAAACGGAAAAGAAACTACTTAAAATTAGTTTTTGGTTTACGCAATCTACTCTTACAAGCGTACAAAGATTTTATTATTCGATTTTAGATAGCATAATCCTAAATTGTTAATTATTGTATTTGCCATAATAATTCAAAATTACATTCAATTTATTTCGGTCATTGAAAAAAATATTTCATGTCATAAAATCAATTTTCCAAAAGCCAAGTTAACAGTTTTGTTTAACTTCTGGAGGGGCAAGGAAGTTATATCATTAGGTATATTACTATCAACTTTGACCGACACATAGCAAATACTTTTGTGACTAGAAGATAGCCTAAACATGGGGTGGCTTATTCGTTCTCAAAACGCTCACGAATTTTAGCACTTAAAAATTCTGGTTTTTTTTAAATAAATATCTGTATTGTACAGTGAGCAGTAACAGCGGCGACGGCGAAGAGAACCCGACTACCAGCGTGCTGGAGGAACAGCTGCGTGCGTCGGCGTTGGACTACAAGCAGCGCTTCCTCGGACACTGTAACACCACCACGGACATCAAGGAGGCAAACTTCCTGGGGCCTTCGGGGGAGTATATCGCTGCAGGGTAAGATAGCTCTCCTAGGTCGTAGTCGTACTGCAGTATGGTAGCTTTGGGGACGGATGAAAAAACAAACGTTATTTAGGGATAGGTAAGTACATGACCATGGACTTGTAGCGGTCGCAGGGAGTCGTTGGATGGAGGCTGCTCAAGACCGCTATTCGTGGCGTCGTTTGGGGGAGGCCCATTTTCAACAGTGGACGTATGCGGGCTGATGATGAGGACATGACCGGCCACAGATCGTCTGATGTGACTGACGAGGCGATATCTGTTTTCTGGATTTTACTTCGATGGTCGCCCGGGGTCGAACATTTGACAGCCTTCAGTGTTTTTTTCCTTTTTTTATTGTCTCGTAAGAAGATTTAGACCTATGACGAATTTTTAAATTGTGATTTATTATTATTTTGAAATAACTTGAATATTTAATGACGTATTATTTGCCAATATCAATAAAATGTTTATCTGGTATTGTTTTTTTTTATTTTCAGTTCCGACGACGGGAGCATTTTCATCTGGTGTCGGAAGTCTGGCAACATCGTGCGATGTTTAGCAGGAGACGAGAGCATCGTGAACTGTGTGCAGATGCATCCCTCGCTGTTCCTCATGGCCACTAGTGGGATTGAAACTGTCGTGCGTCTGTGGAGTCCGCAGCCCGAGGTACCAATTTAGGACAAAATCTGATCCCTAACTCGAACATAAGAGGCGATACCTATGTATGTAGTTGTCCCTGAGTATCTGCTGTGCTGCCAGTATATTTGTGAGGGAGGAGTATAACATGGTCAATACTGATGAAGGCCTTGCAATAATCAGTATGTTCGAAATTTTTATAATGTTCCTCCACAGGAGGGCGGGGACATGCGGCGCGTGATTCGGGACACGGGCGGCGCGGCGGCGGCCAACCAGCAGCGCATGCGCAGCGACCCATTCGAGGCCATGCTGCTCGACATCAGCCAGGCCGGCGTCGGCGCCGCGCACGACCGCGTGCTGCATCACAACACCTGTCGACCTACCTAGCACGTACCATGGTACGATATCATTCGGCGGTCGCCTATTTTTTGCTTTACAAAGCACTGCAGCGGTGGCTGTCTAGTTAAACCCACAGAATTACTTGTTGTCAAGATTCTCGAGGCAGCAGAAAGGTTGACCTCATTATTGTAACCATGCCTCGATTCCATAACTGAAATTACATTAAACAAACAGAAAAGTAGCTAACCAGACACAAATAAGACTAAAGCTTATTGGGAAGGCCTCTAGCGAGCCGACTACGCTTCGTGTCGAAGACAATAAATGTGGCGCGGCGAGCGAAGGTCGCAGGTTGGATCGTCGCCTTACGACAAATATTTGAACGATCTGCACATATTTGTTTCGGGTGATTTCTATGTAGTATAATAAAAAATATAATTATCTAATAAACCTAATTAGTATACCTACTACTTATCTATTACGCGTAACACTACAATGCTCGATGATGCCGTGTAGATTGTCCAGCATTATTTATATTTTAAGCAACAATACTGACATCCTATCTTAGATTTATCGACTTGACTGATACCTTTTTCTTTCTTTACAGGTAAATTACTTCCTTTAGGAAAGAACACCAATTATAAAAATAATGAATATAACGAATATATTAACGTCCGGTAGGCGGACGCGCGATAATATCACATTTTGTAAATAGCTAAAACAAACTTGTTATTTTATATTAGTAGTCACTATTTTATTTCCATGTAAGACAGAAGATACAAACAAGATTTTAAGCTTGAGAGGCGTTTGGTTTTGTAACCGCTGATCTCAAACAATAATAATGAAGACGGCTGACGATATGATGATGGGGAAAGACTGATATGGTAGGTTTTGATCAGAAAAACAAAATAACAAGACATTTAAACTACTACGCACCCTGCGCGAGTGACATAAATATCATAAAGAATTCATTATAATTGCGCTTAAGTTATAAGGGATCACATGTACTGGTATTTTTGCAACAGTAAACTTGCATAAGTTGTAGGAAAATTTGGTTAAATTTGGTCCTGATTTGTTTCAGTGTAGTTGTTTTTCTTCGTATTGTATTGGTGCCAAGCTGATTACATCTGGGTAAAGATGATTAACAGTTACTAAAGATCTGATTAAATGGTGAAACTTGTTATAAATCTTGTATAATATTTAATGTTCCTTGAATACCCTAGCTAGGTAGATCTACAATATCGAGAATCTGCAATTATCGGTACGAATATTCTTTGAATCCTGTAATATAGCCAGAGCAACAATATAACAATGTGCAACTTCAACAACCTACTTCACTAAAGTTAATATCAGGAAACTTACCATTTGAGTTAGTTCTCCAATATTTCTACACAGTAAAGCAAAGAAAGAGGGTAGATCGATTTGTCTGCCAATAAAAACTATTCGCAGTGACTTCAGTTGTTCCGTGATCATAGCGCATGTAATTGTGCCGAAATATTGGTGAACTCAAATAATGGCAGGTAAATATCCGTTTTTTTAAATTCTTTATTGACAAAGAAAATAACAATCAAATAATATAAACAAATTAAACTAGTATTTATTTACAATTGAGCTAACTTCAGACTGTTGCAAACAATCTACAGATAGCTCAACTGGTCCATATAATACCAGTCGGACGCTTATTTTATTGTTGTAAATAACCATGATAGTTTCAAAAGTTTACCTACCTACTTATAATGGAGGATTTATAAGGTATAATAAAATAAACTGAAAATTATAATTTTATCTCATTTATTTTCTGTAAAAACTCAAGGCAATTCTTTAGAAAAGCAAATAAGACTTACCCATCTTCAGAAAATCTTCAGTAGTTCTTGAATAACAGGTACAGTTCAGTACACACACCTATATATTAGTGGTTTCAAGCTGTTAATGCTGGTATGATAGAAGTGTTGAGTTGCCTTTACTAATGACTGATAAGATAATAAGATCTGTCATTCATAAATTCATGGTATGGTTTTGTTCAGTAAAATACTGCTGTATTTGATGATAAAACGGTTGCCTACTAAGGCATCAAAAATATAATTTGCAATTACATTTTAATTGACTTTTTTTGACAAATGTTGTTCATACATTAAGTTTGAATACCAGGCCTAAGAGCGCGTCGCGCGTCTACATCGCTACAAAAAAGCGTCCTGGGCGCGCGCTCTTAGGCTGGTGTTCACTAAATAATCAGACAATTAGTTAATAAGTTTTGTAGATAAAGAATGTGATTGCAGATGACATCATGCCATTTTATCTTCAATACCATTATACAATCTAAACAACTTATGGCCGAATACTCGAAACCAACTCAGATATTTATTTGTTTATAGGTTTTAAATTATTTTAATCTAATAGTATCAAAATTATGTATTATAAAGAAATATTATTTAAGCCTTCAAATAAAATTTACTCATTTAAGTTTGCAATTGTATGATTCAAGCCCCGATTTTGCGAGTTATCAATGACAATCTGTAAAAATTTAGTAATTACTCAAATCCGATTAGTTTCGAGTATTCGGTAGTGGTACAAGTAGCGGCACGTAAGTAGTGCTGAGCGATACGCGGAGGGAATAGCTGCGCATGGGTAATGTACCGCTAGCCCCGCCCAGCCCATTATTTTTTATTTCTTCGCAATAACGGTCAGCGCTTAAGTTACATGTCGCTATGTATAGTTATTTAACTTTGAGGTTTGATAATGTATGAAAACTTCTGTAGTCAAATAAAATGCCCAAATCGTTTTGAAGAACACATGCCTACGTGAAGAGACTTCTCTTTCAAGTTATCAAACTAATTAACTGCATTACTACATATTACGAAGCAACTAGCGCAACTCAACAAACCTCAACTTACCAAATCCCTGAAAAGGCTAAAGAGGAAATCCTGAATAAAAATATCAAATACTCAGGACACTGTGTCAAGATTTATTCAATCCGTCATACACAGCAGTCGCGAGCGGTCGCTTAGCCTAGCTTAAAGTAGATCATTTGTCGTCATCCTTGAAGACCATGGTGCTGTGGCACTTGCCGCAGTAGTGGCGGTCCTCCATCACGGCCATGAACACGCCTGCGCCGCAGTTCTCGCCGGTGCACTCGCGCCGCAGCCGGTGGATCTTGCCGTTCTCGTCAACCTGAAACAAACATGTCAGAAGTCAAACTTTGTATAGAACCATGTAAGTAGGACAAGCACAGAGATTGTTGTCTAGAGAAAATGACATTGCATAAAATAGAATAA
This sequence comes from Eupithecia insigniata, assembly GCA_947859395.1. Lineage (NCBI taxonomy): Eukaryota > Metazoa > Arthropoda > Insecta > Lepidoptera > Geometridae > Eupithecia > Eupithecia insigniata. Next base: position 14,469,346 of record OX402006.1, read on the forward strand.
GAAGTTGAAAGAATGAATTTGTTTTTCAAATATATCACAAATTCAATTATGTGCTTGGGCTATCCCAGCCATCCAGCTCGTTCGCGCCCACTATTAGTGAAATTGGAAACTAATAATAGTTATAATTACCAGTAGTAATTACCAAGACGTCAACAATTTCATTTATGGAGCAACATTTTGACATATTGCAAAAAAAATCGCGTCATTCTAGGGGAATTCACCAAAAAATGGGAGATTCCATGAGTCATTCAAATCCCATAGATTGCAGCTATCTTCAATGAATGATGAGTCTCATACATGCACAAACCAACATGCAGCAGGTTTAGACTTGTCCTTTTGATTTGACAAGATTTTATAATGCTGTCTCCCTCAAGTTTTGCTTGTCAGAAGACCCTTGCCCTTGATGTTTATGATTTATTTACAACATAACTTTATTGCATTGCAGCTAGAATCTAAAATGGGTCTGCCTGGAAATACACTTGTTTTCGGCAAAGTATAGGGACACTCACCTTGTAGTACCTAAGTACAGCGAGCTTGACCTTCTTCTTCTTGTGCTTAATCTTCTTGGGGGTGGAGTAATTCTTCTTCTTGCGTTTCTTGGCACCTCCCCTCAAGCGAAGCACGAGATGGAGAGTTGACTCCTTCTGGATGTTGTAGTCAGACAGGGTGCGCCCATCTTCCAGCTGCTTACCAGCGAAGATCAATCTAGAGATATGATAGGTTGTTGCGTGATTGTTTACAGAAGTAAAGTAGATTTATCGTGCATTCTCACTGGTATAAGCAATGGGGTATCAGAAACCAGCAAACTAATATTTAGAAGCAAAATGATCAACCGATAGGCATAATCTCCTCTGTGTGAGCACGACCACACCCTTATAGTATTTATTAATCATTATTGGTCAGGCATTCCTAAATCAAGTAAAAAATATGATTAAATGTTTACCTCTGCTGATCTGGGGGGATTCCCTCCTTATCCTGGATCTTGGCTTTCACATTCTCGATGGTATCAGAGGCCTCGACCTCAAGGGTGATGGTTTTGCCCGTGAGGGTTTTCACGAAGATCTGCATGTTGGGGCCTGAAAATAAAGAGTTAACAGGTTATTTTCTACCTTGAACACTAAATTTACAACTACAGGTAAAATTATTTTAACCAACCTGATTGCTTTCTCCTAGTAGGAATAGTGGATTCTGTAAAATCTTAATCCTTGTTGAATAACTAAGCAATTCTTAGGTTGGAAAAAAAACGAGGATGGATGCTGCTCAGGGCCATTATTCGTGGCGTCGTTTGGAGGTCTATGTTCAGCAGTGGATGTATACGGGCTGATGATGAATAAAAACTACATTTACGTTTTCAAAGTTTATTATGAGGCATTGTAAAATATCACAAATCAAATCAGACCAAAAGTACAGCATTGATACAGCCATCATTCTCAGGATTATTAGTTACCTGGGCGTATTTACCCCACACCACTTTACCGGCCTGCGTCACCAGACCTAACTCAGATATGTTGACTTCCAGGACTGTTCCCTTGGTGATCACACCAAGACTTGTGTACATCTGTGAACTAGGGTTTTTCTTCACTCCAATGATGGGTAGACAGAATGTGGCCTTTAGTTCTGGGTGAGTTACATGTGCCTTCTTGAACCTCAATGCCATTGGCCTGATAAATCTCTCAAACTTTGGTGGTTTACGTGTGAAGTTCTCTCCTACAAATGTAACTTTAGTGACCATTCGTTTCCAAGCTTTCCTTTTAGTTCTGCCAGATTTAAGCACTTTGAAGACTTCAGCATCTGCCTGTGCTCGGACTTTGGGTATTGGAACATCCCACTTCCCAGCTTTTTCTTTGCGTTTCTGTTTGATCATGTTAGACAGTACTTTAGCCCGTGATTGGACATCTCTGTCCAGTAGATAGACTGGCAGAGCACCCTCTGAGACTTTCTCTGTGTTTTGTTTGACATTTCTTTCCTCATGTGCTTTGATTTTCTTTTTCATCTGAATCTTCTCATTGCGACGCTCCTTGTTGTAGAGCTTGGCCTTGATGCCGCGAAGTTTGCGCGCCTTCTCAGCACGCTTGTGCGGCTCACGGGCCTCGCGTTTGCGCTTTCTCTCTTCATAATCGAGTCTCCTACCGTATAGCTTACGATGACGCTCAATGTATTCGTTCTGCGGCATTGTGGTTGCTTATTCGGCAACTACAACAAAAGTTTTACCTTATCAAAGTGTTTGGGTTTGGAACATAACCTCAAAACTGGAATGGACCCTGTGTATTCGGTGTAAGTCTTCAGAAATTCGTTATTTACAAGTAGAGAATCGACGTATTTCTAATTATTGCTTGAGCCTGGATTTGCGATGATCCTGTAAAACTTCTAAATTCTTCGACTACGACGAAATCGTCTCCACTTCCACGTGTTCGATTCAGCACTAATACAGAACACCCCGGTCAAAAATAAAATAAAATCGTATACACACACCTTCTATATTACAAACGATAACAACAATTTTGTATTTTATTCACGATTATTGAAGAAAAATCCAATAAAATAGCAATCTTCGCTCGAACTCACCTTACACCGACACCATGCCAATTTTGAAAAGACAAAAAAAAAACAGGGTATTGCCACCTATAACCTATAATTGCTTGATGTTTGGCTTGTTTATAATTTGTGGATTGACAGACAGAACCTTTGGACCCTCTCCACACTCGCGCGTAATACGCGCGAAGCTGCGATCCACCCGCAATCCATGAGTGCAGATTCCATTCGCATAATCATCACAGTTGTATTTTCGTCTGAGGCAAAGAATTCATAAGGCACGCGTAAATCGCGCGCTATTGTTTATTGATGTATGGACGCCCAACAAAAAAAAACACTTAGCAAGCGAAAGTAGGTGTAGTGTACAAACGTAAATTAAAGACTTAAAAAATATTCCTACGAGGTGAAGATATTTTTTTTTATAAAAAATAAGAAAGTTATTCAGTATTGTGGAGGCCTTTACAGTTTTGCCATGATATGCTCTATTTTCAACATCTGTGGCGTGGCGGAGGAAGGTCCGCCTAGCGCCTGTGACGCAGGAGGTTGTGGGTTAGCTTCCCGCCTAAATCTTTGAAATTAAATTAAAATGAAATGAAGTGTGACAACTTCATTTAACTTTAACACAATTTTTTTACTTAGGATTCCCATAAAAAAAATTTAACATGTGAGGAAATACATTTCCTCATCTTTCCTATGGATTATTTTTCTGGGGGAACTCGGTGGAGAATCTACTTTTATTATGCAAAAGAAGTGCCTGCGAGCAATTTTTAACTAGAATTTTTAACTTATATAGTACAGAATCTCTTCGTATCATATTTAAAGACAATAATATTTACATACAAAGAAAATGTTATATAAAAAAATAACAACAAATAAAATATTTGTTTTTAACCAATCTAGTTGACATAATAACCTACGCAAAAACTATAAATACAATATTTGTATGCTTCAAATAAAATAACGCAATGTTCTACAAAAGTCCATTAAATTTCTGCTTTAAATTTACAATTATCTACCAATAGAAATAAAAAAAATTAGGAGATAATGAGCTCAAAATAAATAAAGAAGATATCTAATATCAAAAACCCTTAATAATACTTCGACAAGTACCCCTCCAAAATTTTTATAAAATCAATTAGCCCAGCCGTTCTTGAGTTATAGCGAAACAAACGAACAGCAATTGATTTTTATATTAATATAATATATTAAAATATATCTTCTATTATATACAATATAATCCTCTTATTTAACTATTGTAAAAACTAAAAATCTAAATATTTCATAAACTTTGTTTTCATAATTATTGCATGCATGCATGTTAACATAAAGTCTTTATTGACAAAGAAAATAACAATACATAAAGAAACACAATACACAAACAAATAATATAAAGAAATTAAACTAGTATTTACAATTGAAACAATTGAGCTAACTGCAGACTGTTGTAAACAATCTACAGATAGCTCAACTGGTCCACATCAATACCAGTCGGAAGCGTCCCCAAGACGCTGGCTGCATTGCCCCGCTGTATGGCAATGCTAATGCGCTGCGCCAGATACTCACCAGCTCTCGGGTCACGCGTCGCTTCGACCAGGCGCTCAGATAATTTTTTGAAAACCCGGAGAGCCTCGGTACCCCACGGACTTAGGGTCTCGACTCCAAGGGGAGCAAATGCGTAGGCTCTGTCGAGACCTGCATATTTGCGCCTCTATAGATCCTCGGCCAAATCTGCCGCCGAACCAGCCCTCACGGATGTCCTTGAAAGATGGGAAAGCGTAAGTGTGTCGACACATGTAGCGTACCACACAATAGGCCTCCCCAGCTCCCAAGGGATATATACATATATATATATATATATATCCATATATCCATGTATATATATATGATACTTAAGTAATCATTACCTACTTGTTATTATATTTACCTCATAATACGTTATTTAGCACCTTTTATAGATTAAGTAAAGTTTGAGCTCTAGTCTAAGGTTGGGCACTGGAAGCTGCAACACAGTTTTAAACTAAAGCAGTTTCCAATGTTCTTATAGTATATACAATTCATGTTTACATACTTTCACAAAATAAAATAAAATTGAAATTGAATATGTATTATAGAAGATTTCTTTCGGTGCATTCCGAATTACGATTACAGCGCTGATAGCGATCACAAAAATATTTTGCGTTCCAAATTAGATATCACGATATTGACAGTTGAATGCTAACATTAATTCGGAACACTTATGAGCGCGCTCACGGTCACGTGTCGTGTCGTGGTGTCAATGTCAATATCTCGTTGCAATACAAAAAGAGAGCATCAAAGTTATTCTCCGACCGTTGATTTGGTCTTCTATATTTATTTCCATTTCTTTGTAAAAACTTGCAAACGAATGTTATATTGAAAAAACCCAAAGAAAAAAGCGTTAGTAAACAAACCCAATTGTCAGATTTGACAGCACGCTCACAGAGATTTCAGTTTGTAGCATGGTCGTTGATATCGCAAAATGGCGTATGTAATGATGTCATCTATGACGTCACACGGGACAACGTTGTCGCGCTTACGATAATACGGAACGCGTGTGAGCGCGATGATATTGATTTTAGCGTAATTCGGAATGCACTATTTATTAGCAATTGATGACTATCGATGATCAAACCCCTAAACTATAATGAATTTAATTTATGATCAAACCACTTCAAACTGATAGATATGGTATGATCGTTTGATTGATAGGAAGAAGACATTAGTTTGTTTTTTAATGTAGCAACATTTTTACCACGCTGGTGGGTGAAATGTCAATCGGGTTCCGAGAACAATTATTTCATTGAAGAAACAGCACTTTGTGATTGGTTGGAATTTTGATCTACAGACAAAATCGACTGCCGTTGGATTAATATTGAAACGTCCATCCATGTAATTGGTCAAAAAATTTCATATATATAATTCACTTAGTGCTAACGAACTGAACTATGCCATTTTGAATTGAAATTTTCCAACCAAACCAAACGAGTTTTGACAAGTTCACAATCACAAACCAAACGTCTAAACCAAATAAAAGATTGTAAAAGTTCATTTTTGGGTCCGCCGCCATCAAAACATTATGACAACAGCAGGTGAGCTAAAGTGAATTTTGTCAAAGTTTTGAAAATAATAATTGTGGAAAGTGCAGTTGGTGCAAACTGACTGTTATCATTTACTATCAACTTCTCTATAACGCACGGAACGGCCGTTCTATATCGCCCATCTGTACTCTACAACTTTATTACCAATATAGAGCACCTATAGAGTTTATAATAGGTTCGGTGCTGGTTCGGTGGTTGTGACTTGTCAGTTTCGTGTTCTGGCGATTATGAGAAGCGTCTAGTTTCGAAGGCCAACAACATTTCTTTGGCTGTATCACGTCAAAGTTCGCAGTTGTAATCTTTGTAACCAGCGTCGAAGGATAATGAGGTTAAGTGTGAATATGGTGGATGTTGTGTTCCAGTACCAAAGAGATTGATTGTTTGCCGGATTTCAATCTTAAATTATAATCAAATCAGTGCCTATAATGTCTACTATTCCTCTAGAATGGAATTTACCAGGTATTTATATTTTCATTTGTAATATGCATAGGTACTCAATTTAGTAAGAAAATTTACCTATTGTACCTACCCAATCAAAAATTATATCTATTAAATGGAGTGAATTGTATTTAGTGTACCTATCGGTTATCTAGAATCCTTAACTTAACACAATCCTTGCTTACTTGGGGCTAGATGATGTTGCGTGAATTGACCTGCATTATTTATTTATTTAATCTAAGTAGTAATCATTCAATGGTTAGGGTAGGGTAACCTATATTGATAAAACTTGATCTGCTGATAAGAAATTTGAAATTGGACTGTCTATGTATGTAACATAGACAGCCCAATTTTAAATTTAACAACATATTATGAAGTCCATATTTTATGTATGTTTATTTGCTTCTGCCTGTGGTGTGCCACTATTTTTCAGTATAAAAAGTAGCCTGTTGTGTTTGTTCATCTAGGTCTCTTTGTGTGCAAAACATCAGCTCGGTCTATTAAGTAGTTTTGGTGATGTCTTCAGCCAAACATCTTCACAACAACTGCACAAACTTTCAACTTTATTACTTAAGTAGGATGTAATAAAATTATTACTCCAAGATTTTGTTCACAGAACATTCATGGAGCCGACGCTGTTCAACAGAGACTATTTTCAGCATCCAGGGGAAAGAAACTGGTAAGTTTCAAAAACTTTTAAACCTTTTGTGTTGCAAAATATCTGACAACTTGTTTTCTTCCTTATTCTTCTATACATACCAGAAATAAAAAGAACAACATTTTAAATATGTTTTATTCAATTCCGACTGGTATTGATATGGACCAGTTGAGCTATCTGTAGATTGTTTGCTACAGTCTGCAGTTAGCTCAATTGTTTCAATTGTAAATACTAGTTTCATTTGTGAAAAAAGACTTGTGCATTGCATGCAGATAATAAACCAATAGATTGAATTGTTACTAAATACCTACATAATTATTTGTTCTGGGTGTGAGTGTTTTTGATCATACATATTTGCATGTTGCCTGTTTTATTTGCTGCAAAAACTACATATCTCGATAATGTCTTACAAATAATTTTAAGAGCCATTCAAATACATACATTAAATTGTGGCTTAAGATAATTTATATATACTTGCACATTAAAATCTCTTTTTATTTAGTTACTTAAATTCAAAGTACCTACTTATTCAAACTTCTCTATGTTATTGTTATAATTTAAGTATGTAATCTATATTTATTAATCTAAAAGTATCATATAAAATGTCAATCAAGAGTATTAATATATACATAAATCATGTCACTCACTGCTCACTAGAATTTGTATTTGACATAATGAATTGCATACTTACTTCTGAGTGACTCAGAAAATGCATTGTACAAAACTTGTTACAACTTGTCTTGGGTCTTTCCAATGCACTTTACTTGTGCCCATGGCATTGCAGTTATGTAAAATAGAGAGTGCAGAAACAATTCCACAAAGCACAAAACTTGTTGTCTTTAAATCTAATGAAGGAATTTGCTATGGTGTGTAATAGCAAATTTTTAAGTGACAAACCAAGCAACTTCGGGGGTGTTAAGGGTGGGTTCCCATACCATGTGACACATTTTTTTTAAATACTAGCCTCCCCCTCTTTGACCACTCATAGTATTGGATGAGCCAAGCCCCCACTCCTCTATTTTTCACTTAGTAATTCATAAAACAATTTTAAATTATTTTTTCATAAAAAAACCTTTGGCTCATTTTAGCTTTATTAATATGATATACATAATCTAACTTATTTAGGTATACTCCAATTTAGAATCCAAGTTATTTTATGTCAACAATGACATCTATGAATGAAAACTTAACAAAAACTGATAACAATAACCAAGGTAACAAATTTCGTGATAACAGCAAAGTTATCACTAAAAACGAACACAAACCTCAACGACACATAATCTGACATGTGTACCAATAAAAAATTAAATAAGAATTAAAAAAATAACTAGATCAAGAAAAACTGTTTGTAAGCTAAAAGCAAAACTTAAAAAAATTCCGAGCTTCTGTGCTTTCATTTGTTGATACCAATGTTGTAAAATATTTTCCACCAATATTCAATGAGTTTTGTAACCCCTTATACAAAAAATATGCATGTTTGAGTCGTGTGTCTCAGGATAAATTAAAATAGAATTAAAATTGCGTAATGAATGCAATACTCAATTTTGCACATTTATTATATTTTATGAATAAATTGCTGATATATACAATTGTACTTTGAAAAGAAATATAGGCGAATCGGTCACTCTAATTTTTACGAAACAAATCAAAGACTTAAGTCATTTTTTCATTGAAACTTTGTCAACAACATACAAGACATATTTTGATTTAGTAGGCTAAACAGTTACTTCAGTGACGGACGGGACAGCGAGGTATATGGCGAGATTGAACGAGTAACGTGTCCTGTGGAAAATGTCTTTCGCACACTACCACAGACTGAGTTCAAAAGCTGTCAGTTTTAAATCAGCTGGCGTCCCGGCATAAACCTATACATATGCATCAATTCTGCCACCTGGGAGTAAAAAGTTGCTGAACATTGCGCGTCATAATTTGAATATGGCTCGAAAAAGCGCGAGATTTCCACTGAGGATATTTACTACGTGACGAAAATCTAAGCCTCCCCAGTCCCTGTGACTTAGTGTGGTATTTTGAAGACCCTCTCCACCCCTTGCCCCCTGAATCTGTGTCACATAGAATGGGTACGTAGTAATTACTAATAAGTAATTCGGGACAAAAATAAACATACTGGTATCTATGTACGTACATTCTTATGGTACAAAAATAATATATCTAAATAGCTTGTACATGTTTACATAAAATATTCCTACTTATTTTATTACATACCTACTTAATAATTAGGATGCTTGATATACCAATGACCTTTACCTATGTACTATTTAATATTAATGCTAGTCTCTGTTAATATATTTACAACTATTTAGTATAAATATCCTGTTACAAAATATTTAACTTGACACTGCATTTCCAGTAAGTTGTTGTTAAAATTCCGCGAACAAGAAACAAGTTCTGAGAAGATGTGAAGGGTAACAAAAAATGAACCAAGGGGAATTCCCCAAATTTATTTCATGGCAACAAATTCTTTGAATGAATGGATTGGATTATTTTTTATATATGTATATTGTACTATGGATTCCTTACTTTCATATACATATTATATCCTTAAGATTTAAGGTTCAGTAGGTACTTTTTTACGCAGTTGATCAAAGTTGACCAAAAATTCGTAGATAGGTAATATTTTTGGACTGAATTTGAAACTCGAAACTTTTTAGCGTCTTTATTAGATTTCTCCCTGATCCCACTCGATATGGAATCATGCTAATTTTAAGCCTGTTCTGTGCTTGTAAGTTCATGTTTGTGTGAATCACCCTTTTCAAAAACGCAGATGACGTCACGACTACCGGAAAACAAATCAGTTTCAACATGTCCTTACCAGTTGGTTTATTCTGGTTTTGTTATTAATTAGTCATTTTGTGTTTGTTCAGCTTCCAAATAGATAACTACTTTTTTTTTACTGGGTTTGAAAGTCCGCCGAATTCAAAAAGTGCAGTATAATTATTTTTACTACATTGGTAATGTAGCAGTTTATTGAATTTGTGCAAATAATCTAAATACTTAGCTACACACATTCTTACATTCAAGAGATAATTAAAAAATGTGAACAAACAAAATATATTTTGTACACGCAAACAACCTACATTTTATACCGAGCTAGGTCTACGACAATTTAAAAATTAGAAGAGACTGGCTGGCTGATGGTCAGCAGTTGCTGATGATGACTATAAAAAATATAGAGTTATAAAATTCTGATATCCAGAAATATGCAGTACACATCTTGCATGAAATTCGTAGATCTATCTACGAATTGCGTACCGAAATTGAAAATATCTGTTCGTAAATCTTACACATTGATTAAAATTCAAAATATTAATAATCTTGATGGTATTGTCAGATGACATGGTGCCCTCATGGTCTGCCAGCCAGGTCTGCCCAGGCACTGGACCCAAGGACCTGAAGACATTTCCTATTCATCCGTGTAACATAACCTAGGCTAATTATCTTTGTACTTATTTCTAGTTACTAGAGCTGGTAACCTTGAGATATAAAAACTACATATAATGTCAGATAGTATAGACAATAGCATAAAATTATCAAATGATTTGGCAAAACAAGTATATACGTGATAATGATAAGTTTACACGCAACTTACAAAGTCTTACACACGATGCAAATATTACTGGAACCCTAGTACGTTCCCATTCCACTGACGCGGAGCGAAGGGTTGGCATCGACCAATCATTGATCACATTGGTTTGATTAAATATTATAATATTTTTTAATTTTCCTTACAATAACACAATAGTCTCTCCCTGGTTCTTGCTAAGCCCATTCCTGCACGTCTCCGCGTTATCGTTGAGGACGCTCCTTAAGATATCCATATTGTCTGAGGTTACTGGCTCTAAATAAACTCAGTGATGTGATTTTGAATTTATGTTAATCACAACAATTTTAATTTGATTTGGGTTGCAATGGGTTAAGAATTGCTGGAAATTATATCATGCAATTTGCCATCTTACTGAAAGTAAAAAACAAATAACAGCAATTGCAAGTCTTGCTGGTTTGCTGCTCATGCTCAACCATTTGCATTGCTTTTCGACCATTTTTTTGTCAGCCCGTCAGGACTGTAATTTGACCATTCCAACCCTCCTCAAAAGTTTGTGATTTCCCTTGTTATAATTTTGCAATGTTCTAATTTGTGTGATAAACTGTTATTGGTAAGCTTTAACATTATCATACTTTACAATCGATATCATATCTAACAGTTTATCACAATGTATGCATGTAATTTTGTGTAAGAATTATTAATTTAAGATTATTATTGAAAAAAATACTGATAAAACAGCGAATATGACAAAAAAGTAAAGACAAAAGAAAATACATTAAAACATTAACGAATTGAGAAAAGAAAGAGTTCAGAAAAAAAACATTGCAAACATGAGAAAAAAAAAACAAACATATATAAGAATACACAGTAAAAAAGAATGAAAAAATACTTACACAACAAACAACAAAAGATTATCATCTAAAAAAATAGTCTCTATTTTGTATCGGGGTCAGCCAGGGCAAAACTCTCGGACCGTTCCTGTCAGTAATGTGTGTTGTAGATATCGCTCGGGACACCAGCGACTCGGAGGCGGCTGATTCAGACACGTTCGAGTACGAGCCGGTCACAGAGTCAGACGAGGACGGACCTGTGGATGCGGACTCCACGGACTGCAGTGATGTAAGTTGACTATACCTGACTGTACGATTATTTCTAGGGACTAGGATTATTTGTCTACCGCCACCTTCAAATCTCATATAGATTGAGATATTTATTTGTGATATGTTTATTTTATCACGCTTATGTAATTTTTCTTTTTGTATTGACGAAGAGACGTTAATTTTTATGGAAATTGGTACAAGAGTGGCTCTACCTGGGCGTCTCGTGACTCACCGAACTCGAGGCTCAAGGCATCAACAGCTAAATACTCTCAACATAAAAATAAATAATTCTGTTTTATTTCCAGAGCGACCTAATAAAGACCAAAGTGGTGGAGGTGTCGCTCCACGAAGGCGACCTCGTGTTCGCGGACTCTGAGCAAACGGACCTGGCGCCTGCCTCCGGCTCCGAATCCGACTCCGAAATCGATTACCACAATTTTTGGAATTGTGCACAGTGCCACGTCGCTAACAAAAACCCGCTTTATAGTTATTGCCAGAAATGTCATAAGGTGACTGTTTACAATTAATGAACGAGTAATAGGTATAACTAGGGCAACACCTCCCTTCTAAGAATTTTGAATAGCTCCACTACGATTATCAAGACGCCTACCAAGCGTGATTTCGCATTTTTTTTAAGGGATGCATGTCCTCCTGTGTAGGTAAGGAGAAGGTATAATATTGAAATGTAAAGCTTGTTCGTCAAACAATTCATATTCTGAGAACTTAAATAAGGTCTGCATCTCTCGGTCTGGAAACAAAGCAATAGATTTAGTAATGTTACTTCGTAACAGCTACTTCTCGATTTCATCAATCAACTTTGAGCCTTATGTGATATTGAAATAACTTTCATAACCCTTTGCTCGTCAAAAAAGGGCTAACCGAAACGTCAACCTCCTTTCCAGAACCGCCAGAACTTGTTTCCGCGTAGGCCGCAGCCCCGGCGCAAAAACAAGCGGAAGACCGGTGTTGACTCCGGAGCCCTGTCCCAGCTCTCCTCGCAGTACTCCAGCATGGCCTCGCAGCCTCTCATCCTGTCCCAGGACTCTGGCGTCTTCTCGCTAGCGAGCCAGGAGGACCCACCCGCCGCAGCCGACAGTAAGAACCGTATTAAAACCAAAAAACGCAGGTCCGAAAGCGCGGATAGGGTATCCAAACGTCCCAAGTATTCGTATTCCTCTAGTGAATCCGAATCGGATAACGAGGTTAGCCCGCTCGCGAAAACGTTCAGCGATCCCGCGGTCACTATCCAAGATACCGTCATTACTAAGAAAGTTATCGCGAACAGTGTCAAAGAGATTGAGCGAGTGGACGCGAAGGAACTGTGCTTGATTTGTGTAACGGAGCCTAAGTCGGGGGTGTTCATCCACGGTAGGATAGCGCACATTTGCTGCTGTTACGGCTGCGCTAAGAAAGTCTGGGCTAAGGCGAAGAGGTGCCCCGTATGTAATCGCAAGATCAGTAACGTTCTGAGAGCTGTGGTTATGTAGGTGTCCGTAGAACGATAAAAAGTGCAAGGCTACTCTGTTCTAGAATCCAAGATGTATTTGTAAACAAAGATATGTATTATTTATTTATGTAAACTTAAAAACTAAAAACAAGAACAGACTTCAACATGCTAACTACATAGTAACAAGAAAAACTTAGTAATGCATTATTAAATAGTGTCAAAATGTTGTGCACATTTTGAAGCAGTTCAAACTTGATAACGGACTAATGATATGATGAATCAAATCTTGCATAAACAAGGATTATTTCGAACTCTACTATTTCTTCCAATGTTAGGTGCCAGTTTCGTTAAATAGTTTCCACCAACATTTATTTAGTTTTGTATCGCCTTTTATTACAAAAATATCTGATTCTAGAACCGAGTAGGTAGGTCAATTCAAACATGTATTGTCAACAACACCTCTGGGTGACACCACAATTTTTTGGGACTACGCATCTGAAATAAGTAATCATCGTTTGATCGAGAGATCATCTATGTTATATCGTGATCTTACGAATTATAAAATAATTGATATCGATAAATCCATAAGTTCACTCATAAACGAAATTAATGAGGCTAACACAAATATATACATTTAACACCTGCTGTCTCATACAAAAGGCCTGTCATTTAAAAGAAAAAGCGAAACGCACTAATGTAATCTGAGATTTAAAAAACTTATACTATGGAAATAATAAATTTTAAGTTGCACGATCAAACTAAAAAAAAAAAACTTCATAATAAATTTCCAAAAAGTATTGAAGAATCGGCTTGTTTACCTGTTATCAAGGAAAGATTTAAGAAATATCTATTTGAGAATATTCCTGTAGAAGTCTAACATTTGTACTGTAAAGGTCAACTTTGTTAAACAAGTTTTAAAAGTACATTATGTACTAAGAAAAATACATTTCTCTGTAAGTGAATGTATATATGTTATTTGAGAAATAAATGCCTTTAACCATAAGTTTAGTATTAGAACTTCATTACGGTGGTCAGGTTGACTAAAAACATTGTAAACTCTACGCCAGTGGTGTCGTGCAGTCGTGTCGTTGACAATGCGTTGAATTCAAATGGTAATTAGGAGTATGCGCGATGCGTAAGTATGTTCAAACTTGTAAGCGCGATTTAGTAATAATAGGCACGAGGTGAAAACGCAAGTTGATTCATGTTTTAAACGGAAGTCGAGTATCGCGCCCCATGGGTGCTTCGAAGCCTTCTACCTCGCCCTGAACTTTGAAAAGCCGTAAAACTTTGCAAACAATCATGGTTATGACTCAGTAAAGGCACTGATAATGTGATTTTTACAAAAATTTGTGGTATTTGTAACAGTTCCGAAATATTTGAAAACGGAAAACACCACAAATCCCGGTACATTTCGCGTTATCAGCGCTTTGAGGAGTGGCTGCAGGTTTCACACTATTGTGTAGTGATGTGTCGTGGATATCGCGTCAGAAGCAGATCGGTATCATGCACTTGGATGAAAACACATGGTTACAGTGTATTCATCTTCATCATATCAGCCCATACACGTCCACTGCTGGACATAACCCTCCCCCATACGACGACACCAATAGCGGTCCTGAGCCGCCTCCAGTGATCGACTAACTGCGACGACTACGATGTCGTCGGTCGAGTGGATGGTTTCCCAACACTCCGTTTCACGACGCCACTCGAGAACCTGTGAAAACTAGCCAAGTTCATTCAAGACAGTGGCTTCACCGATAACAGAGCCGAGATCATATAGAAAGGTGCCAAGTTTAATATCAGTTTGTAATTATCTTAATGTGTTACGTTCATTATTTATTTAATAAAATTAAATAAATATGTTTTTATTTCAGTACAAAGGTACATTCCGTATGATAAGGAATGGATACACAAGAGCAAAAATTGAATAAAATCAAAACAATATCATTCAATTTAATAAGTGTCAGGGCAAGTTATCCTTTTGTTTTAATATTGGACTTGCCACGACACCAATTAAATAATGAAAGAACGTAACCAATTAAGATTAGGAACTGCTATGAAACTTGACACCTCGCTATGATCTCGGCTTTATTATAAGTGAAGTCACTTTCTGAACGAACTTTGCTAGTTTTCACTTGTTTAGTTTTTGATTAGATTTTATTACTCTTTGCTCAGATTAAATATTATTTAATTTTCAATCCATGAGAACATTTTCGTTGTTTGTGTAAAGATACTAACTGGTATTGCGTCGCCCGTTTATTCCCGAACTTGGCTAGACGCTCTAACGTGTTTCTCAATTTCTAACCGTTTGAAACCAATATGCTTCTGAAACGTCACGCACGACATACCACACTACAATAGTGAGCTTCTTAAAGTAAAAGACTCAGGGTATTGAATGGAAAACGTAGGTTTCTTAGTCTCAGACAAGAATGTCTGAAAGAACTAAGATGTAAGTAAACTTGGCAATCTCTGGAATTGTACGCGCTTGTGCCAAAAAGATGATGTATGTTACGATTTATCTTCACATCCTCAATCTAGCTGACACCAGTGCAATATAATTCTAGAGATAATGATACAGTCAGCATCAATGCAGATGAGCTCGATTTGTGTAGAACAGAACGTTCTTACCGAAATTTTCTACGCCAGAGGCTAACTCTGTACACATCGATCCTTATCGAAGTTCGTGCTCGGGTTTCAAAACAGATAAAAATACAGGATGTTCGGCAAACAGACATACGCCTGCAATGTGCTTGTAGATTTGCAACGAATAAGAAACAAAAATATTCTTAACTTTTTGTAAACATTTCTTATAAAATAAACAAATAAAATCCGTTTAAAAAATTAAGGAGCAAAAATTATATTACAAAACATATGGTTAAATACAATAACCACAAAAATACTTGATTATGTCATAATAACATTCGTAAAACAAAATAAGCAACTTTTGAGACTAACTGTCTGTATTGCCAAGTTTACTGCGTTTAATTTACTGCGGCCGGGAAATAAGTTTAATTTCTTATTTATTTATAACGTAGAGCGTTTTTTTTTGTTGTGATACCTAGATTAATTCTTGCTATGCAAGACCTCCTGATGAATGGATGATGCAAGGAGGATTGGCTGATGATGTATGAGAAACTTTCAAATTAAATGAAAATGTAAATAAAGCTGTGAAAGACGTTTTCCACCGAACAGAGCTTGATAATATATATTTTATATAAAAAATTAGGTTAATCTCAAAAAGCGCTTCGTCATCTTCTTCTAGGTTAGTTTTTCAATGCCAAAACTCCATCGGATTCGTTATTAAAATATAGGTGTCATAAGGAATGATATATCGGACTAGCTTATAGGTTTATGTTTAAGATTATTAGCATTAAGCTATTGAAATAATGGCTAGGCTCACCCGATTCTCGTTTTATACGTTCAAAGTATCCATGGTTAAGTTAAACATCTTCAATATTGAGTGCTTTTCCTTCCTCTGTCCTATTACCGTGGGACACGCTGCATACAGGGTGAATTTTTAATGTACAACATTTTCAATACATGCTTTATTAATTGTATACCAAACAATAATAATGTTTCCTTAGTGGTTGGTCAAGTGTGAAAAAAATATCGAGTTTTTACTATATTCTAGGTTCTACCAGTAATTTAGATAGCAGACAAGAAGTTTTGCGCACATTGTAAGCCATTTGCTATAAATCTTCACCTTAAACAAATTTTGAATCAATTGTTGTTTTGCAGTCTATCGACATAATGTCGATGTGTCAATGGATTCCATTCCAAAACAAAAATTTATTTAATGTTTGTTTTAGCATGGCTCGAAGCAAATGGCTTACAATGTGCGCAAAATTTATCTGCTATCTGAATGACGCTGAAGTTTTTTGCACGCATTACCAACCACCTTAAGCTAAACATTTCATACAGCTTTATCAAGCACTGAACTAAGATACTATTGACTACTATTCGTTGTAGAAAAATGGCGATTGTATGCGAACTAAAACTGGCGAAGAAAACACCTTTCAGCGTTTTCAATTCGAACAAAAGACTTAAAATAATATTCATTTTTCCCTGAAATAGATCCGGACTCAATGGCTCGCGGATGTTTCACAGTTTGAATTCTAAACTATGTATTTTAAAAATTCATCCTGTACTGTGCTTTCCTGTGTTAGTAAATCCTATAAGTGAGGATTTCTTCATAAATAAATAAATAATGTTGGTTTATTATGTCATTACTTGTGTAGTTATAAATATTTCAACTAAATAATACAAACCCACCATCCTGCCTACCGCTAGAGGATTTATCTTTTGTTTCTTGTTATATTAGAGTCTTTATCGGAAAATATTTTTATTAAATTAGTACCATTTTAAGTCCATTAAAAGATCTCTGTATATAGATTTTTTCTATCTAAATGATATTATTTAGATAGGTACTACTAACCCATGTTGTCCCATATCATGTAACTAACAAACAAATTTCGAAAAAAATATTGAAAAAAAATACAAATCGAAAAAAAATACTCGATACATCAGAAAAAAATATTAATAAATAAATATTTTCTTTTCAGCATATCTGATTTTTTATTTATAATGCGATATCCTTTACCAACTCGTACTTAGGTGTTTTATTTGCAAAATATAATCATTAAAATATGTTACTATTTAACACGATAAACGCCGATTCAAATTTAGCGGTTGTTTCGTTTGGGCCGTGGGGCTCTCCGGTGAGCGACAGCAATTATTTTGATATTTTTTTTGATAATAATAAGAAATTATAATTTAGATCGGGGTTTTTGACTATTTTGAATCGCATGAGCCAATAAAATATAATTTGTAAAATTTGCCGTAATCGCGAATCTACGTCGGCCCATAAGGAAAGTATAGTGGTGGTCACCGGTGACCACCATGGCGTTCAATGTGTTAACGGGTATTGAATTGATCTTTCATCATCACGGGATGACCACGGCAGCGTGCGTTCTGATCGAGTAAGTTTAAAAAACCCAGTAAGTGCTTCATGAGATTTTACATAGGTACAGTCGGCGTCAAATTGATATGAGCGTTTAGAGTAGTCAAAATGATCTGAAAAACATACGAGGGGTGATCCAAAAAAAATGATAATCGATATAATGTTTATCAGTCAAAATTATATTTGTTTTTCAACATAATTTCGTATCAAGTCAATACATTTAGTTCATCGCTTCTATGATGTATGAATTCCTTTTGAAAAAAAAAATCATCATGACTCTCCCAAAATGCATCTATAGCGGCCACCGACTCGCTATTGTCTTCATTCAAACTTACCCCTGAGCTGCTCTTTAAGCCGAAGAAAGATATGGAGGTAGCTGGGAGCTAGATCTGGTGAATATGAGATGTTGTTGATGAGTGTGATGATGTTATTCATGAGATGTTTGTCGCTAAGGATTCTCCATCTGAGGATGCTACCGTATGAGATCCCTGTTACATCAACTAAATGTATGATAGTCACTCTTCGGTCAGCTAACACAAGATCTTCGACTTTTCACATTCTCTCCACTGTGGTTGGCCGTCCTTCACGATGCTCATCTGTCGATATTCGGCCCGGGTTAAACTCTGCATCAGCGTGCAACTGTAGAATATGGAGGAGTAGAGCTCCCGTAACGTTTCTACCAAGTCGGCGAGTATGCCTTTGGTACTAATTTTTTTCAGGCAGAGGTACTTGAAGACGGCTCGGACCACGTTTGTGTTGTGTTCGTGTTTTCGAACGACTGTTCGTATTCAAACGAATGTAGCTTTCGTGGATGACGTTGTATTTATATGATTTTTTTACCCGTAACTAGAGATAGTGTAAGCAAACTACCACAATTTTTTCTAATCACTAGAAATATCCGATTATCATTACTTTTGGAACACCCCTCGTGTAAGCAATTTGATATATGTACGCAGTTCAAATCATTATACTGTTGTAAGCACCCAATGTGTTCCAAATATCTTACTAGTCATTGTTTGATATTTATATGAGCAGTCAGGGTGTTCAAAATTATCTTAGTGAACAAAGCTCTCAAAGATGATATATTAAGTATCTATGACATTTTAAGTATTCACTCAAAAGAGTTTGCATACTACCTTTAAGAAATTTGTTTGCTAAGATAATTTTGAACACCTGTCTGCTGATATAAATATAAACAATGAGTAGTAAGATATTTTGAACACCTTAGGTGCTTACAACAATATGATGATTCGTATTGCGTATATCAAATTGCTTTTCTGTTTGAATACATATGTGGTAAGTCCAATTGGTTTCTGTAAAAAAAAACGAAATGTAAGCTAGACAACGAATTGTTGCTTTTACTTATTATGATGAAAAATAAAATTTAACTGGCCTTGTGTACACCTTCCTTGCATAACCACACCACAGGCGGGCACAACACGACGCAGTGGCGCATGGCAGGGGCGGGCGGCACGGGCCGCGGTGGTAGGTGGTGTACAAACGTATTCTAATTTATATGAGCTTGCGAGCTGAACGACGGGAATACAAAACCTACATATCGTCCGTGTACTCCTGATACCTCCTAACAAAATGCTAATTGTACAGGAGGAAGAAAAAACTTTTTTTTTTGTGTTAAGTCTATAAGAAAAACAAAAAAGTAGTTGGATTAAAATAATCTTTTTCATTTAATGATAAAGAAAAACCATGTTATTTTTGCATTAAAATAATTATATAGTAGATAAAAGTTATTTCTTTTCGAGTTTTTGGTAATGAACAGATAGGAGAAATTTCCATTAGTAAGATAGGAGTATTTCGTATATATATATATATATACATCATCATCATCAGCCTATACACCTCCACTGCTGGACATAGGCCTCCCCCGTACGACGCCAGAAATAGCGGTCCTGAGCCGCCTCCATCCGACTCCCTGCGACCGCTACGATGTCGTCGGTCTATCCGAGTGGATGGTCTCCCATGTAGGGGGGGATTTGCCATAATCACCACGCTTGGCAGGCGGATTGGTGATCGCAGTGTTGGTGTTTAAAAATACTCAGAAGGAAGCTGCTGCCCATCCTCTCATAAAATCTATACTAAATAAACCAAGAAACAATTTTTAAAACCTTATTAGGGTATCAACAGTCTTCTCCGACATTATAATTTAAAAAATGGCAACAGATTCAGTCTTAAACACGATAACGCTAACGCTAAGTTAGCAAATTCTTAATTAGCTATTTACCCTACACATAGCCCACATAAAAACTAGTATGTGTTAATTATTTAAAATCTTAAAAACTAATTATAAAAAGTTTTTTTCACTGAAATTATAATTTTCTAAAAAAGTTATGAGTTAGTCTCAAATATGGAAAGAATTAGCTTTCTAATTAGTTATTATCTTACAACCTAGGAACTTTAAAGATAAATTTTTCGTGCTTCACACACATATTAACATTTAGTAACTCCAGAATTTCTTTAGTTTTCATTAGTTAATGATCATGACGATTTACCCCAGTAAATCGTCATAGAATGAATGACAATCTAACGAAATTACGGATTTGAGTTCTTGAAGGTGTTTGAACTTTTGGAGTGTAATGGGTAATTTAGTGTTATGTAATGGGCTGTACGGGTTTCCCAATAGGAATCAAAGTCCAGTTTAACTTTTATAGTGCCTTCTTTCTCGTCGTATAGAATAGCCCTAATATCCGTTACTTTAGCATCACCTGCCTTGCGTCCCGGTCTGACGGATGTATATCGCCATGTCCCAGGATCGGAAAAGTTCTTAAAAAATATATGGTTTACCATTATAGCTTCATATTCGCGAGGATTTTTGCGCGCTTCATTAGTAACAGACAGAAAGTCACTCTGGAGGTGGACTAATCTGTTATTGAGCTTTCTTTCTATAGCGCTATGTACACAGTCTCCTTCCATCTGTGTGTGTCCTACGTCGAGGTATTTTTGAACTATCGACACATCATGTCCAATGGAAAAGTTCAGTAAAGCGATTGCAAGTATGTTGTAAGTATGAGGTTGATCTTCATTTAGTTCAGATTCAGAGCTTAAAGCATCATAGTTGGTGGTTCATATTCGCTATCGTCTTCAGGCGAAAAGTGTTCACAAATAGTAGTAGAATAATCTTGTGTAACTGATGCCACTGATGTAGGTCTTGATATCGGTGGTTCACAGTAGAATGTCGGTAGAACAGCGGCTACCTGATCTTCTAGCTCAATGAGATCACGGTTTTCACCATTGTTTACAGGCAATAGTTCTTCTTGTTCAATCATATCATGGTTTTCACCATTGCTTGCAAGCATGACGTAGGGTTCAACGACGAGGCTGAATGGCTATACCAATTTGTTCTGAGGCTGATAACGCATGGCTCGATGCTGTTGATGTTGGTGCGTCATCTTCTGCTCCATGGTTGCCATCAACAATATGGTTTACTAAGATGTGCGCCCTATTTCGGGACGCCATTATTATAAACCTGCCAAGCAAGTAAAAAAAACTATGTAGATGTAGGTATTTATATAGGTACCTATAAAAGAAAAACTATGATTATTTACCAAAATAGTATTCCAAAAACCAAAAGAAATATCCTATCTATTCCGAATGAGAGCCAAATTGTACCATGTTTACATAAAAAATGTTGGTAAAAAATCCTCCTATCTGATAAAATAACCTGTAAGTAACTAATACGTCTACATTTATACAACATAAAACTGTCAAAATACTCTAAAAATTCTATTAAATAACTTTAATAAGGAATTTCGTAAAAATAAGCAGTTTAAACATACCTTATTTACTCGAAACATCAAAATATCGACGAGCCGCGTGCGCGAACAAGCAGACTTAGGAGAAATTTCCGGCGAAATAATGACGATAAGTTTTAGAAGATATTTCTTCAGACGTATTGCCACTGAACTAGGGTTTTTTTAAATTGGGATGTTAATGCTTTCAACGGCTTCCTACCTAAGCCAACAGATGGCATCAAAAACAAGTTTTGTCAAAATTGTTAGATAGGAGGTATCAGAAGTACACGGACGATATACAGTTAAGTTACGTCTGGGAAACGCATCATTTTTTTTAATAACTAAAGTTGTAATTATTTTAATATATTTCCTGTGTTTTATGTTAGGATCGAATCGGAATCTGGTCCTTACTTTCTGTTATACCCTGAAGTTCTAAGGTAAAATTCTTTATTTTTTTGGCAAAAGCTCCAATGCCTTGTAATTGTAATGATTGGCACATTAACATCTGGGACTAAGGACTGTACCGATAGTACAGTCCTTAGATGTTAATGTACCTAATACGATATCTGATCAGATCACTAAAATAATTTAACAGCAGCACTAAAATTATTCATCCTTTTGTTTGATTTCGACTTGACTTCCTAAAGGCAAGGCAGTATGTGTCTGGTTTGCCACTTCTCTGCCAGTGTACAATTCATGGAATAGTCATTATGTTAACTATTATTTAAATTGTTTTTTTCATGTCTTATTTATGATACATACATACAGCGAGGTAAAAATCACATTAGTGCTTTCCAAATTTACCGCTCATATTATTATTGTTGTATCCATGCCTCCATTTCTATGACTATGAAATTAAATTCCACCGTGGGTATTGCATATAGGTACTACAATTGCCGATGATATCCCGGACGTCAGCCTTTACGAGATAAGGACGGCTCTCAAACAGCTTAAAAACAACAAGGCACCCGGGGATGACGGAATGACGACAGAGCTTCTGAAAGCGGGTGGATCATGAGCCTTCAGAGGCTATTCAACTCCGTCATTCTCGAGGGACAAACGCCAGAGGCGTGGAACAGAAGTGTGGTCTACTGTTCCATAAGAAGGGTGACAAAGCCCTTCTAAAGAACTATAGGCCCATCTCACTGCTGAGCCACGTCTATAAGCTGTTTTCGAGAGTAATCACCAATCGTCTCGCTCGAAGGTTTGACGACTTCCAGCCGCCCGAACAAGCCGGGTTCCGAAAAGGCTTTAGTACCGTAGACGTGTTTTCTGTATAATCTGCCGGAGCGTATGTATGTATACGCTCCGGCAGATTATACAGAAAACAGAAGAGTATAACCGGTGGTTATGTTTAGCGTTTGTGGACTACGAGAAAGCCTTTGATTCAGTCGAAACCTGGACAGTCCTGCAGTATCTCCAGCGGTCCCAAATCGACTACCGGTATATCCAAGTGTTGAAGTGTTTGTACAGCAAGGCAGTGGCCTTGCTGTACAAATACAAACACTCGATGGACCGACGACATCGTAGCGGTCGCAGGGAGTCGTTGGATGGAGACGGCTCAGGACCGCCATTCGTGGCGTCGTTTGGGGTAGGCCTATGTTCAGCAGTGGACGTGTACGGGCTGATGATGACTACACTTGATGTTTCAAGTAAGCTAGCTATAAAATTTTACGAATGGCGAAAGTGTTCCTAGTGTACGCTGCTCTGGCAATCCCGAGGTAGGTACCATCCGCAGAACGTACCATCAATCACTCAAATGTAAGTACCTACTTAACTCTTAAGTTATTTTCTGCCGTAGGTATAGCTCTCAGAATCTGACACAGATTCGCGCGAAATCCAAATATTTTAGCGATTTTTAATATTCATTGCGTTCATTATATATATGCCTTCTGCAAAGAATATTGTTGTAGAAGTAGCACCAAATCGTTTATTAAAACATGGGTTCATAGAAATGTTTTACGTTTCACGGGAAACTACTTTTTCCTCTATTTATATTCCTTGTAGAACGCAGAAAATATTATTAAAAACTAAACCTAAAATATTTGAATTTGCGTGAAGTTGTGTCAAAGGCTAAAGTTAATTATAATTAATAATAATTATAATTGGATTAATAAAGTGCTATACTATTTAATTCTATTGTACGTCCATGGTTTTAAGCTTTCCAGTTAGGAAGAGTAAAAAAGTTACAGTGAAATAAATAGCTTTCTTTGAACCTGTACAAGCTAATATTTGAAAGGCCCAGTTTATAAGTACCTACATGCAACAAATCTTGCAACTGAATATTAGACCATTTTCCATCAACCAATTAAGCTGAAATTCGGCATACATAATAAGTTCAGTGACCATATTATGGAGCGATCGAGCTGGTCTGATGATGGAGACTGAAGGCCATAGGAACTCGAAACGACGTAACCCCGTTGAGTTTGGGTTCGTTGGATTTGTTTTCCCAAGAACTTTGATCCTAGATGATAATAAAATCTAGTTTATAAAATGTTTTTGAAACACATTATCAGACTTCCTTCATATTACCTTCATACTAAGTGCTCATATACACGAGCGGCAAAGTGCCAACGACAGAGGTAACTGTAGCCGTCGTCGTCGACGCGTCAACGGCAGCTGTCGACAATTGACGGCAGCCGTCGACAGTTGACGGCAGCCGTCGACTATCGACAACTGCCGTCAATTGTCGACAGCTGCCGTTGACGCGTCGACGACGACGGCTACAGTTACCTCTGTCGTTGGCACTTTGCCGCTCGTGTATATGAGCACTTAGTATGAAGGTAATATGAAGGAAGTCTGATAATGTGTTTCAAAAACATTTTATAAACTAGATTTTATTATCATCTAGGATCAAAGTTCTTGGGAAAACAAATCCAACGAACCCAAACTCAACGGGGTTACGTCGTTTCGAGTTCCTATGGCCTTCAGTCTCCATCATCAGACCAGCTCGATCGCTCCATAATATGGTCACTGAACTTATTATGTATGCCGAATTTCAGCTTAATTGGTTGATGGAAAATGGTCTAATATTCAGTTGCAAGATTTGTTGCATGTAGGTACTTATAAACTGGGCCTTTCAAATATTAGCTTGTACAGGTTCAAAGAAAGCTATTTATTTCACTGTAACTTTTTTACTCTTCCTAACTGGAAAGCTTAAAACCATGGACGTACAATAGAATTAAATAGTATAGCACTTTATTAATCCAATTATAATTATTATTAATTATAATTAACTTTAGCCTTTGACACAACTTCACGCAAATTCAAATATTTTAGGTTTAGTTTTTAATAATATTTTCTGCGTTCTACAAGGAATATAAATAGAGGAAAAAGTAGTTTCCCGTGAAACGTAAAACATTTCTATGAACCCATGTTTTAATAAACGATTTGGTGCTACTTCTACAACAATATTCTTTGCAGAAGGCATATATATAATGAACGCAATGAATATTAAAAATCGCTAAAATATTTGGATTTCGCGCGAATCTGTGTCAGATTCTGAGAGCTATACCTACGGCAGAAAATAACTTAAGAGTTAAGTAGGTACTTACATTTGAGTGATTGATGGTACGTTCTGCGGATGGTACCTACCTCGGGATTGCCAGAGCAGCGTACACTAGGAACACTTTCGCCATTCGTAAAATTTTATAGCTAGCTTACTTGAAACATCAAGTGTAGTCATCATCAGCCCGTACACGTCCACTGCTGAACATAGGCCTACCCCAAACGACGCCACGAATGGCGGTCCTGAGCCGTCTCCATCCAACGACTCCCTGCGACCGCTACGATGTCGTCGGTCCATCGAGTGTTTGTATTTGTACAGCAAGGCCACTGCCTTGCTGTACAAACACTTCAACACTTGGATATACCGGTAGTCGATTTGGGACCGCTGGAGATACTGCAGGACTGTCCAGGTTTCGACTGAATCAAAGGCTTTCTCGTAGTCCACAAACGCTAAACATAACCACCGGTTATACTCTTCTGTTTTCTGTATAATCTGCCGGAGCGTATACATACATACGCTCCGGCAGATTATACAGAAAACACGTCTACGGTACTAAAGCCTTTTCGGAACCCGGCTTGTTCGGGCGGCTGGAAGTCGTCAAACCTTCGAGCGAGACGATTGGTGATTACTCTCGAAAACAGCTTATAGACGTGGCTCAGCAGTGAGATGGGCCTATAGTTCTTTAGAAGGGCTTTGTCACCCTTCTTATGGAACAGTAGACCACACTTCTGTTCCACGCCTCTGGCGTTTGTCCCTCGAGAATGACGGAGTTGAATAGCCTCTGAAGGCTCATGATCCACCCGCTTTCAGAAGCTCTGTCGTCATTCCGTCATCCCCGGGTGCCTTGTTGTTTTTAAGCTGTTTGAGAGCCGTCCTTATCTCGTAAAGGCTGACGTCCGGGATATCATCGGCAATTGTAGTACCTATATGCAATACCCACGGTGGAATTTAATTTCATAGTCATAGAAATGGAGGCATGGATACAACAATAATAATATGAGCGGTAAATTTGGAAAGCACTAATGTGATTTTTACCTCGCTGTATGTATGTATCATAAATAAGACATGAAAAAAACAATTTAAATAATAGTTAACATAATGACTATTCCATGAATTGTACACTGGCAGAGAAGTGGCAAACCAGACACATACTGCCTTGCCTTTAGGAAGTCAAGTCGAAATCAAACAAAAGGATGAATAATTTTAGTGCTGCTGTTAAATTATTTTAGTGATCTGATCAGATATCGTATTAGGTACATTAACATCTAAGGACTGTACTATCGGTACAGTCCTTAGTCCCAGATGTTAATGTGCCAATCATTACAATTACAAGGCATTGGAGCTTTTGCCAAAAAAATAAAGAATTTTACCTTAGAACTTCAGGGTATAACAGAAAGTAAGGACCAGATTCCGATTCGATCCTAACATAAAACACAGGAAATATATTAAAATAATTACAACTTTAGTTATTAAAAAAAATGATGCGTTTCCCAGACGTAACTTAACTGTATATCGTCCGTGTACTTCTGATACCTCCTATCTAACAATTTTGACAAAACTTGTTTTTGATGCCATCTGTTGGCTTAGGTAGGAAGCCGTTGAAAGCATTAACATCCCAATTTAAAAAAACCCTAGTTCAGTGGCAATACGTCTGAAGAAATATCTTCTAAAACTTATCGTCATTATTTCGCCGGAAATTTCTCCTAAGTCTGCTTGTTCGCGCACGCGGCTCGTCGATATTTTGATGTTTCGAGTAAATAAGGTATGTTTAAACTGCTTATTTTTACGAAATTCCTTATTAAAGTTATTTAATAGAATTTTTAGAGTATTTTGACAGTTTTATGTTGTATAAATGTAGACGTATTAGTTACTTACAGGTTATTTTATCAGATAGGAGGATTTTTTACCAACATTTTTTATGTAAACATGGTACAATTTGGCTCTCATTCGGAATAGATAGGATATTTCTTTTGGTTTTTGGAATACTATTTTGGTAAATAATCATAGTTTTTCTTTTATAGGTACCTATATAAATACCTACATCTACATAGTTTTTTTTACTTGCTTGGCAGGTTTATAATAATGGCGTCCCGAAATAGGGCGCACATCTTAGTAAACCATATTGTTGATGGCAACCATGGAGCAGAAGATGACGCACCAACATCAACAGCATCGAGCCATGCGTTATCAGCCTCAGAACAAATTGGTATAGCCATTCAGCCTCGTCGTTGAACCCTACGTCATGCTTGCAAGCAATGGTGAAAACCATGATATGATTGAACAAGAAGAACTATTGCCTGTAAACAATGGTGAAAACCGTGATCTCATTGAGCTAGAAGATCAGGTAGCCGCTGTTCTACCGACATTCTACTGTGAACCACCGATATCAAGACCTACATCAGTGGCATCAGTTACACAAGATTATTCTACTACTATTTGTGAACACTTTTCGCCTGAAGACGATAGCGAATATGAACCACCAACTATGATGCTTTAAGCTCTGAATCTGAACTAAATGAAGATCAACCTCATACTTACAACATACTTGCAATCGCTTTACTGAACTTTTCCATTGGACATGATGTGTCGATAGTTCAAAAATACCTCGACGTAGGACACACACAGATGGAAGGAGACTGTGTACATAGCGCTATAGAAAGAAAGCTCAATAACAGATTAGTCCACCTCCAGAGTGACTTTCTGTCTGTTACTAATGAAGCGCGCAAAAATCCTCGCGAATATGAAGCTATAATGGTAAACCATATATTTTTTAAGAACTTTTCCGATCCTGGGACATGGCGATATACATCCGTCAGACCGGGACGCAAGGCAGGTGATGCTAAAGTAACGGATATTAGGGCTATTCTATACGACGAGAAAGAAGGCACTATAAAAGTTAAACTGGACTTTGATTCCTATTGGGAAACCCGTACAGCCCATTACATAACACTAAATTACCCATTACACTCCAAAAGTTCAAACACCTTCAAGAACTCAAATCCGTAATTTCGTTAGATTGTCATTCATTCTATGACGATTTACTGGGGTAAATCGTCATGATCATTAACTAATGAAAACTAAAGAAATTCTGGAGTTACTAAATGTTAATATGTGTGTGAAGCACGAAAAATTTATCTTTAAAGTTCCTAGGTTGTAAGATAATAACTAATTAGAAAGCTAATTCTTTCCATATTTGAGACTAACTCATAACTTTTTTAGAAAATTATAATTTCAGTGAAAAAAACTTTTTATAATTAGTTTTTAAGATTTTAAATAATTAACACATACTAGTTTTTATGTGGGCTATGTGTAGGGTAAATAGCTAATTAAGAATTTGCTAAGAGAGAATTTGTAGACGTGTTTTCTGTATAATCTGCCGGAGCGTATGTATGTATACGCTCCGGCAGATTATACAGAAAACAGAAGAGTATAACCGGTGGTTATGTTTAGCGTTTGTGGACTACGAGAAAGCCTTTGATTCAGTCGAAACCTGGACAGTCCTGCAGTATCTCCAGCGGTCCCAAATCGACTACCGGTATATCCAAGTGTTGAAGTGTTTGTACAGCAAGGCAGTGGCCTTGCTGTACAAATACAAACACTCGATGGACCGACGACATCGTAGCGGTCGCAGGGAGTCGTTGGATGGAGACGGCTCAGGACCGCCATTCGTGGCGTCGTTTGGGGTAGGCCTATGTTCAGCAGTGGACGTGTACGGGCTGATGATGACTACACTTGATGTTTCAAGTAAGCTAGCTATAAAATTTTACGAATGGCGAAAGTGTTCCTAGTGTACGCTGCTCTGGCAATCCCGAGGTAGGTACCATCCGCAGAACGTACCATCAATCACTCAAATGTAAGTACCTACTTAACTCTTAAGTTATTTTCTGCCGTAGGTATAGCTCTCAGAATCTGACACAGATTCGCGCGAAATCCAAATATTTTAGCGATTTTTAATATTCATTGCGTTCATTATATATATGCCTTCTGCAAAGAATATTGTTGTAGAAGTAGCACCAAATCGTTTATTAAAACATGGGTTCATAGAAATGTTTTACGTTTCACGGGAAACTACTTTTTCCTCTATTTATATTCCTTGTAGAACGCAGAAAATATTATTAAAAACTAAACCTAAAATATTTGAATTTGCGTGAAGTTGTGTCAAAGGCTAAAGTTAATTATAATTAATAATAATTATAATTGGATTAATAAAGTGCTATACTATTTAATTCTATTGTACGTCCATGGTTTTAAGCTTTCCAGTTAGGAAGAGTAAAAAAGTTACAGTGAAATAAATAGCTTTCTTTGAACCTGTACAAGCTAATATTTGAAAGGCCCAGTTTATAAGTACCTACATGCAACAAATCTTGCAACTGAATATTAGACCATTTTCCATCAACCAATTAAGCTGAAATTCGGCATACATAATAAGTTCAGTGACCATATTATGGAGCGATCGAGCTGGTCTGATGATGGAGACTGAAGGCCATAGGAACTCGAAACGACGTAACCCCGTTGAGTTTGGGTTCGTTGGATTTGTTTTCCCAAGAACTTTGATCCTAGATGATAATAAAATCTAGTTTATAAAATGTTTTTGAAACACATTATCAGACTTCCTTCATATTACCTTCATACTAAGTGCTCATATACACGAGCGGCAAAGTGCCAACGACAGAGGTAACTGTAGCCGTCGTCGTCGACGCGTCAACGGCAGCTGTCGACAATTGACGGCAGCCGTCGACAGTTGACGGCAGCCGTCGACTATCGACAACTGCCGTCGACGGCTACAGTTACCTCTGTCGTTGGCGCTTTGCCGCTCGTGTATATGAGCACTTACCTTTCTCCGATAAGTTACATTATTATTTATTATCTCATCACTTTAAACCTAATGGTCTTATTCTTCAGAAGCATATAATGTACCTATGTTACAGTTTCACTACTCGTATGTAACGATTTCACTAAAGTTTTTGAAGATGTCATGTTTAATTTCGTTGTTAAAATAAAACCAAAGAGAGTTAAGCGCCTTGCTCTGACAGTCCCCTCTGTTGATGATGAATCATGTCAGGGCTCGCGGTAAGGTTCTACAGCATATTGCGTTTGATTTTTTTTCGCAAATCATCTCTACCGCAGAGTACAAAATATGCATTTAAATATTTATGCTGGCTTTGACTGGAAACATTATTTATTTATATTACATAGGTAGTACCTACTAATAAATAATATATACATACTAATACCCGTCGTCGTCGTAAATGTTGTGTTTCCCTTTTTTTAATTATGTATGGTATGGAAATAAACGATATTAATTCTGATTGATTCTAAACCATCAATACAATGAGTTTATATAGAATACCATTGCATCAATATAACAAAGAATTGTTTAAACTTTCGCGATTTGATTACTAGTAATCATGATTGCTGAACCGCAAATATATGTTACTTTAGCCACTGTTTGTGAATAAAATGCTGCAACGCGATGGAAACGTTGCGAAATTAAAAACAAAAGGTAAGGTAGGTACTTACGCGATATAAAATAACAAAAACAAAAGATAAGTTAGTAAGTACTTGAAAGTAAATTCTCGTGTGATTCATATCTCGCAGAAAGAGGTGACGATCAGTGACATCATCAATACGCAGTTTTCTTTATTTGTATTGAATCCTGTCGTCCTAGGCATGAATCATCTCGATTAGTTATTCCGCCGCTGTGCCTCACCGCGAGTTTCCACCCCTGCGCCCGCCAACCGCGGTCCGTTTGGTTCGTCGCCCCCGCCCCCCGGTCCTCAGTCGCATTTGGACAACGGAGCTGTGTGCACGACTGTACTCTACTTTTCTACGTGATTTGAGAATAGCACTTGGTAAGTCAATTTTCATTACTACAAAAAAGAC
Source organism: Eupithecia insigniata (assembly GCA_947859395.1). NCBI lineage: Eukaryota > Metazoa > Arthropoda > Insecta > Lepidoptera > Geometridae > Eupithecia > Eupithecia insigniata. The sequence goes on from OX402006.1 coordinate 14,500,299, forward strand.
TCTTGTTCATATACTAGGTAAAATGAAACCAATAATAATAAGTGAGGAATTAAAATCGATTAATTGAACGGGTTTTTGGTAGGCAATTAACAGTAAGCATCCCCCGGGACCGGCCGGCAGTCGTGGTTCGATTTTACGAACTGAATCTGCATTGAGGAGGATTGGGGAAGCATTGATCGATATTCAAAATACAATTTGATTTGACTATTTTATAGGTACAGCACGATTTGAGGGCAGGGCGCGGCTTGCGGCCTTTCCATTTTTTTCATCGAATTTTTTTAGTTGTGAATGTGCGTGGGCCATCTTTTCCTCTTTGTTGTCCTTATAAACGGCATGCACTTGACATCCGCTATACGATACCAATACAATGATTTTGTATTCACTTCGCGAACGGAACGAAGCTATATTTTTAGCTTCAGAACGTGATTGCAGAGTTATTAAATCCTTTTTCCTCTTGATGGGTCAATAACATCATCATAATGGGCTATGGGAAGGAAGGAACATGGAATAGAAATACAATTATATAGGTACATCCGTACTTAATATTTTGAAAGTAACTTCCTGGCTGAAAGGATCTTAATGAAATTTGGCAGGGAGGTAGATGGTATCCTGGGGGTGGACATAGGGTACATGAAAAGCGCGTGTTAAGCCGCGGGCGCTAGTTACATATAAAACTAAAAATGGTTTTGTGATCGTACAATTAAATTTGCTGTAAGTATTCGTACGTTATTCAATCTGTTTTATTTAAACTACCCTCTCAATATTTTTTTTAATGAGTGAACACGCTGTTTGTTTGTACCAATGTTGGGTCTACATAAGTATATTATTGCATCTTTCTGACGCAGCGATAACAGGCACAGCGAAATAAAAATACGTGGTTCCTTTATTCTGTTACTTAGTCATAATTTAAGTACATTATTATTATTCGTAAAATGATACAATGTCATGAAATCTGCTTCCTTAGACTTCAGGAAGTGCAATTCAAGCACGTTTTCTTTCGGGCATTAATGAATTTCTTGGTGAAAAGTAGGCAAAAAGCGAATAACAGTTTCGCCGTGGTTCGTTAATCGTGCGATATTATTATGATAATTAATACAATTACCGGGCACGATGATGGTTCGTTCAACCCGAGATTCTGATTGGACTAGACGAAAATCTGCATTTAACTGTTTTGCCTATAAAATACATACCTACCTATATCCATCTTCTCAGATAATATTTTATGCTTTGATGACTTTAGGAACTTAATCACTTTAATTTGCAAATCCTACCAATGAAGTATTCACACTATTAGAATATTAGACAGTAGGTAATTTATCTACTTTAACTTAGCTTAATTCGAATTAACTTAGTTAGGTACGTAGATAGGTACCTACTCCATGATTTCTTCTCGATGAGATAAATCCACTTCATTCATACAAAACCATCCTCTCTGTTTTAGTTTCAGGTTTGTCTTTTACTAGAATCATTAGGGGATGCTTTTGTTTTATTTCAACCGTTGTTGTTTCCTCTTTAGCCGATTAGCAATTTCAGCAGATATTTTTGTACCTATAGGCTTTTGCATTCATCATCGTTTTATGTAGTAAGTACAGTGTTATTCTAACTCGTTGACATTCCCAGCTGATCAGCAAAGCCCTTGAAAGTGGAGGGCGCGCCTCTGGTTAACGAACTCAAAGTTTTGTATCACTGTGGTCTATTTATAGGCATCTGACTAACACATGTCGCCCATAACGGCTCGGTTGTTTTGAATAATAAACGTTTAATAACTGACTCTTAAGTTCTTAAAGATTTTGTATAAAATAGTTGGTCATCTAAAGAGTGACCAGATGTTTATCTTGGTTTAGATTTTTAGTTTGCTGGTTGGCGTGTAAAGTTTTATATGTCTGTCGAACTCATTGGTCAAACGTGTTTACTTCCAAAAACATGGAGTAGGTAATCAAAAAGAAACCATAGTCTTTTAGTAACAAAAGAGTTGTAACGGGTCGATGGCGATGGCATGCCGCGGTAACTTTCTCCGCTTTCACGCGTCATAGCTTGTACCACGGCAATCATTCACCAAATCTATAATTATCTACACATCAATTATCCATACTTATGCATGCTTGTTACTTGCATTGTTTGCTAACAATAGCAAGTCGACTTTGTTTTCAAACACGCTTTTATTTCCAAACGTTGGACCGTTCCAAACTTATTTGGTAAAGTTATGCGCATTGCCATATATACCTACCTAAGCCTTTAATATGTCACTCACTGCCTACTTTGTTTTTTCAGTTCATTTGTGGCTTTGTGCATTAATAATTATTTTCCTGTTAATTGAATTTATAAGGACTGTTTACCTCACCCTATTTAATTTTCCTCAGTTTGTTTCCATGGAATAATTTTTGATCATAAGTGATATTTTTTGAGTTCCATCCACTTCACGCCAGGTTCATCTAAATCGGTGTAGTTTTTGGTAAATAGAATCTACTCAGACTTCAGAACATCTGTTCCTATATTAAAAAGAGAAGGGTATAAAGGTTAAGACTGAGGGACAAGAGGGATGGCACATCCCGAATCCGAGATCGATAGGCCTTAGCTCCACGCACCCCTAATGCCGCTGTAGGGCTGTCTACAGGAAATTAATCGAATTAATACCCCGTTGTGAGGGGATGACCTTGCAATACGAAATTTAATCAGAATTCAGATTTTAAACAAAGATAAATCTGCTCTGAGAGAAATAAAGAAGGCTTGGTTTATTCCTCTCTAACGTGGGTTTTATGTAAAACTTCGTAGAGTTACATTTATAACCTTTGACCTTTGATATATCGTCTGAAGAAATTATTCGTTATTCCTCAAAAAATTCGATGAGACTTCTACATGAGATGCCTACATTTTTGATTATCAGCAAATGTTTAATAACATAAATTCAAAATTTTTCAATTCTCTAGCTACAAGTACCTAAGAAGAAATAAGAAAATATTTAGTTCATAACATAATTTACCATAAACCATCGAAGCACAACGCGCGTGGCAGTAACAAATGTCATTTGCAAAGCCCTAGGTACCCTACGCAACGTGGAGATCGATACTCAGAAAGGGGAGCCACCCATACCGACATTTGGGGCTGCACTGTTTAATAAAATAAAAAAGTTGTAGGCGACCCAGACGAAGGGCAAAACTCCCTTCTAATGTTTTTATGTCGTTTCACGTTTTATGTTAACATTACGGTCAGATGTTTTGAATCTTATTGTCGTAGTTCTTTTAGGTATAGTATTGAAAGAGGAATTTCTGTTTAAAATTGAATGAACTCATTCATAATTATAAGGTTAAATCGCGTGAGATCATCTCTTTCCTATCTATTGTCTGCTGGATTGGAAGTAACAGCGTCCGTGTGAGGCGACGCGTCACTTAGAAATGTTTTAATTGCCAAGCCAACTTAATGCTCCATAAAATTTGAGACGTTTTTGATGCTCTAGCGTTTTAGGTCGTTGACTTTATCGTCTACAGCTCGGCTTGTGTTTACTTTGTCTGTTTCGAATTTTTTTGCGCCACCAGCGGTTATTTGGCTCAGACCACAAGTCCACACAACTTTTGAGCATCATTACGACGTCCATTAGCTAGCGACATCAATTTCCCTTTCATCAGTATCCCATTCTCTTCGAATTTATACTTTACATCAACTACAACGTGACGTTCATTAGTGTGATTCAAAAGATAAATAACGCTATTTCCCAGCAAGTCGTCATCTAAAAGTAACTCATCACTACTGATATTGCTAAGTGGGTAGGCGAGGAAGTCCCCTCCCTGTGCCCTTGTGTGCCATAGAAAATAGGGTCGTTCCGGAAAGGGATAAAGCCATTTGTAAATTCTCGGTCCCTCCGACCTCTAAGTGTACCCATAGAATTGCTTTTATAGACTGATGTATTGGGAGATAATTGACTAATTTGTGAATGACATAGTAAGATCGGTGTGGTTGTGATGAAGAAGAAATCCTGCGAATAAGATTGTTATCGTTATGTTCTAGTTCTCAGCTATTTCATTTTGTACATATCGTTGTCGTGGATAGGTTCATGAAGCTGCGGGTGATAGAATAAATTGGTAAAGGTATATGGGTTGCTTTTACTCGTTTTACGTACTGGAAAGTGTCATAAAATCTAGAAAACTTGGGCCACGTCTCGTGGTTGGTCAGAAAACGTGTAATAATGACTATTTTATTACTTGACGAGCATATTATACTTTCTTTCGTTCGGAAAGCTTGACTATTTTTATTATGCAGTATTTTGGGATGTTGCACATTGCCAATTTCCATGCAATAGGTAGGTACCTACTTGGTGAAGACTATCCTCGCAATATCTGAACTACCGAAATATTATTCTACGGAGGAATCGGTTTGTTAACAAACCACGACACAAAAAAACTAAAAATCAATCTTGGTAGGTACCTAATATAAATTGAGTAAGCTGCAACAGAGTGAATTTTAGTGTTTTCAAACATTCCACGTCTAGTTAGGCTAGTGTATAGGCCCTCTATCAGTTATACCGTCCTTGTACCAGTACATTCAGTTATTGTGGAATAAACCCGACTGAAAGCTCGCGGTGACATGAAACCATCGTGGAGGTGACCTGCTAAAACAGGTCCTACCCGTTCTTCTTTGCGTATGAATGATCCAACGTAAGAGGTGCACCTTGATCGGCAAGGATGCATGTTGAGTCACTTACTAAGTATCTACCTACTTGGAGCAAACAATGGCTTTATGGAGTTGTTTTGAATACTCTGCCAGTAGGTGCGTTAGTTTACCTACTTTGACTTGCTTTGGTTGGCCTGAGAGTCGGACTGTAATTCCTTTGATACTTTAATTAACTATTAGATCCTCACGAAGAAAATTGCCGCTTGTTACGCACACACAATAATCACTGAAAAAATACAATTCTTTGTATCTACATATTTGGATTTAGCTGTAGCATAGCATCTTATCAGCTACCTGCATACATACATTTCCCAGTTCTGAGGTTTGAGTAGGTAGGTAATTAAACTGGAATCTCGTCGTCGTCGGCGGCTCCTTGGCCTTCAAAGTATTTCCTATCCATATGGAATATGAGCATATTATTAATTTTGGTCTTTAATTTTAGTATAATTTCATTTTTCTTGTTTGTAATTTGGTATTAAGTTAATATAAGTTATGGATCGTCTGTTATCTGAAATAAAATATTTTTATTTTTTTATTTATTTTATTAAGTATGTTTACAAACTGCGCATTTTAGTCGTTAATCTAAGTAAATATTTCAGTAAATAGGTACATCACTTAAATCCAAATTAACCTAGATCGCTCTCTACAGCGCTACTCCGCATTCATAGAACAATTTTCTGATTCTAATTTCATTCGCATAGTTTGGATTAGTTCCGTCTTCGAAACGAAGCCATTTTTCTTCGGGCACTGGTTAGTTTTATACCGTTACGTACGTCTCGCCGGCAGATAATTTACATTTAAATACTAGTGCCGGTGGTTGAGTGCTGAATTACCTATCGCACTGGAACCGTTGCGGAGTCTGGATGAAGGCCAAATAGTGCAACTGGTAGCCAAATCTAATTCCACCAGGTCTTTGAAGCCAAGTCGTGCTCTTTTCCTGGACAATAATTTAGTGCATTTCCTGATTTCCCATTGGCATTTTGATTTGCTTGTTACCGACGACGACGCCACCATTTTATTTATTCTTCTGTTTTTCTCAACAGTTTTCATAGTAAATGTGTCACCAAAGGCAGAATTAATTATTTTGTTCATATTGCTTAGCGAATTAAAGTAAGTCGTTCGGGCTTATCATTTGCACTCAATCCATAATTAACCAAGGTAGTACTTACTTAGGTGGTTTAACTATTGACTTTGTGCCTTGTTGATTCTCATCAAAACTGGGTAAATATTATAAAGCGTCATTGACTCTTGCAAATTCGCAATAGGTCGAAATAGAGCATGTCTAAATACATAGATCCGTCTGTCTCTTAAATTGTAAAATGTTTTTCGTTACAATATTTGAAGCAAAGCTAACGTTCTCTGTAGGTGTGTTGGCGATGATTCGATGATGCATAATGGAAAATAGAATTGTATGCAGTCTAGTCTTCCAGAAATTCTTTGCTACTACCAAATTAGATTTGCGAGCAAATTCCCAACGCTGAGTTTTCTCAAATTAGGTACCTACCTACCTACCAACATTTTTAAAATATTCACAACTGAGCGGTTAAGAAAGCATGTTTTCTTGACTCAAAAGAATAGGTATGCGTAGTGCAAATAGTGCAATTAAACAAGATGATGAATAAGGTTTTTGAACTTTAGTAATCGGCGGCAGTCAAGAGAAGGAAGCGAAGCAAACTGGGCAGGTATTGTAAAGTAAATGTATGATGTGATATTGAACGATATCCCTCTTTGATAACGGGCGTATCGGACGTGCTTTGATAGGAGCATCGTTTTTTTATTATGTCATCGATTCGATAGTATGTGTCATCGATTTTCAAGAACGATATCTTGCGAGACGTAAGATTTCTCAAATACGGAGAGATAGCGGTACTCGATAGCTAGTAAGCTGTAAATTTATCCGAAGTCTGCCATCTTTTAACAGAAATTTCTTATCTGCTTATTACCTATTTGGCGTCGGGTCGTCCTCATCTGATTTCATACAACCTAAGTACCTGAAACAATTTACGAGTTTGCTAAAACGCAATCCTAGACCACATCAGCTCCAAAAATGGGTAGCAATAATAAAATTGAGTCACCGAAGCGCTCTACCCAAGAATGCCTCCAACACAAACTCATAGAATAAACTGGCCAAATACGAGCCGGAGGTCCCGTTCCATATCTCACCATTACTTAATTATTTTTTTTATTTATCGTGGTAGTGATCATAATAGCACAGCCACCACGACGACTACTTATTCTGCGAAAATTTTAGAGAGGTCTTTGTGTGACGAGTGATGAGTGTGATGGACGGAAAGAAATACCAATAAATAAAATCCAAGCGGCAGCGGCGGCGGCGGGGCGCGTAGGCAACTATTGTACAGTACAGACCTACTAACTCCCTATCCTAAAATTCGACCTGATTCTCATGTCACTGCCTTAAACAATCACAGTTTCTGATGCAACTAACTCCTTGTACGGACATCCTTGCTCCTAGCACGAAGACAGTAAGGTCACCGCCATACTTCCAGAGTAAGCTATGTAGGTATGATCCTGCGGAATGCGAGCGTATAAATAGAAGCAAGGCCATGGTCGCACTCCTTGTGGCTTCGTAACGTCTAAAGATATATTGTGTAAATCCTTATTTGAAGACTAACAGCCGGTTTCTCGAACGCTAATCAAATCGCAAATCAGTTGACAAAGCAATTAACTTGACACACTGGTCAAATCAAATCGGGTTGCACGAACGATGATTAGACAAAAATTAACTAATCAATGATCATCTTACGATTGTCAAATTAATGTATATTTTCATATGGTCACACATAATTTAATCATTCTTTCAGTTCAATTCTTCACTCCTAAACTTCAAAAATGTCACATGTTTGCGCTGCTAATCCTTGTTTCAACTTCTTTAATAGCACTGCTTGCTTTTCGCTACGATTCTGCCAGTGTCTGTGTCAAAGCTAGAAATTTTATTTATAAGTAGGTATTATGGTGAAGCGAAAGGAGGCCTATACCCAGCAGTGGGTAATCCCAGGCTGATATAACAACTAGTTTGGTGGCATTATGCCTACGTGCCGAGGGGGTCTCGATTAGGGGAGGTTTGCCTTCAAGTTGTGCCAGACTGGAACCCTGTTCCACTTCTCCCTGAGAAAAAGCCTACTCCAGCCCTGAACCTCCTTGAGGTGTATTTTCCTCATCAGATTCACTGCTGCTGCTCACAGTTATATCCGAAAGCGACATCCTAAAATGAGGTTATTTTAATTTAAGTATTTCTTTATTGATAAAACGATCCACAAGTATTGTAAAATGTAATTATACCACTTTTGGAGTAACCAACCTGTTATATTTTTTTTTATTAACAAAGTTTAGAACTTAGCAAATGCAGTAAATTGTAGTAATAATTTCAGCTAATTAGAGCAAAATCACCGATTAGTTGATCGTTGATTTATCAAGCGCTTGACTAAAGAAAAATGCTTAATTAGCGTTCGAGAAACCCATTTTGATGTTTGACAAGAGATTTGCTACAATGATTTGACAGATTGGTCAACTAATCTCTGTTCAAAATCATAGTACGTAATCAACGTTCGAGCAACCCAAATGATACTTGATCAGAGATTTGATCATTGATTAGTTAATTATGAAGATGATCTGCGTTCGAGAAACCGGCTGTAAGACGTACAGAAACATATTGTTTCTTACTTGAATGTTAGGTAGGTCTTTCTTTCATCACGTCTTCGCGTCTTAGAATTACTTGTTTCATTAGTAACCTTCTCTTCGATTATATACACAATTATAACATAATAGGTGGGTTCGTAGGTAGGGGAGCCCGGTTAGACTTCGGACACGGGGAGACAATGGACACATTCAATTTGCCGCTATTATTCACGTTCATTCAATCTTGTCTATGGTCGATATGTTGGCTAGCCTGCGATTATAGGTTTGAATCAGTCCTACCTACCTAACGTACGAGAAATGCTATTTATACTTGAAGGTGGTACTGCCTTTAAGTAGGTAATTCTATTCTATATGGTTATTTAGTCTGAGAGTGGAAGTTATTTCCATGTTCGTCGTCTAACATTACTAAGGTTTCCTTCCTTGCTCGGACGGAAGGAACTCCGGAAGTTACTTAGGTAGAAGTAAAGTTACGTATTAGCTAGTTCTACCTATGCATTTAAACCATCATCTACCTACCTGCCATCGAATCAATTATATCATCAGAAGAAGGTAATTTTAATTAATTACTTACCTAAATTCTATCTCAATGACCTGATGCCATTGTAGTAGGTGTACATATGTATCGACAGTAGTAGGTACTTACCTTGTTTTTCCTTGGAAGATATTTAAAAAAAAAATACCTATCTACTTCACAATAAATGCATCATTTGCTACATGTAGCATATAAAGGTAGGTATTTTTATACAATACAGACCTAGCATTATTAGATTTATTATGCGGTGCTGCGGTAGGTTTCGTCGCGGATTGGCGCGAGATTTAATATTTTAGTAGTTTTTAAGTTATTTTGCTTTCTTCAATGAATGAATCTAGTGAAAAAGTAAGTTGGCACAAATTGAAAGCCATTTTCTTATTACTTACGAAAAAACGAACTTCGGCTCATTGGTAGTTTTGGAGAATTTTGGAAAAAAAGGGATTTTAGGCTTATAATAAAAAAATTCAGAAATGCTCCCAAAATAAAATTAAATCGAAGTTGGTTTTATGATGGGTTCATAGAAAATAGTTGCGTTCATAGAACCAGTGACGATCGCACTTATCGCTTACCGATACCATATTGCTCAATTTAAAAAGAGTTAGAACTAGCATATGTCTAAAATTTTGCTAGATTCTAGATATGTAGGTAACTATATCGACGCTTGAAATCTCGCTTGAAATGGATCTATAACGACCTCTTTTATATTCCACTACACCCGTATCGATCCTGTTTCTGATTGTGTTCATTCAACTACTTCCGTTTGCCTTCGGCCATCCTTGGCTCGTTTATACGCTCAATTTAGTAAGAGGTGCATACATACTGCGTAGTTAGTTGGTTGTAGTAAGAATAGGAACTCAATTTGAAAATTACAATTAATTAATAGAAAGTATTTATTTACAATTGAAACAGTTAACCTATAGACTTACGCAAATTGATATAAACTGCTAGGTAGGTCATCAACTTGATATTACCTTACTATTAGTATTTAATTATTAAAAGGGCGTTACCTATCTGCGAAGGTAAGGCAGGTATTATATATTGTGTTGTGCTATCTTCCTTCCCAGTTCCTCCAGGGATATCCACCGCATGGCGGGCGTTCAGGCTTCACAAAACGTGCCTATGCTTCCTCATCAAGACCTTCTTATTAAACCACTGTCTTACTCTGTCAGTTCGTCTCATTAAATTTTGTGCCTGATGTTGCACATTGCCTCTGCAGTTTGAAAGATCTCTCGACTATATCAGCAAACGGTACGTCGTCGTCGAGGCCTTACGGTGTAATTTTATTAAGTTTAAAAACTTTCTAGGGAGTGTAGCGGGGCGTGGCGGGGCGGCGGCGGCGCGGCTGCGTGGCGTGTGTGTGAATCACTCGGTTCACTGTACGCTCCCTTCCCTCGTATGCATATTGATTCCCAAATATATTCATTTCTCAAAGAACATAATTCACATAAAGTGAAAAGTTTTTAATTTCTACTTAAATTTTATAGAAGTAACAGTTTTTAAAATTAAAATCGGTAATTAATTATTCGCAGCGTTGCTCAATGCCATGCCCTAATCTGTGCCTATGCAATTTTATTACAATAGCGTTTATAATGACATCTTTGGATGTTGCATTATTTATGAAAACGATGACATCGAGTGTTGATACCGTGGTTGATACGGGAAAAATATTACTGACCAACCTTCAATGAGATAAATTACTGGTACGGCACGTATTGTAAGATAGTACTATCGATTTGTTGGTTGGTTTTATATTGTTCTTGCCGTTCTTTAACAATATTAACCACCGATAATTTTAGTGCTTGATATTTTGGAGGAAATAACTATAAGAAATAATTATTTTTTAAACCTATTTCAAAAAACACCATGCACGTATAATAATCATTATAATCAATAATTGTATAACTGGGTATGTTAATTTGACCCGCAATTCAAGAATCCAGCGCCATATGGTGGTCATGCGTCACTTTTTATGGCGGCAAGAGCGAGAGTCGTGCTTTACGAACTCGTTCGACAATGCTGCTGGTTCTTCGCCTTAAAAGGCTTGCGAAAGGCGCCCGCGCCGTATCGTGCAGTAGTACCGCTAATGGTGGTAATCTACAATGGGTCGTTGATTTTATTTACCAACAGATGGTCGGGCGGCAACCGTCGTCGTCATTGGCGACAACATAATTTTTTGCTGTGTCTTGTCCCTATTTTCGTGGCTTTGGTCTCCATTTTAAATGTATTGAACAGTCGTATGCGATGCGATGCGAGTCAAGGGGGTATTGTCAGTTTTATTGCTGGTGTTATTAGAGTTGTTATGAGCGTGCTGTGCAGAGGTAGGTCAGGTCGAAAAACTAGTTTTTATGTAAGTACCTACCTATATTAATATCATCCATTGTCATTTGTAAGGACATGCTGGTGTCGTCTTCGTTATTAAAGCCCATTGTTTTAGTTTTCTAACGGAAGTGACTCAGGCGATCAGCCTCACCCTTTCTTTAGTTACCTATTTACGTGCATGAATCAAACATGGCTGACGCATATCTACCTACCTACGTTAACTATGACTATGTCGTTACAATAATAACAACCAATCAAATAATTACAACTTTTCAGTGTTCATACCATGCGGCCCAATCCAAACAAGCAAAAAACTACTCAAAAACTTATCTTACTTACCAACCAACCTTGCCGAGAATCTGATCAGTCGGCCCAGCAGACCTTGACGACCGTAACTGGATACAGCATCCACCTAACCGCGAAATGATATCTCACTTCAAACCCGTGTAGATATTTTAATTAGGTAATTCTACGTGCATTTATTACCAAATACCTATCTGAAAATCATCAGAAATTTAGCGCAGCAAGGTAAAATAATAAAGTTGACTATGATCTGCCCTCGAAATAATCAGCAAAATAACCTATTACATAAAAGTACCTACTTCTGATGTGGAATATAAACAAAATACGTACGTAGGTACGTGTGAAAATACCTAAATAAACATGAGATGATAAAAACTGGTAGCTAGGGTACCAAGCGTAAACCTACTGGTAAAGTACTTCCCAAAAAACTCCTGTCAGAGTCTTACTCCCGAATCGTAGACGGAGTATTTACACTACGTCAAGGAATTTTTATACTAACGTAACCACTACGTTCACACTGAGACATGCCGGATCTGATTTTTGCAAGATACGGTTTAGTCACAAGTCACAATACATTTTTAAGTATGAGTTCACACGTGCATTCGGTATAAAACCGAATTTATTGTGACTAAACCATAACCTGCAAAAATCAGATCTGGCATGTCTGTGTGAACTTACCGTAAGATATGCTTCCCGAATACTCAAACGATTTAAGCAAGTCTCTTTTTGACAGTTTTCAATGAAAATCTGTCAAAAATCCATCATTTGAGACGTGCTTAGATCTGAGTTGCGTTTGAGTATTTGGGGGTTACTCACAGTAAGTTACCTACCTACTCCCTTGATTGAACCTCGCATTTAAAACATAAGGGTACTTTTCTGCAAAAAATAACCAGTAAAATTGTCTATGGCTGGGTTTACAAAAGCCATCGACTTAGGACTTTCATCCTTAAGTCTATGACCAAAGCCTGTACAATTAATGTTGCCAAATGTTTTACAAATTTCCCCTCTAAAGGAACAATTATACGAAAATAATATACTGTATTCGAAAATATTAATAGCTTTTAGGTAAATTAAAATTATTTCAATTGCATTAGTAAGTATACCCACTCAGTTAACTTTTTTTTTACATAGGTCTGTCGTTTGCAAGACCCTTTGTTTTACCTACCTATATTACTGTTAGTTAATAACATGTTAATAATAAGCGAGGAGTGGCTAATTCAATGAATGGTTGATTATCTCGTAACGCCCGCGTGACGTGGAGTCATAGTGGTGGCGGCGTGTAGTGATAGCTTACGATTGTTAACCGACAATCAATTTAGAGAGCGACTGCGCTAACTTGCTATAATCATAACGGTCGCGGGCGGGACATTGATTATGTGGGAGTAGGTATTTATGTTGAAGTCATTGACCTGTCTAAGAGAACTCTCAAGGATTTTTTTAATCCTAAGGGAAATGCGCACGCATATCGCACTGCCACGGGGAGACAGTATGATTATGTGGGACTTTAACCCACTATAACCCTTCGGGTGTTGCGCTTCTGCCATTTGTAGTGGGAACGCGGGAACGTTTTCTCTTCCGCGAACCCACCGCAGCTACCCGATATCGGGCCCCTCACATGGGGGTATGGAGCATCCGCCTTCGCGATGCGCCAAAAACACATGATGCGCTGCGACCACCTCGGGGATCTTAGCCTGCAAAATGGGCGCCAGTCGACCTCGTGTCCAAACGGTACCCTTACAACGGGTCAGTCGAGTGGCCCCGCCGCCTGTCACACAGTCACTGAGGATAGGGAGAGCGGTCCTCGTATTACCGACACTCCTCCTCCCCCGTGACCCCACCGCGTCCGCCATCAAACGGTGGCGACCCCGCCAAGGCCGCGGTAGGCAGGAGAGCGGCGAAACTCAATACCGACACTCCTCTCGTAGCCTCCACCTCTCTGTGGCCATGCCGCCCGCCTCAGTTGAGGTGCATCCTATACGACACCGCAACCTATTACCGCTGCAACTAGGCTTAGAGGGCGAAACCCAGAGGAGTGGTACGTCTTGGGGCCGGCCGTGTCGCCATCTGCGCTGACACGGCCCCATGGGATCCTCTTAGCTTCATCGCAGGTCACCAGGCCGCGATTACTAAGCCCGGGGGGCTTAGTAATCGCGATCCCATGGCCAGGCGGGAACCCTTTAGGGCGTCTAAAAGGCTTACTTCAGTCCATACCGTTTATAAGCTATTATTTATATGCTTTTACTTTTTTTCCAGATCCCATACAATGGCCTGCTCAGTCGACGCTCCCTCCCTGAAGGACCTGCCCAAGGTGGCTGTAGACCTTAAAAGCCAACTGGAGGGTTTCAACACTAGCTGCCTCCGCGACGTCGACACAAATGAGAAAATCGTGCTGCCCTCAGCCGAAGGTATAATTATTCTATAAAACTACTGAAGTTTAAATTATGACTATTGAATGAAAGACCGGCTCATAGGATCGATATTTGGATAACGCGTAAGAAAAAGTTTATAATATTATCTAATTTAATAACAGATGTTGCACAAGAAAAACAACACAACGCCTTGCTGCAAGGAGTAAAACAATTCGAACCTACCTCTCTGAGGAAAACGGAAACAGTTGAAAAAAATGTACTACCGAATGCTATAGGTATTGTGTGGGTGGACATAACACGGCATAATCCTAGTCGCTTGTTGCCGAAACTTAGTGAACTGAGTGACCGCTTCATACATCATCAATCAATCATCTTCAATCTTCCTTTTAGATGACACATGAAGATAATTAAATTCCAATCATATTTCGTTTCTGTGGAATAATAAAATCGTTCATTGAAATAGGCATGTATAACATTTGACATTTTAGCACTAAAATAATAACGAGAATGTTTTTTAGCCTATGTTTTAATAATGTGCCTATTTATGTATAAGCAAAAATTAAAGCCTTATGTTCTTTCATGATTTCCAGATGTGGCCACTGAAAAAACTCAAAAGTCTCTGTTTGACGGAATTGAGAAATTCGATTCTACTCAGCTGAAGCACACAGAGACCCAGGAGAAGAACCCCCTTCCCGATAAAGATGGTAAGCCTTGTTCTTTAGGTACCTAAGTATAAATTTCAGTATAAAGCTTAATTATAGCACGAGCTTTGACACGATATCACTGCGGCTAATAAAAATGCCTGTCCTACTAAATGTTTTAATAGAATATAGGTACCTATTAATCATAAATTAATTCAGTTAACAATTTTTTGACGGATTTTTTATAGACCTATATCCATCCGTTTGATTCTAAGTATTCGATAATATACTTATTCATTATTTGATGGCTTAGAAACAGCCCTTAGTAGGTACATCAAACAAAAAAACCTCTATTAGTTATATACCGTCTCTATTAGTTAGTTACCTGCGCGCGTCCACACACTATTCACTCATCACAATAATCTATTTCATTCAGCATGAAAGGTGGCTATCGTGAGTAAAGAACGGATGGAATCATATACCTACGCACGCACGCGCTGTAAAAAGCCCCTTCACTTATTTCAATCTTTATTTAAATACACAAAAAAAATCCTAGGAATTAAAATGAAATTCTAAAATATTAGTGATAGGGACCAATAAAGCGCATGGATCATCCGAACTTTACTCTATTAGGTCTTTAAGATTTTAGTTTATGCAAAGCAACTAAGCTTTTTATTTATGTTTGCCATGCACGATTGCTTTGCATCAGTTGTCGCAGCGGAGAGAGCCCATCAAAACCTATTGGAAGGAGTAGAACACTTCGACAAGACACAGATGAAGCATGCGACGACAGAAGAAAAGAACCCTTTACCACCTCAAGAAGGTTTTTATTTTGTTGCTTATTTATGCATGTTGTTTTTATTCCCGTTAATCTCCGGGTCCTTGCTTCTTTTTACAGTGTGTTTTGTTGAAGCTTTTATTAATAACCAAAGTACTACCTAGGTACATAGATTAGGAATCACACATCACAGAATTGAAATGATGGCTCGGTAAATGCAACCGAAGTTTCAGGTGGAAGCTAGTATTTTACATCTTATTGCCTTTTATATTAGGATACTAGCTGCTGCCCGCGCCTTTGCCCGCGTTTTCTCGGAATAAGCATATATGTTATTCCAGGTCCCAAACTATACCCATACCAAATTTCAGCCTAACCGTTTCAGTAGTTTTTGCGTGAAAGAGAAACAAATATCCATACATCCTTACATCCATCCTTACAAACTTTGACATTTATAATATTAGTAGGATAATTTTAATAATAAACAAAGAGAGAGATAATTTATTTACCCAAAAATAAAACACAAATAACTTATTACTTATATCTAAATAGTAGATAACACAGAAAAAAATATGAGATAGATATTAAGGGTAAAATGGGATAGGAAGTAAGATTAGTAGGATAGGATTTACAAACGAATTAATAATCCTAAATATTTAGTTGAACGTGAAAGACGTCTCTACAACTAAGTAGTAGGTAGTTACAGAGTTAAAAAGGAGATGGAAGCTCTTGTCCTGCATTAGGAATAGCTAGAAGGTATAATACCCTACCTACCTACTGCAACGAATTATATTTTGGTAGATTATTCCCCCATATATACATATATATTATAGATTATTTCCTACTTGTTCGGAAATAATTTATGAGGCGAGTGATGCAGGAAAATGTCATATGCTCAAGTTTTAATATTTGAATTAAAATGTTTACAGCCATTGAAGCCGAGAAGGAGAAGAATAACTTCCTAAATGGTATTGAAAACTTCGACCCTACCAAACTGAAGCACACAGAGACCTGCGAGAAGAACCCTCTCCCCACTAAGGATGTCATCGAAGCGGAGAAGACTGCCTAACTTTTGTTCTAACAACGCAACTATATCTCGCTAGTATCCATATTTTAATCTCGATGTACCATAAGTTATATTATAGGCCGGAGAGCGCTGTCCGTCAAAACTTTATTTTATGAAAATAACAGCATACGATTAAGAAGTCTAGGATGGACATTTACGTCCCTATCATTAGGATTTAGGAACGAATTTTCTATGTCACTTTTTCATCGTTATGATGTGTATATTATTAAGCGTATTTTATGAGCATTTTTGTATATTAATTTATATTCCGGTGATTAATTGAGTAATTAATATCGATAACTGATTTAAATTTATTACTGGTACAGCCTACATTCTGTACTTTTGTAATTGAGTTTTTTCTCATGAAAATTAAAGTTGACGCTGGCTTTTATGTACCTACTACCCATAAAATAATCTGGTTAATACTGATAATCTGATAAATGAGGAGTGTAGCAAATAACCGTGTCCGCATTTTATAATTAGAACTGAAGTTTTTATTATGGTTTGTGTCGAAATTATTCCAATAAATTATAGAAAAAAATACCTATTAAACTTTGGTAAAACTAATGAATAGTAAAAATACCTACCTAATAAGTATACCTTCTGAAACTATGTTTAAAATTCAATTGCTCAACCTAAATAATGGTTAATATTTGGTCTGATTATAAACAAGCAATAGGTTTGCTTAATTATGATTTGCGAACCGCTACCTATTATGTATTAAGTAGATATAAAAATAATTATCATACATTTTCCATTTTTATAATAATGCTGTCGATGCCAATAAACCATGAAGACCGAAAATTTTGTATAATTGACTGTTTACAGACGGTGCTTCTTAAAAAATAAATTATAAAAATAAAAAAGTTGTTTTATTTATGTACATAAAAGTTATAAATCTTTTAGTATAGGTTTAGGTTAGGACAGAAAGGGAAAACTACCGGTTAGGCTACAAATTGAAAATGACTGTAAGAAATTAACATGAAAAATATATTACTAAAATTTATGACCGAGTCGTACAAGAAAGAAAATACTCATATTTTAATGTGAAAAAAATTGTAAGTAAATTGTAATTTTTATCTAGGAAAATAAGTAACTATTACTCGTTGCAACCTTTTTTATAGAAGAGTTCCCAACGTGTTACACTTGCGTAACAGTGTTACTCGCTGGGAAAAAATCCCAACGAGTCACACTCTCTGACTGAATTTGGTGTGACTCGTTGGGAACTCACCATAATTACCTTTACCTAAGAACTCAATAGAGGGCAGCTTCGAAGACATCTTTTGTGGAAGAATAGAGTTTGTCATTGGAATGTAAATAAGGTCTATGCCATTCTAATTTAACAGGCCCAAATTCAGCGCAATCTCTCTGTGTGTGTCTATGTTTTTGACATAAAGCAAAACCTCAAGGTGCAGCGATTCGTGAGAGATTTTACGAGCTGGCAACCTTTTATTCTGTCTATGGCCAAGTTCTCGTTCATTCGATCACAGTTCATTCGAAGTATTGCGTTCATTAGATTGCGTTCCATATCACAAAATCTATTTCTAACATAAATTTAAATTAAGCCGAGAGATAAGTATACAAAATTTACAAGTGTGAGCAAGATAGGCGTAATACATTCAAATGTCAAATTTTGCGAAAATGGCATCTGTATATTTTATTTTGCTTCCCGCCGGCTCTTGACCGTTTGCTTTTCGCACGTGCAATTTTTCAATAATTTTCCTGAAAAAGTATTTGCATTTTTGCATACAGTTCAACACTGATGCTGACTGTTGGGAAGCTACATTTCGGTAAGTGATAAAATATTAGCTTGAAATGCGTATGTTGTATGTTTTCAACATTTGCACGTGTTATAATCGTAGACAGCAAAACAACCATTTGCATTCATTCATTTTAGCTACGATATGGTTTTTTAAATCATTATTATTTTGCGATATGATTACAATGAGACGTGTGTGGTTGTACGATTGTAACGGTAGGTGCAGGCGCCAAGCGCGCCGACTTTCTCAGGTGGAGCGTCATTTGTTTTTGTTTACCTTCAGATCGTTCCAAAAACAATGTCTTCTTCCCCGATTCGCTGTCGCGGACCCTGGAAAATTCACAAGCGAACTTCGGAACCGGATCGATGGCTTGATGAATTGGGTTTTTTCCGTAAACACACAGCTAGGGATGCAAGTTGCCTCTTCAGGGCAGTGTCTGAAAACATTTACAACACTCAGAGGTACTACCATAAAGTCCGGTATGATTGCATCCACTTTATGGCTTCAAACAGGCACCTTTTCCAAGGGGTAGGGTTTTTCCTATTATTTTATTTGAATGATTACTTGAAAAATACGAAATTTTATATTATGATTTTGTGTTTTATAGTCAGTTACTTGCTCTTTGGACACTTACCTAAAAGAGATGTCCAATTCTTCAGAGTGGGGTGGGCTAGTAGAAATAACTGCTTTCAGCCATATGTACCGGTGAGATATGAATCTGTTTACCTTTCTAATTATTCTTATGTGATTAATGTTTTATAATATCTATTGGAAATATTTTATATATTTTAATATTATATAATCTATTATATAATATTTTATAATCCAATTGCAGACGTGATTTCATAATATTTGAAGCCAACAAAGGCCCCCAGACAAAGATATGCAATGGTTATGGGAATCCGATTTATTTATTTTATTCCGCTGACACCAAACACTTTGATGTAGTGTACACAAAAGATTTCATAAATGCATCATCATATTGCCAGTGTAAGTTAATGCTATCCTTATTTGTTTTTAAAAAATATTATTATTTATTAAACCTCAATATTCCTTTAATATTTATTTTATCCCTGCCCTTGTTTTTGAAATGCCTTTGTTACCCTTATTGTAGCACTGGTCTATGAGATACTATATGATGGTGTGTACCAATTGAAAGACTTGCCTTATGCAATTGACAAAATGCTTCATGACAAGCTGCCATCGAACCAGATTGAATACTTCATGACTGAAAATGTAGAGCGCCGCAAAAAACAAAAGGAAAGAGCTAAGATCTTCATCGAGACCATTGATGATGAAAAAGATAAGAACACCAATGCAGTCGCTTTGAAGTGCAAGCACCACACTGAAGATGTGGAAAGAGCAAGCTTGTTAAAGGAATCATTGAGCATCTTTGTGTTCAACCGCAGTCTCATACAGCTGGAAAATGTCTGCATGAACTGCTTGAATGTGAACAGTGCCAAAGATTTACTTGACAATGGTATCACTCCATTCCCTTATAAAGTGGCAAAAGCTTTGGACCCAGATATTTATAGAAACATAGAATTTGATGTTTGGAGTGAAATGAGAAAAGGTAACATCGTTTCTATTCACATCACTGGTGAACCTCGCATCGGGATGTATTAACGGTTTGGTTTGGTATCATGTTGCAGAGCTGCGATACGGGGCTAGGTATTCAGATGGGACAACCCTACAAGTGGGAGTTAAGTGCTTGTGCAGGTTGGACTCTGAGCAGTCAGCTCCGTACCACTGCCACATTCAGGAGATGCGTGCGGACGGCGGGCCTTGCCTGGTGTTCATCGAGGAGCTGGGGGAGAAGCGCGTGCTCAACTATGACCAGCTGGAGCCTCTGCCTTCTCACGAGGCGCGCCCATGGGCGCCGCCCTACCGATACTCGCGCACGCAGTCTCAGATACTGAGTCTTAGCCAAATGCTGCAGCAGATAGGTGCTTCCCATTCACTTCTAGAGTAGGATGTAGCCAGCTTATTAGGTCATAGCGAAATTAAATACCTTCAATATTTTTCTGTTATCTACATCTATTCTCTTTCGTCGACGTTCAGGCAACATCACAAAGAAACAGTCTCTGAAATCGCGAAAAGGTAAAGCCGGGAGCGAGGAGAAGTCTCCCGAAAAGACTCAAAAACAGCCCGCGAAGATATCCTGGAACGAAATGATAGAGGAGAGCGACGGCAAGGATCCGGAATACCCTGGAATGCACATGGACTATGTTAACTTTGAGCCGATGCCTGTCAGTAGTTCTGTAGTTGGATTCGCTGGGTTCGGTTTATAAGCATTACAATTGTGGATTTTGCGAAATAAAGATCACAGAATGTAATTGCTTATCATTGTTTCCTAGTATCCTACATATTAATGAGAAGATTGTGTCAGGTTCCTAGCTTCATACAATGTTTTAAATAATGTTCCCATTCATCGTGTTTATAAACATACCTCTCAAAAGCTCTTTCATAGTGATGAAACCTCACTCGTTTGTTGCCTGACCCACATATCCCACAATTGGCATGGTTATAAATGAAACGGACCCTTCTTTCTACCATATCGTAGCTATTTATTTAAAGAGTACATTAGTTAGTATTTCGCTTTGCGCGGCTCGCGTACATAGATGACGCCTTGTCTTAGTATTTTAATGGGTTCAGTAATTTCGATAACTGTAGTTAGTAACGAATTAGTAAACTTGTGATTAGTTAGAAGTAACTGGCAGGACAAGGGCTTCCAGTATGTCCGATCACTCCCAGGTAACATTTTTCTTGTTGTCGTATTTAAAACGATAGGTTTACCTAATTTTATATTATTCCGTAGTTGTTGTCAAACTTAGGGCTCTGCATCCATTGCAAATGATTTAAAAAGCGACGGCCACTACTGACCATGCTGTAGAGCCAAGGACAGAGATGGAATTATTACCTTTTTGAACCCCTGTATCAATCGTAGATGATTTTGTCTTACCTCGATTTAATCAAGGCCAAAGGCTGGAGTGGTACGTTGCCGAGGTCACCAGTGGCCTGCCTTGTGAAACGGGTTCTATGGGAAGGGTTAAATCTGGTGGCGGGTCGGGTTCGTCTGCATGATTACCTCGTAGGCACTGGTAGTATCTCTGCTCTGGCATTGATCAGATCACTGACATTTCCGAGACACGAAAAAATCTCTATTTTGAAATACGCGTATAGATAATAGTTTAGGAATTGCTGCAATTGGCGGGTTATTTTTAATGATATTAAAAACAAAAACTTAATTATAAAGATATTTTTGAAAGAAAAAGCTTTTACAATAGCAGGTTACAAGAAAAGTTAAGCTGAAACATCCTGTTACGAGGGTAAAAATTAATAGTTATCTTTATTTCCGAGTAAGGTTTCTGGTGATGTTGTGATGCAATTTGGACTTGGGAAGGTGGTGAAGTTCTAGTACGAATCTCATAGCGATTTGGTCTAAAATGACAGAACGCGTAAAGAACAAAAGCTTGGTACATT
The DNA here is from genome assembly GCA_947859395.1 of Eupithecia insigniata. NCBI lineage: Eukaryota > Metazoa > Arthropoda > Insecta > Lepidoptera > Geometridae > Eupithecia > Eupithecia insigniata. Next base: position 14,521,869 of record OX402006.1, read on the forward strand.
GCAGGTTGAAGTTGAAACGCTGCCAGCCATGGTGGACTGCCGCCCCGCGTCGGGCACGCCGCACGAGCCGCAAGCAGCGCCCAACGGTGCTGCACCGCCACCCCCTGAGAACCACCACACTCCTCCCCAGGTGAGAGTCCTCTAGTACCCATACTCCGGCCAAACTCAAGATACAATGTTTGTAAACATCAAACCTATGACCTATGCTTAACCTAAAAATATTTTTTGTTGATCTTATCATATCACAGAATTTGCGCTACCTACTTGTCGATTTGAGGTCTTTCCTACCATGCCTTAATAATAAAATAAATAAATAATAAATAAAACGTTTATTTGTCTCTCACACACAACTAAAAATGAACACCAAGTTAGGTACCTTTTATAAATTATTAATTGGATAAGTAGGTAGTTTTAAACTTAGATTATTATGACAGAGTTAAACCAACCCATATTGCTATTATTCATTACTCATGCATGATGTAATGATGACTATTATTTTTCAAACATAAGCCAAAAGGAGAATTTTGGATTTTTGTGCGCATTTTATGTTTTTGATTTTTTTTACAAACATTTTACCTTGCGAGGGGCTTGAGTATAGTGGGCTTATAGCTCGCCGCCTCTGAAACCAAACTTCTGGGTAACTTTTGTTCCACCGTAGCATAGTAGACTGAGTGACGGTTGTTACAGACACCTGGGATAAATGTTTGCACGTTTCAAATACTTGTAGTATGGTAATGAAATCTTTTTGAAACAACAAGCGATCGTTTATGCCCTTTAGAAGTATGCAAATCGTACAGAAAGTATCCTTGCAGACAATGATGCGCCACAGAGGTCTTCAAAGCAAATCGGACGCCATTTATATCTTATCTCCTTCGTATCTCATGATAAGACATTAACAGCCTTACATTCCCAGGGCGGTGGTAGCGGCGACATGGGTTCGCACGGCGTGACGTCACCGGGCGCGCGCGCCTCCACCCCGGCCGCCGTCCCCCCGCAGCATGTGCCCTACGCGCAGTACCAGAGTAAGTCACATTCCCAGGGCGGTGCATCCTCCTGCGTCGCAGGCGGCCTTTCGCCCGCTGCGCCTGCGCGAGGTCTTCAAATTAGGAGTCATCATCATCATCATCAGCCCATACACGTCCACTGCTGGACATAGGCCTCCCCCGTACGACGCCACAAATAGCGGTCCTGAGCCGCCTCCATCCATCGACTCCCTGCGACCGCTACGATGTCGTCGGTCCATCGAGTGGATGGTCTCCCATCTAGGGGGGGGATTTGCCATAATCACCACGCTTGGCAGGCGGATTGGTGATCGCAGTGTTGGTGTTTAAAAATACTCAGAAGGAAGCTGCTGCCCTTCCTCTGGTAGGTTTCCTTAGTCAGCTTTTACGACATCCACGGGTTGAGTTGGAGGGGTCGATATTCGTACGCCGCGACCCCACGGCTGCATATTAGGAGTATAAAAAGATAACTTTAATATTCCAGACCCAGGCATGGGCGCAGTTAACATGGGTGTGGGCATGGGCGCAGCACCTCCGTACTTGGGCTACATGATGGGCGGGGTGGGCGCGGCCAAGGGCGTGGTGTGGGTGCCGCCCGTGTTGCCCCCACCACCGCACCACGTCAACCCGCACGCCAGCAAGAGTCTGCAGGCTAACGGGGCTGACCTGCCTATGAATGGTTTGTACACTCTCTAACTAAAAATTCATGAGCCTTCGCTGAAACCAATGCGGCTACGTATTTGTTTGCATTGAGGAGGGAAATGGCATCTATACCACCCACTTTGCCCATTATTATACATATTTCATAGAGGGCCTTGCACCACGGCTTGACGAATCCGTTATAAAAACTTCTCCCTGCGACCTCGCATTTATCGCGCACGCTATCACTGGATGCAAAAGTAACATAATTACATTCAAAATATTCAAATTATGTATAACGGCAATCGGCCACGCACGCGTATCATTTGCCGTTTGAAAGATGCTCCCTTGTAATATTTTTGACACACAGCTTGGTGTGAGATCCCTCATGATATTCCTTTGTCTCCAGACATCCCAACGCTGCGTTACTACTTCAACCTCGGCGTGGACTGCATGTGGGCCGCCTACGGCCCGCCGCCGCCGCCGCCGCCGCGACACTACTCGCCCAGAGATATTACACAGGTTGTATTCCATACTCTTTGTTATATACGCTATACCACAAACATGTTAGGACTACTTGTTTCATTGAAAAATAAGAACCCGACTACGAAATCTTATGATTTTTTTGTCAAAATAAGAGGGCTCAAAATATTAGAATGAAAAAATATTTAGTATTAACAATTCCGCGTATAACCTTCTCTGATAGTATTCATCAAAGTAAGTTGTCAACTAGTTTCGTCTCTCCACGAGACATCTTCAGGACACCACAATACTTGACCTTCACATTGAGATTGCTAAGCAACACCGACAGAGTCCAGCCAGTGACTCCGAGCTTCTGGCACCGGTCAGTCCATCCAGTGATGTTGCCTCTCCGAGCTCCTCGCGCCAAGCTTGAAGATGTCTCGTGGATAGACGAAACTACAAACTTTGATGAATACTATCTGAGTAGATTATACGCGGAATTGTTACTAAATATTTTTTCATTCTAATATTTTGCAATGGATTTCCGCAAAGTAACGCCTGAATCTATTATTTATATAAGAGGGCACATATAAAAATCTTTTATTGTGAGCTATTAAAGATCCATAATTTGTTAGTAATTTTGCTATCTCAAAAGGTAGCAAAGATTTTGTTTTGATACCCCGTTCAGCAAAATAGCTTTATCCGTTTTGATGTAGGTAATAAAGAGTGTCCACTTACCACATTAAATAATTCATTTTTTTTTTTTCTTTTTTACCTTTTATAGGCTTGACTTTGGCCGCTATCACACCTGATGGTAAGTGAATAGTGAGCATACGGCCGAGGTTGTAGCATGTTTGCCTAGAAGAATCTTCTTCACTCTAGCCTTGAAAAACTCTTTTATTGTAGGTATTGGGAAACGCAGACGCCGGTAGGGCGTTCCATGATTATGAATGTAAGCAGATTAACTAAGAACCTCGTTAGTACTTTTATTCATTCATACTGAATTCGTCAAACTGCAATCGTTTTTATACATAGAATCACTTGAAAAACATAACCCGCGCCTCGCAGTTTAAAAAAGGTCTCTGTTAGTTTAATGCAATGCCACAAGTGCAGCGTCACATGTACAAAATAAAGCAATGTTATGACCCTCTCGAATCAGAAATCAATAACTTGTATTTCTTTAGGCTTACAAAATAATCAATGATTTAAACTATAAACTATTATCGAATAAGAAACGACATGTTGATTGGTTTTCGGTAGGGCCACTGACCGCACAACAAGAAATAACAAATGAACATTGTTCCAGGACATGCAACAGATGTCGATAACGGAGCGCGGCGGGCACGTGGCCGAGGGGACCGGCCACAAGCACAAGGGGGCGCAGGACAAGCCCATGCAGAATAACGGGAAGGGCAACTCACAGCGTTCTATAATGGGACCTAGGTATGCACATTTACATAATAACTAGCTGACCCGGCAAACGTTGTTTTGCCTTCAACCCTTATCACTTGGGGTATGGAAAATAGATAGTAGCAGATTCTCAGACCTACTGAATAAGCATATAAAATTTGGTAAAAATCGGTAAAGCCGTTTCGGAGAAGTACAGTAACTAATATTGTGACATGGAAATTTTATATATAAGATATACATTCCATTTATTTGCGGTGGTGGTTGTGGCAAAATGATAGCCCCTCCAAGTAATTGTTAGAGCAGAAACAATTTTATAACACCAATCTTTGTGTGTGGGGCTAGATGAGGATGTGTGGATTGTCCAACATTATTTACTTAATCACCAATCCGCCTACCAAGCTTGGTGTTTGTTATGTTACGGGTAATTCTCATTTTCGACAAAATTCTGTGTGACCACAAATTTTTGTTTAACTGTAGTACCTGTGGGATTTCGGAAGAACCAAACAGAAATGAGTATAAACATATTGTAGACTATGCGCCCCAATCCAGTATCTGCGTACGTTGTAAATGCTACGAGAAAATTTAAGTAAAAATTTTATTCTCAAAACTCGTCGAGCATAATTGTCATCATATCCGTGGTGGCCATGAGATAAGGGTTTTTCTAAGTTTTAAATTTTGGAACTTTGGATATGTGAGTTAATTGCGTTTATACATCAAAAATAGAATGAATCGCCGTCTACATGTCTGATTTTGAAATTATTTTAATACAATGTTGCTGTGTTCCCCTAGACAACCCCGTCAATCGGAGCTGCGAGCACATCACATTAATGATGATTATTCGTTTATCCTACAGATTCAAACGAGGCAACGGCCAGGACGGCAACCCGAATCCAAACCACAACCAGAATAAAAACCATAATAACAACAACCACATGGCTAACAAGGGACCTAACAACCGGTGCGAGCTTATTTTCTATTTCTATTTTTAATTATTTAATGCCAGTTAAATATTAAAGTTAAAAACGGCAGGAACTCCCTTCTTTGTTCACTTTAATCTAAAATGTATAAAGTTGCTGTTAATACTAAAATATCTTCGTTCTTCCCTTTTCAATCCTCAAAACGGGACGGCACGGCGGCGCAGTCAATATTTTTGTCTTATTTAGTTTTGGTTACACTCTATATAAATAGATGTTTAGAAGGTACTACCATGATAAATTTCAGTCGTTCCGGCAGTATGGGCGGCGGTCACGGCGTCTACGGGCACGGTGAGGGCGAGGGAGCCATCAACGAGGCGCCGCTGCTGACCCTACCTTACATCCCGTACCCGCCGCCGCCAGTCTACCCAGTGCAGTACTACCCTGTCGACACCACCGACCCAGGTAACTATAGCATCAAATGTAGGATATAGCTAGGCGAGGGAGCCATCAACGAGGGCACCTGCTGACCCTACCTTACATCCCGTATCCGCCGCCGCCAGTCTACCCAGTGCAGTACTACCCTGTCGACACTACCGACCCAGGTAACTATAGCATCAAATGTAGGTTATAACTAGGCGAGGGAGCCATCAACGAGGGCACCTGCTGACCCTACCTTACATCCCGTACCCGCCGCCGCCAGTCTACCCAGTGCAGTACTACGCTGTCGACACCACCGACCCAGGTAACTATAGCATCAAATGTAGGTTATAGCTAGGCGAGGGAGCCATCAACGAGGACACCTGCTGACCCTACCTTACATCCCGTACCCGCCGCCAGTCTACCCAGTGCAGTACTACCCTATCGACACCACCGACCCAGGTAACTATAGCCTCAAATGTAGGTTATAGCTAGGCGAGGGAGCCATCAACGAGGTCCCCTGCTGACCCTACCTTACATCCCGTATCCGCCGCCGCCCGTCTACCCACTGCTGTTCTACCCCGTCGATACCACCGACTCAGGTAAATTTTTAACATTTTACGGGGTTTGTGGATGGAGGGTGGAAAAACACTCGAATTATTTACATGAAAAATTGGAAAGATATTGATGACTGCTCCGCCCAGTATGGGTTTTCCCAATATTCAATATGTTTCTGGTTTCGCCTATCGGTATAAGATTTTACGTTGCAGTATGTATAATGGTGATATTCTTCCAGGCATGATGGGAATGATGGGCGGTATGCAGTACATGGGCGGCGGCTACGAAGAGCTGGAGTACCCGCATTACTACCCGCCGCCGCCCTTCCATCCGCACGCACCACCTCTGATGCCGCCGCACATCGACCACAAGTAGACCAACACACGGACCTAACAACACTGCACGCAACTCTGAACGTCTGCATCTACATCACTACAACTATACTCCGGCCAAACACATGGTACAATGTATGTCAACATTACCCCCATACTTAACCTAAAAATCACTTGTCGTTTTGTGAACAGGTTTGTACGACTCATCAGTTGTACGACTGTCCCAGAATGCGTAATGCTGAAAAATATTTCTCATAGTTAACGCCATAAAGATTATTTTAGATTTTTGTGATGCTAGTTGTTTTCAAATATTGTACCTTGATAATGACTTGAGTATAGCTATGCAGATAAAGAACCCAAGCCTACATAGTGTGAGGCAGACGTATTTATAGTTTTCGCGCCGCACATGCACATGAACACGTTGATACGGAACAAGCACAGAAGTCGGTCCAGTTATGCACAAACGGACCTAACATTGTGAGCCTAACAGTCTGATTTCTATTGGAACTAATTCTTGCGCCGCTTAACGAACAAAAGTAGATGGACCTGTCCGTATAGAGTATAGAAAGTTTATTTTGGTGTCAATTCAGACGTCGCCAAAACTAATAAAACTGCACTAAAATGTTGCTGCCCTTTGTCATAATCTTAATAAAAAGGATGACATAAGTTTTAGCGCTATCTAATCGTTTAGTTTTCGCGTCGTCTAAGTTGACACCCATTGCCTGTGCGATGATCTAAACATTCTCAACAATCTATGCACAAAAACCTTTAGGGCGCGTTCCCTGTGACACTCAAGATATTTATAGAATCGACAATGTACTCATGAACAAGTATTTTTCAAACCTTTTTTGTCGATTCCACTGAACTCGTCTGTGGGAATGCAGCTGTAGTGGTGACCTTATAACGTTACTATTGGCGGAAAGCTTTCGCAATGTTTGGATGTAACTGACTCGTGCCCTCAAACATCTATGGATCTAGGCTTCTTTTACACGCAACTTCTCCAGGCATCTCTGTACCGAGCTGACTCTCGCCAGTAGAGCCGTGTGCGCAGAGACCGACTTCCTCTGTTCAATGCAGACCAACTAGCGACAGTATTTTGTGACGCTGTGTGCTAACTGCCTTGTTGTTCCACCAGCTCACGTAACAGAATTGCAAAGATAGATCTTGTCAAACATAACCTATATCCGATTTGAATCCTGAACTAAGATGTAAAATCGGACTAATTTGTTGGAAAAGAGCTCACTGTGTTCTTTTGCGCTCAATGTTAAGCTGAATGTTAAGTAATCTATTTAACACCCAGCATCTAGTTCGGAAAAAAAGTAGAAAAACTGTAACAGCAATAAATAAGTCAAAAATTTCGTGTGCGTTTATCATAAATAGTAATAAATAAGTCCACGATTTTTGTATGAAATAAATTTTAACTACAATTTTTCATCAAGTACGTAAAATATAATTTTAAAATTATTATAGCAATTCCTCAAATACTTGAAAAAACAATAACGCTTGTTCTGGCTCAACGTAGTGTCGCCACGTACGATGTAATCGGCTACTAAAACCGGGGTCTCCTGTACCCCGGCTGCACAACGAAAATGGTTTACGAAATATCTTTCGATCGGCATGTTTCACATTTGAATTATATTGAATCATATAAGTCCTCATAAAACTTTCGATAAAGTGTAAGGTCTAATCTAGACAAAAGGATACAAACTAAATATAACACAAATGTGTTCATAATTATTGTCAGTTTTTTGAAACTTGGCTGTGCGCGAGATGGCATACAATTATACGAAAAGAAACCAGTGTCAATTAGTTTAGTTATTTCAGGGAATAGTTTTATCGCCTTGTGATTACCTAGGTTTCGCAATTAGTGTTGAGGATTCCACAGTTATATTTGATTGTTGTATGGATGTTTGGGACCACATTGACATGTTTGATTTGTGCATTCAGAATGCAGCAGGTCTCGCGCGCAGCACGGCCTATTTATATTATTTGTATAATTTATATATCTATTAATATGTAAGTGACAATGCTATTGTCTTTAAATGTAAATTTTACGTTATAATCCTGTACTTAAACTTTACTGTAGGAAGGTGTCTTCATAATGCCCCATAGAAATGGACGGAAGGGAAGCGACAGTCGTTTCACAAACATTTTGGTCGTTCAATAATCCGAAATTAATATTGCACAACTGTGATTGTTCGACTGATATAATAAAATTAAACAGGTATTTTTTTCGAGAAATGTTTACTGTTGTGTAGTGTGATCGCAGAGTGGACGGGAGCATGCAACGGCATTCGTAGGCGCTATCATTCCTTATTTGTAAGGCGAAAGTAAACTGTAAGCAAATGTAAGAAATTAGAATTAACGACAAACTCGATTCCATTTAGGTTTATTAGCGACGGCCGCCGGTGGCAACATTCGTAAGGCCACAATACAGTTACAGGACTAAAAAGTTGACGAATACTCTACCGAAAGTTGCGACCGATCAGCCGTTAACTTAATTTTAGTTTAGCTTTTAAGTACGGTTCCATTCGAATAAGCTCGCTTTGCATACGTAAAGTTTCTGGATATCTGCAGATCTCAGGCTACGGTACTCGCCCTGGCAGAATCTCGTTACAATCACGCCTTCAGCGGAATATTCCAGCAACATTTTAGTTTCAACTTTGATCTCATCCGTTAAATGTTCGTTTAGTTTTAACTGCGGTGCTTGGGTAGTCTTTATTTTTGTACTAATACGTGTAGTGAGGCATGAATGTCTGCAACTCGTTTATTCATTTGCGGTAAAGCCGAGCTAGTCGCTTACAAGAGGATTCGATAAATAGGTACCTAATAGCACCTAGTCTCTGCATTTACATACACATAAGGTACGCGTTTTTAAAAAGGAAATTGTTTCCAAATTAGGATTATTACTTTTTCATAAGAAAACAAAATGTAATGTAGATTGTAAACTGAAGGCCATGGTCTGAACGCTCGTGGTTCGTTTCTTCAAATGGATGATGTAATAACGTAAGTATTTTTGGAATGTTTACAAAATGTTATGGCTGTGATTCGGATGTAATCTCGGAAATACTCGGAATAGAAAGTAAAGTGTGTGCGCGAGCGCGCATAGGCGACGGAAACGCAGGATGTGGGCTTGGAAAGGATCCCACGGGCGGGCGGCGAAACAAACAAGTGACTCAATTCTTCAATTCTCTTAGATCCGCCGGAGATTATTTAGCTCCTCCGTTTACATATCGTAATAGTTGATAGTACTTACTATACTTATGTATTACACAATATAATCTCACATTCGATGTCTTGTTGTTAACACAAATAAAAGTAACAAAAGAACAACAAAAAGTAGTGGAATGTGAAGTTTTCAATGTACAGTAGTTATTCGGTGTTTCAGTATTAGTTTTAAATAACTAGGAGTTAGATTTTATGTTATGTAGTTCTAATTATTTTTACGACCATTTAGATTTATTATTAGAAAACCTTCAGTTACTTTATCTCGTCAGAAGATCGCAAAATGCCTAGTATTATATATTTGTTTGTTTTCTTTTGTAGTTGTAACGTAAATGTGCCAAGTGTATACTATACGTACGTGTATCGTATCCTATTATAAATATTGACAGATATTTATCGCGTTTATTTATCTATTTACCGTAACACGTGTCGTCGTAAAATGGGGTACAGTAACGAATAGCGTCGCTGACAAAACAAAATTATTGTCAATGTGGATATCATATCAGTGTAATGTATAACGTAACTTGATTATAAGTAGTGGCGAGGGTCGCTGGACTGGCCTGGACTCGTTAACAATTACTATTAAAGTAAATTTTTGTCTGATGATCTGATCTAACGTTCACTTTGTAATTGCCAGAAAGTTTGTATTGCAAACCCTAGCCACTGCGTATACACAATAAAACAATAAAATTAATCCGTGTTGTGTCAAATTTGTGATATTTTGTCTTAAATATAAACGCAATTAGCGCAAGTTAGTGGTAAAACCTTTTTGATATCTATGTATTTTTTTCCAAATTCTTCTAATTAAAAGTAAACTGATTTTGTTGAAGGTGTTTCATTTTATTTTACCTGTTTTATTAGCTATAATTAAGATAGGCAATTATTTTATAATGCGATTCCCATCTAACTGTGCACTGCATTTCTATTTAATCTTATTAATTTCTCTTCACTACGGTAGGGACAATATCACAATGGATAATAAGGAGTTTAGTAGGTAAACAAGACATGTGTTTTAAAAGAAATGATATCCCAAAAAAAAGAGTTCCGCGGGACTTGAACCCGCGAACTGCGCCATAATCGTGGCGCAGTTGGTTAGCGCATTCCCGTATGGAGGGAAAGGTCGCGGGTTCAAGTCACGCCGAAATCGTAATTTTTTTGTGTTGTGAAGCCTGGTGCCGTTCGGAAAACCTGTATCATCTCTATACGGTGCCTAACTGTAAATTATGTAATAGCTGTCGCTAAATGAATACAGAATAATATAGCTGCAATTCATTTTTAAGACGCTTCAGGGGCACCTCCACTTGCTGAGAAGGTATTCTACCTAGATAGAAGATACTAGTAGGTACATCCGTCTAGACGAGATACTCGAGTCCGTCAACATTCATTCACCAAACAAGAGCCCTTCAATCTGAATGGGTGCCAGTGCGCAACAATACTACAATACTGGCATTCTGGAGAGGTTATGTTATTTGACCTTGCTGAACGAACGCCTGTGGACGAGTAAAGACTCGCTTGTAGTGCCACTTGCCAGTGCGTCGGAAACTAAATAATAACATCTCTATGTTGATAAGTTTATAAAACGGTAGATTGTGATAACAAAACCAGTCTCACTGTGACAGAGTTGACCGGAACACGTTGAATGTGAGTACAATGATATCTACTTTATGTATTGTGTTTTGTTTCAACATCATAAACCATCGATCACGGCCCCGGTAGAACAGTTTTTTTTATTTGCAGATTTTATTCAAGATGTTGCACATATTTTTTATGTAGTAGGGTAGTAGATATATAATTAAAAAAATATCTATGTATCATGTACCTAGTAATAAGAATATTATTTATCTAGTAAGTATGTACCTTTATCACACTGCTTAGCTTGGGGCACAGTAGGACCTATCTACCTAAGAAGATATTATGTTTCTTAACATACTACTTACCACCCAAGGTATAAAACTATAAGCTAATCGCCACACTACAATATTATGTTGTGTGTTATCAACTTAACAAGAACCAGACTAGGTTAGTAGGTACCTCTTTTTCTGGGGCTAAAGTTAATGAGCCAGCTTCTATTCCCAGATGTCATACAAATTGTCCAAGATCGTAGAGCCCGTGCTGCTGGGCGAAGGTCCGCACTGGGACGCGCGCCAGCAAGCTCTGTTCTTCGTCAGCATCCTGCAGAATAGCATCCACAAGTACGTGCCAGCTACTCAGATGCATACCAAGACTCTACTCGGTAAGTTACTTTTTAAACGGAAAGTTATGTCTTGATAAAATGACTGATTAAATTATTTTTGGTTCCCGCTGCACCAAAATAATTTATTCTCCAGCATTGAACTCTATTACTTAGGTACCTACGCCACTAATAGAGTTCAATATTCTCTAGCCGAAAGTTTTAACTTACGTACACAGACGTTGTTTTCTTGGTTTACAAAAGTCAAATTTCGATTTCGTTGTTCGGTCTCTGTAGAATGTGATCTCATGAAGCAATAATCCCTTCAAAAACCCCTCGAGCTCACATAAATCTAATGCTCTACCATGTCTGTGCTCGAGCTCTACCACGTCTGTGCTCGAGCTCTACCACGTCTGTGCTCGAGCTGTACCATGTCTGTTCCTCCTGCCATATCACCGTATACCAGAGAGAATAGACCCATCCTGTGGGGTATCTAAGTGATCGGCAGGAAGAGCTTACAACTTGGCTCCAAGGGCATTTCAAACCGTCATAACTTTGGAACCACTCGAAGAGGGTCTCTAAGAAGAAAACTTTAAGAATGAAACGGTCACGACGATTAATTATTATAGGGGCTAACTATTAGTATATTTATTTTACGGCATGACTTAGAATTAAATTTTTACTTCCAGCTGGCCGACCTGGCTTTATAGTCCCTGTGGAAGGCACTACAGACCAGTTCGCGGTAGGCCTGGAGCTACAGTTCGTGGTCATACAGTGGGACGGCAGGGACGGTAGCGAGGCCAAGGTACTGCGGGTGTTGGCGGACTGCGGGCGAGACGAATACGATAGCAAGAACAGGATCAATGATGGGAAGTGCGATCCTAGGGGGCGGCTGTTTGGTGGTAGGTCATCATCATCATCGCGGTGGCCTCATCTTGATCCAATCTTAGACAGGCCTCTTCCCTTCTTCTCGACTCCTGCCGATTATTATATCTTGCCAGTCAATTTATTGTACATACTTAAAATATCAACAAAGTAAATTAATTTACCTACTTTCGGTGAATTAGGTCTTTTTGCAGCTTGCTTATAATCAAGCCCGATTTGAAGCTCCTAAAAAGCACATATTATTACGCAATTTCGTTTCTTGAAACTTACAGGAACCATGGGCCACGAAGACCGGCCAGGCAACATAGCCCCCAACAAAGGTTCGTTCTACCGCCTCGACAGTTCCCAGTCGAAGCTGGCACGGCTAGTGCAGGGAGTCAGCGTGTCTAACGGGCTGGCCTGGGACCTCCGAGAGAAGGCCTTCTACTATACAGACTCGCCGGAGAGGAAAATCAGAAGATATGATTATGATGTGGAGACAGGGGAGATCTGTGAGTACCTTTGACTGAGACTTTTATTGATGGAATTTTGCAGTATTGTTTACGAACCTGTGTTAGCCTTTTTGCTATTTCAAAATAGTTCAGTATTGTTTAAAAAATGTGAGAATCTTGTAACTGCACTTTATAACCGTTTATTGACGCGAAAAAAGTATTTGATATTCATTCAAATTAGATACTTTCAAAAATGTATCATTGAAACTTTCAAAAACTTAGCAATAATTTCCATACAACAGTAGAAAATGGTTTTTGGTCGATACTGAAAAAAGTTATATTTTGACTTGTTCTAAGTGTGCGATATATTAACCAAAAAGCTCGAAAGCTAACTAAATATAATTTGACGTGTTTTAAAAATCTATAACCCTAATAAGGACTTGAAATTCCTGAACCTACCTCTTGTTTAGGCCCGTTGCCGAAGTCATTGTGATAATATGATTGTTTCAAAAACCTAATAATCAACTTCGAATCTTTTACACTGTTTTTACGTTTTGCGGAATAAATACTAATCCCCTGGGGCTACAATTTTTATGGGACCACCTCGGGATCATTTTCTATACAATAGTGAAAGAATTTTCAAAATCGGCCCATCATTAGCGGTAACATCGCGTAACATAGGTACTTACAAAAAAACAACATACATACCTACAGTCGAATAGAGAACATCCTCCTTTTTTGAAGTCTGTTAAAAATACCTACCTACCTCCGATGATAAAACTTGGAAACTCTAGTTACTAGAGTTTCCAAGTTTTATCATAGCTAGTCTAGTACCTACCTACTTACCTACAGTTAATTTGAAAATGATTACCCTGATTTTCATAATAAACAACGATTGTAACCACAATTGTATGTGTCACCATAGTTTTGCGTTATAATGAGTTTGCCTATATTCCACATAGTTAGTTACATCACTTGCATACGCCATGATCACACAGACTTAGCTTACCTAAGTAATTTTAAATTTTTTGCTACGAAAATTCCCACTACTACGTTGTCAATTATGAACACCTAATTAATCCTAATCCTAACTAATATTATAAATGCGAAAGTGTGTTAGTTTGTTTGTTTGTCCTTCCTTCACCCCCTTACTAAGCAAACAATCTAAATTGGTTTTTGGCTTTAAGTTAGTTGAAAGGATGGAGAGTAACATCAGGCTACTTTTTGTCCTGGTAAAACATCAGATTCACATGGGAGATTTACGCCCTATACGGCTTACGAATTTAACGCGGGTGAAACCGCGGGGAAGAGCTAGTGAGTAATAAAATAAAAATCAATTCATATTTGGGAGTTTGAGAACTAAAGCATGAAATTGTTTCAGCCAACCAAACATACATCTTCGATTTTGAGGCGAACAAAGTCGAGGGCGTTCCCGACGGCACCACCATAGACACGGACGGCAATCTCTGGGTCGCCGTGTGGGGAGGATCCTGTGTCCTCAAGGTAGACCCCCGCACCGGGACTCTACTGACAAAGATTCCTATCCCAGCGTTACAAATCACGTCAGTAACTTTCGGAGGCCCGGACCATGATGTCCTGTTCGTCACGTCGGCTAGTGTCAACATCGATGGGCCTCAGTTGCCTCCATGTGGGTCTACTTATATGATCACTGGACTAGGGGTTAAAGGACACCCAAATGTGGGGTTTAAGCTGTAAAATAAAGAACTTTTATGTTAATTTATTGTTCTTGTAAGGTAGATGATTTGCGAGCTAAGAGGTTTAAGATAACGGAATTGTTAAAATGCCGTTGTAACTATTTATTATTCTTTAAGTGTAAATTATGCGTGGTGATTATGGCAAATCCCCCCCCCCCCCTACATGGGAGACCATCCACTCGATAGACCGACGACATCGTAGCGGTCGCAGGGAGTTGATGGATGGAGGCGGCTCAGGACCGCTATTTGTGGCGTCGTACGGGGGAGGCCTATGTCCAGCAGTGGACGTGTATGGGCTGATGATGAAAGAATGAAAAAAAAAAGTGTAAATTATCATCAATATCTTTTTGTAAAATCTGTAAGTGAAGTAAGTATACTATTTCTTAATTTTTTTAAGTGTTTAGTTACATTTTCTTTATGATTGCTATGGACATTGCGATGATGGGTAATTTCGATAAGAAGTGTCGTTTCACGCATTGTTTCCGCCCATTTATGGACGAAACGATAATATCAAAATAACCAGTGTCGTTTTGCCCATGGAGGGAACATTTTTAAGATCATTGTTAGTATTGGAAAATCAAAATATACGACAAATTTGTAAGTTTTATTAAATAATCTAATCGGCATGCAAGTTATTTTTATTTCCCCGTTTTTCGAGGGTGACTTGGTATTCTCGAGCACTTATTTCAATGAAATAGCACTCAATACAACTTCACAAAGTAGTATTGTAAATCATTAGTTTTTACCGTTTTAGTTTGTATACTCCGTGCTGAGCACCAATTTCAAAACTTAAATGAATCCAACGAGTGTGCTTGCCGCTCGCCAGGATACTTCGAGGCTTATCCTCAATAAAACATATATTCTTGATAATTTTTGTAAAAATTCATAAGTGCAGTTTTGTCATAAATTGAGCCCACAACACCTTTCACTTTTCTCTAACTCTTATGGTTTCGGATTTGGCCATCCACTACCATCTTAAAAAGCCACCAGTATAGCTGTGGTGTATAACTAGGGATTCTAAAGCACTAACAATAAGCCTTGACCCGCAATAACTGCTAAGCTTACTATGGTCTCGCCCTGCTAGCTCGGTCATCATTGCAGCCCGTGCTGTCAGCGCTATAAAGGCGCTCATTTCAGGTTCTCCATCAAGGGCTGCAATGCTGACCGTGCTGCGAGGGCCTGGACGTACGCTAGACTGCGCTTTCGACATCATCATAGCGGCCAGCAACCCTCCCGTTACGAACCTCGTCGGTAATCCTACTAATATTATAAATATCAAAGTTTGTAAGAATGGATGTATGTTCGTCTTTCATGCTAAAACTACTAATTGGGCAGAAGTTTGGTATGGACCAGAGCATGGGACCTGATAACATAGGTTATTTTTTATCCCGATAAAACGCGGGCGAAGGCGCGGGCAGCAGGTAGTGTTCTATAAAAAATAGTTTAGTTTTAGCGACATGCTGTTTAATTAAATAATAAATAAGAAAGATTTTATACATTTGTACGACGTATTTATTGTAACTTTACGGTCGCATTTTCATATCCCCTGACCCCGAGCCCCGACAGCCGGAACGTGCTCCCCGCGGGGGGCGCCTGCTCCGTCCCACGGTTGATCTTAGCGGTGGTCACAAACAGGTGCTCCAGGGTAGGGCCTCCGAAGGTCGCTGAAGTCACTTGGAGCGCCGGCATCGGGACTTTTTGCAGGACGGTGTTGGTTCGGGGGTCGATTTTTAATACCTGCAGAGGAAAAAGGTACCAACAAAAATATGGATAAATGTGGTAGATACCAAATTCTCATGTTCTAGTTATGATTACCATAAGTTCAGTTTGTCGCATCCAGTAAGGACCTAGCTAGCTTTTGATGTCATTTTAGAAAGTGAAAAAAAGTCGCAACTTGAGTCAGACTGCTTAAATCTGAGCTTCGTTTCCGTCCGAATATTTAGGGCTAAAGTAAAGTGCCTCACTTGGCTGCCATCAAAGTTGGCGACCCACAGGTTCCCGTCCGTGTCGATGGTCATTCCGTCCACTATGCCGGGCAGGCCGTGCTCCGCGTACTTGAACACTAGTCGAGGATTCGCTGGAACAATACAACTTTTGTTTTATAACTCAACTCTTAATCATTCTTACTCAACCCGTGGGTGTCTCAAGAGCTAAGGGAACCTCCTCGTACCGGACCAAGGGCAACAGGTTCTTCCTGTGTATATTAACACTGCTTCTGCGATCACCAATCCGCCTGCCAAGCGAGGTGGTTATGGCAAAACCCCCTTGTTTGGGGAGGCACCTTCACCAGGGAATATAACGAGTGCTGATGATGGTATCAAGGTTTATTAGGATTTCTCAGTTTACATAAGCCTGTCAGTTTACGTAACCATAGAAATCATTATCATTTTGTATTTAAGGCAGCTTTTATATATAACTAGCCGACCCGACAGACGTTGTCCTGTCATCTGTCCTTCAAGTCAAAAAACTGACAGTTATTTCGAACGTGCTTAGCAAAGAGTATAATAACGCTGGGGCTAAGGATTCATAAAAAAGTTTATAATAAAGGTAGTCGTTAAGTTTTCATAAATTTTCTAATCTTCTGTGGAATTTTTTTAATGTATAAACCTTCTTCGATGTATTCAAAAACATAAAAAAAAAATGAATGAAATCGGCGGTAATGATCGATTTCATTCATTTTTTGTTTCTCAAGTTAAGTAGCCGGACCAGGAGAAATAGGGGTTCATTTACATATTGTGTACAGATTAAAGCCCATATGTGCGGCAGTCGTGTGTTCTTGATCTGCGACAACCATTGTATAATTTAGGATCTTTACTTATTAAAAATCACTTACAAATATCGCCCGTATCGACATCATAGTCATATCTCCGGATAGCGTATTCAAAGGAGTCCGCGTAGTAAAACGCCTTCTCCTGTAGGTCCCAGGCGAGCCCGTTGGAGATGTCGATGTTATCCGCGAGTTTCGTGGCCACACCCGACTCTGAGATGCGGTACAGGGAGCCTTTCTTCGCGTGGAACTTGCCCGGCTCGTATTCGTGGCCCATTGTGCCTGAAATTTGAAAATTCGCGTAAAATGACCTTGTGTATTTATTTGAAAATATACACTCGCGAGCACCTGAATCGACTCACTCCTACAAAAAGTCGAATGTGTAACTTTTTCGACAATGACTTGAGTATACTGTATATAATTTTACATTTTTAAAGCTTGATCTTTTGGCTTTTGAATCACACCAATCCTTTAATTTCGTTCAGCTTTTTTTTTTAAATATTCGTTAGATCCGTGTAAGCATAGAAAATGCGTTTTGTGCGGTAGCCGCGAAGGCGCGTTGCAAATTCCTTTAAAACTCCCTGAAAGCAGTCCACGCTTATTAAACGTTGACCTTAACACACCTACGCAAGTTACGATCGCTGATTTACAACCACCATGGATACAACATCAGAAGAAGCCGCTCAAGTTGTTGCTTTGCTGCAACAGGACCTTAGCCAGAGAGAAGTCGCTCGTCGACTAAACCTGAGCCAATCTGCTGTGTCAAGGGTGTACAGAAGATTCCAAGAGACTGGTTCTTACTCTAGGAGGCCAGATACCAGTCGGCGCCGGCTTACTTCTGAGAGAGACGACCGTTTTATCGTTTCGACGAGTCTCAGAAATCGCCATCTCACTGGTGTTTCTATCCAGCAGCAGCTGAGAGAGGTTCGAGGAGTATCTGTTAGTGAATGGACGGTCAGAAGACGATTGAGAGAAGCGAACCTCGTTCCAAGAAGGCCTGCCAGAGGCCCAAAATTGACCACAGCTCACCGACAAGCGCGCCTTGAATTTGCTCGCGAACACATCGATTGGAGTGCTGAGCAATGGCGGTCAGTCCTGTTCACATACGAATGCAGAGTGTGTCTACACGGCAGTGACAGGAGAGCTCGGGTCTACAGGCGTCCAGGCGAGCGGTTTGCGCAGTGCTGTTTTGCCGAAACAGTGTCCTACGGCGATGGTTCATGTATGATGTGGGCGGGCATTTCGCTGGAAGGAAAAACGGAGCTCGTTTTCATCCCTGGTGGAGGTCGAGGAGGTGGTCTGACTGCTGTGCGATATGTGGAAGATATTCTTCTGGCTCATGTCTTGCCTTATGAAGGTTTCATCGAGGACGGCTTTCTTTTAATGCATGACAATACCCGCTGTCACACAGCACGAATCACTCGTCAGTTCTTGGATGAAGTTGCCATTCGGACCATGGACTGGCCAGCACTAAGTCCTGACCTCAATCCTATAGAGCATCTATGGGACGAGCTCAAACGGAGGGTACGAGCCAGAAATCAGGCGCCTACAAATATCGCTGAGCTGAAGATAGCGCTGGAAGAGGAGTGGGAAAGGCTTCCTCAAGGACTGATCAAAAAACTTATCAGGTCGATGAAAAACCGCCTTCGAGCTGTTATCAAAGCTCGGGGAGGCAACACCAAGTATTGAAACAATAAATCGTGAGTATTAAACATAAATTTTCCGTTTTATTTTAATTTTGATCAACCCAATATTCACTTAAATTAACTTCACTTTTGTTACGTTTCCATTCACACCTGATTAATTTAAAAATTACTGGGTAGAATTTCAAAATAATGGTATCATTATAAAGCTTAAGGATTACAATTTTAATGATAATACGTTTTATGAAAATTATTCATGCCATTTTTGAAAAAAATACACTTTGTTCATTTGAAGGGTTGAGTCGATTCAGCTGCTCGCGAGTGTAGTTACAGCTAGGCGATACTTAATCCACTGCTGAACATAGGACTTCCCTAATGAGCATCATAGCGCCTTCAGCTTGCCGCATCCAGCACCTGCCGTGAGTCTCTCGCAGGTCGTCAAAGAGCTGACCCTGGCTTTAAGCAGGGTCGCCATAAAGTTTAGACGAAATAAGGCTTTATGTAAAGGGCCTTCTATTCATAAAAAATATAATTGCCTTCCGACTAATCCTAAGTGGGACATTCATTCTCCCACTTATAATTCTAATTCTAAATGGGAGAATTGAATATACACTGATCTCGCATGGGAGTGTATTGTGCATTGTCTCCCTGCCTAACCAGGCCCTAACCAGCCCAGCTCCTTGAAGTACCGGAGCAGGGAACTTTTGGTGATTGACAGGTACGTATCAGCTTTTCTGTATAGGTGTGGGGTTGATGCCTCAATGAGACTCTTCCACCCTGTCTTGTCTGGCCTCTGCGACCGTGCAGTGCACCATAATTTGTTCCAATAATTTCCTACGAAATGTTATATAGTAGGTACTGATTTCACTACCATTCAACAATGTTAAGTTTAGATGTGTTTGAATAAAGTTGAGTGGAAACCAGATATAAACAAACTTGTTCTCAGTCGAAGATATGCCTTTGAACATTTTGTTTGTTTATTTGCAACCGGTTATACGTATGTTTGTTTATAATACCCGGTGTCATTCGTACGATAAGATAACACAAAATCGTATGTTATCATTATATAATATATCAAATGCTCAATTTTTGGTATTACATAAAACAGGGAGATTAGGGTTCGGATAACGATAATAGTTGCCTCCTATGGACATGGACATTGCGAAAGCATTTTTGATTAGATTTAACGTTATATAGTTAGATTTCGTCAATTTTTGTCAATAACTCAATTACTATAGAAAACACACAAACCTGGGATACAAATTAGCATTTCATACAAAAAATAACACTTATCTACACGGGGAATCGAACCCCCAACCTTCTGCTTTTGCATAGGTCAAACGAAAGTAATTTTGTGACACGCACAGAATGAGCCGCTTCATACAAGTCCTGTTTGTGCCACAAGACGTTTTGTCATTTTTAGGGTTCCATACCTAAAAAGGAAAACGGAACCCTTATTGGATCACTTTGTTATCCGTCCGTCCGTTTGTCAACCTTCTTTTCTTAGGAACGCGTGGAGATGTCGAGTTTAAATTAAAATCAAATACTCAGGTCAGTAACCTCTTGGATCCGTGATATAAATCAAACTTCGAAGTCAACGCAATCAAAACACACACAGCTGTTTATGCTAATTTTTTTTATTTCCAAGGGAATCACATGCACCCAAAACATATAGGGTACTTCCTGTCCTAGAATCATGAAATTGGGCACGAAGAGATAAGTTTAAGGTAGCACAAGTAAAGGGAAAACTCCGAAAATATTTTTTTTTTGTCTATTCACAAATATATTTAGTTTTTGAAAGCGACCAAAACCTATAGCATATAGGGTACCTACATCTTATTGACCTAGAATCATGAAAATTGGCAAGAAACAAGGTAATTACGGAACCCTCGGTGTGCGAGTCCAACTGTCACTTGACGTTTATTTTTTAATGAACGCACTTTATGCAACTCACAATTAAAAAAATTACGTTTGTTTGGCCTCAGCCTTCGGTGGACCTTTGCCCATTAGGCCACCGGGGTCGTTATCTATAGGGCCGCAGCGTACGAATATCGACCCCTCCAACTCAACCCGTGGATGTCGTAAGAGCTTGAGCAAAAAAACGACATCATAGCGGTCGCAGGGAGTCGATGGATGGAGGCAGCTCAGGACCGCTATTTGTGGTGTCGTCGTATGGCGGAGGCCTATGTCCAGCAATGGACGTGTATAGGCCGATATGACGATGATGATTCTGAGGTTCAATTATTCAAACGACCACTTTGTTCAGAAGTTTCAATTCGCATTGAATACTTTTGTAGTCTGTAGTATCTTTTGCGATTTTTAGATAAAGCAGATTTTTTAATGTTTTATACAAGAAAATTGCTTCGTTTAAAAAGTACTGACCTGCGAAAAGTCTGCCCCTGGGATCAGCTTTAGCATCATTGAACCGGGTCACTCCTGGTAGCTCCGTGTCCACTTCAGCAATGGTTCTCACCACCTGAGACAAACCATAGCATAGTTTCAACAAGAAGTTTTACTAGCTTTTATTCTACTTGCCCTGTTTGTGTGGGACATATCCTGCAACTGAATTTTAGACCAGTTATCGTCAACCGATTGAGCTGAAAGACATACTTGTGTAAGTTTGGTGACAATACAATATCATAGTACCGTAGAGCTAGTCTGATGATGGTCCCCAAAGAATCAGAATCAATAACGTTATTTCTTTAGGCTTACAAAATAAGCACTTAGACAAGTCAAATTGTATACTATAAACATAGATAATATTATCAAATAAGAAATAAGGTGTTATTGATATTCTCTTCACTTCCATTTTTTGTCCACTAGTGGAAGAAGTGAAAAAGAAACCACTAGCACATTATAATATCACTTATGTGTCTAATACATGGTTATTTTGCCTATCTAAATCTAAATTTAATGCGATTTAGATACATGTCAATATTTCTTTAAAGCTAAACAGAACATTGAATTTCTTACATACTACTGACAGTGGACAAAGGTGGAGATAGGAACTCCTAAACGTAACGAGTTATCCACCTCGAGTTTGGGTTCGTTCGATTTGTCTTCCGAAGCACTTTGGTCCAAGATGATAGTAAAAGCTTGTTTTAAAAAAGATTTGGAAAAATATTATAAATTTATTCATTCTTTATCCTCTAGCTGAGTGGAACGAACTTCCTGCCTCTGTTTTTCCGATAGAGTACAATCTAGGAGTCTTCAAATCCCGAGTGAATATGTTCCTTCGGGAAAGCGTGCTCCATCTTAGGCTGGCTTAGGCCGTATTTTCACGAATTACTCATCTATTCAAAAATATTTTTCAATAAAAACCAGACAATATTACAGACAGTCCAGAAAAAAACCAGACATAACATTATTTTTGAACATAAAATAGACAAATATGCAAACGTAATAGATAGTGAATGTACCTCCGCTTTGTCCTGAGCTCCGTCCCAGGCGACCTCTACCAGTTTGTTGTCGAGCCCCACCACCAGCCGGTGCTGCTGTCCTGCTATGGGGATTATGAACGTGGGCATGCCATCTGGAACCATCAGCGTTCATAGCTATACCAGACAAATAGGCGGTGTACCAATTCTTACCCGACTGCGCAAGTAAGAGGGTTATGTTTTTTGATTGGACTTTACTTTTCACACAACATCATCTCGTGCCCAAAGTAAGATAGCTCGTGCTAACTCTATCATATCATCTGATGGCATTCACAGCTTACTAAATATTAAATAAACGCTCGAAGACATAAACTTTGTTTTTGTAAGTTTTAAGTTTGTTTCGCCTTGTTTGCAAATCTTCAGAATGTTGCATGTTCCATGAACAATTAAGATATAATCATCAAAATAGATATTATTTTTATTTACATAGAAAACGAAAATCTATTTTAGACAGAACACATATCTGCAGATCGTAGGTATAATAAAAAAATTGTGCCGAGGCAGGAATCCAACCCACAACCTCCTGCGTCGGCCCATCGATCATGCGAACCTTAGGCCGTTGCGACACAGAGGGCCGTATTATGGAAGCTTGCTCAGTCATCGGTATATGTTTGAGTAACGCTTTTCAATGGCATAAACGTTACTCAATCATAGATCTATGATTGAGTAAGCTTTTATAATACAACACCCTAAGATTAAGAAGACCCTCACCAAGTTTAGCACTAGTGGTGAGCCCCGTGGCCGGCACATACTTGTGCACGCTCTTGTCGAAGATGCTGACGAAATAGAGCGCCTGCTCCGCGGAGTCCCAGTGAGGTCCCTCGCCCAGCCACACCGGGGCTGACACCGGCTCTACCACAGGCGCCATCTGGGGGTTAATAAATAAACAATCATATAAATGCGCATATAACAAACACAACAATAAAATAAACACACTTTGTGTTTGTTTGTCCTTCCTTCACGCCCTAACTAAGCCTACCTAACCAATCGATTTGTTTTTTGGCATAGAGTTAGTTGAAAGGACGAAGAGTAACATACTTTTTTCCTGGTAAAACATCAACTTACCATGGGAGAATTACGAGAAAAAATACCTTTTTACCCCATACGAAATTCCTATTTAACGCGGGTGAAACCGCGGGGAACAGCTAGTAAATAGATAATCCTACTAATATGATAAATGTGAAAGATTGTTACCACGTGTCTCCGTAACTACTAAACTTATTTAGATGAAATTTGGTATGTAGATAGTATACATTCTAGAATATATCATAAGCTATAATCTATTTTCTAAAATATAACCTCTGAGGGGGTTAAAATGGTAGTAAAGTTAGTATGGAAAATTATTATTCCTTGGTTTGATCCAATAGAAACTGGTATAAATAAACATCAAAATAAATAACCAGGTATTTTTTCTTTTTTCGAAAATCACCCTATAAGGGGGTTAACCAGGGTCGTAAAGTTAGTATCAATTTATTCCTTGACTCAATTCGGTCAAAACTGGATACGCGGGCAAAGCCGCGGGGCGCAGCTAGTAATCAATAATGCTGGACAATTCACAGAGCATCATCTATTAATTATTATTTATCGGGGCGGGTTCGATTCTAACACTATACGTTTGTTTCAGCTTCATAATGTGTACATTATTACAGCGAGAAGCAAAAGCTGTGTTACGAGTACCAGATGGCTGATATAACCAATACTTATACATCCAGACCCGGGATAAATATCTGCAGACCATACGAATATTTATTTATCTCGAGACGAGACGATAGAACCCGCAACTTTCTGCGTCCCAGGCGGAGCTTTCCCACTGAGACACCGAGGTCGCCAAATAAAATATTGAAGTTCCTTTCCTAATAAACATGACAATCAGATGAAAATCTTTTGATATTATATTAAGTACCTACCTTTCTTCTAAATCCTCTAAATCCAAACGGCAGATACTCAAATATGAACCAAAAACACATTTTACAATAACTATTTAAAAATAACTACAAACAGTTCGTCGGACAAACATCAAACATAAACTGACATAACCGAAAACAAAACGTGATGTAAAGGTCAGGCCTATGAGGAAGTACAGTCAGCAACGAAAGTTATTAACTAACAGTTATTCAAAGCTTCATATTTTCAGAGCTTTCTAAATACGAATACAACTC
Organism: Eupithecia insigniata; assembly: GCA_947859395.1. Lineage (NCBI taxonomy): Eukaryota > Metazoa > Arthropoda > Insecta > Lepidoptera > Geometridae > Eupithecia > Eupithecia insigniata. The sequence goes on from OX402006.1 coordinate 14,546,037, forward strand.
TTTTCGTTCGCTCATAGTAGAGAGAGATGAAATGGACAAATTTAAGCTTAAAATCTGACAAACTCCTAGCACCTCAGTTATTTAGGTTTTAAAAATATTAAATGTTAACCGACTTCAGTTTCCGACTGTACCTACCTAACCAATTAAGTGCAGAGGTGGGTCTTTTAGCGCTACGTATTTACCGTGACGTGTTTATACATAAAAATAAGTCATTTTGTTTATTATTCCATGGCTTAAAGGCTTACTTATTTTCCCTTTCCTCATCCGGCTAAGCGCATTAACTTAAAATGTTATATTATAACTGTAGTATGGCATTAGTTAGGTTAATTTTACATGTATTTATTGATCTATACAGTAGTCAAAGAGTGTTTAGAACTTAATTAATTTTAGAGAGCAACTAAATGTATTCTTTGCATACAATATCTAATTTATGGGCGACGAGCGAACTAAACACGTCACACAAACACACACGTTGTTGAGTTCTCAATACCCATTCTATAAATGGATTCATCCATTTATAGACAGCGTTCTACTTAGCGAGACAAACTACAGCAAAACGTTTTTTGTTTGTCTATGGGCAAGCTGAATGATTTATACAGGTGGATTTTTGAGACCACACAGTAAGGGCAAGTACCTTCATCGTTATAGTTACTGTAAAACGTTTTTATGATACAATCCATAACTTTTTGAGATATTCTGAACTGCATTCAAAGATTTAGGAAAAAACGTACAGTCAACAAGAAAATGGTAATTTTACACATAAACATTTATGATGCCAATCGATCCTGATCGGATTCTTACGGATGGGAAACGTTTTTTACAATTTCTGACATTTCTTAGTACCCAAACCTCAGTCGGTCCGGTAGAGACTTTTGATCCTTATAAGAAACAAGATCAATTGGCATCAAAAAAGTTTTTGTGTAAAATTATAATTGTTTGCTGACTGTTTTTTCCAAAATCTGTGAGTGCAGTTCAGAATATCTCAGAAAGTTATGGATGGCCTCCTTTCCTAGAAGTTTTCCTGTAACTTTAACGGTTATCTGCCCTTACCGTCTCGTCTCAAAAATCCACAATGCAACGATACCTTTATACAGGATAAAGGTATCGTTGTATTGTGTATTTCGTTACGTTGCTGTGTTGTGCCGGCTTAGAACTTGCACGACCTCAACTCTTTCCGCAGACGCCCTAAGAAACGACTAAAGGATATTCAATTCACCAAGGGCAGGCCACAGCTTTTCCTGCAGAACAGATCTACCATCGAATTGCGATCCCGAGCCCGTTTGCCTTACGTGGAATTATGGCATTGCTCCCTGATGATTAGATTCAATAAGGCGATTATCATGTCAGCCTATGTCCAGCATTGGGCTAGCAATGTTATGTACATATTTCCTCATTTATTTGTATTTCTTATCTTTTTTCGTTCAAACGGCACCTGAATAAAATCTTGCCAAAGGTACATATGTACTTTTAAGCAAAACAAAAGTCTATGTATTTTAAATCAGAATCAGAATCAATAACGTAATTTCTTTAGGCTTACAAAATAAGCACTTAGACAAGTCAAATTGTATACTATAAACATAGTTATTATTATCAAATAAGAAATAAGGTGTTATTGATATTCTCTTCACTTCAATTTTTTATCAATCGGACCCAATACCTACTGGAGATTTCCTACTACTTCCAAACATAAATATTTACCAAACATCTGCATCTCTACATTTCTAAGCTCTTTGTAACATCTAATTATTATTTTGATTATATACGGAAAACTGAAAGAAAAAAAAAAGACACCAAGAAGCTACAAACTTGTTTTCTACTAAATATTATACGTTCTATTAACTTACGTCTATTTTATCTAAGAATCGTTTTAGCGTTACACAATAGCTTTCAGCAGTCACACTAACAGCAGGTTACTTACTGCAAATATTTTATAGTTTCCTTTTTATATCTAATCTAATCTCGAGCGATCCGAGAGTTCACGATAGGAACAGTACCTACCTATCTCAATGGAACGGAAAAACCGGCATTTTCTTACGAATTGAGATTGTTTTTTTTATAACATAAGTAGTAATACGATAGCAAATAAAACTGCTCTAGTTTTATGGGTATTAAGGCGCATTTTGAAGGCTTCATAGGAAGTCACACAGTCTCAGGCAGTGTAGTGATCAACAAAAATGGCGATTTTGCATACCCTAAAAGGAAACTTGACGTTTCGGCGAAACTGAACGGAAAATGTACTAGTTTAATACATAACCATACTATTTTTCTGCGATTAACTCATAATTGAATTGCCTTCTGTAATTTCGTTATAAATCGCGTGTAATGCTGAAAAACACCTTCGTCTCTTCAATGATAGCGGGATATCACTTTGTTTACGAAAATTCGACAGCCATCGAGATAAAAAAATATAATTTTGCTTAGCATATCAACAAATGTAGGCTTCTTTTATATGCACGTTAGGTCTATAGTATGTTTTGTGATGTCGTTGGTCCTGCGCTTGACCTCTTCCCGATCGTTTCTGTCTGTCGTCCCATCGGATTAGAGAGGGAGGGAATAGAGTGCATCTGTGTTTTCACTTGGGCACTATAACGTTTCCTGCGTACATACCTACTCGTACCTAGTTTCAGTTGAGACAAGCCGCGAAAGTCGAAATTCGGCTATCGATCCTATAGAATATCAATATACACTAATAATAAGTAGTGGCCGTGGGGCCACGGCGTACGAATATCGACCCCTCCAACTCAACCCGTGGATGTCGTAACAGCCGACTGAGGGAACCTACCAGAGGAAGGGCAGCAGCTTCCGTCTGAGTATTTTTAAACACCAACACTGCGATCACCAATCCGCCTGCCAAGCGTGGTGATTATGGCAAATCCCCCACTACATGGGAGACCATCCACTCGATGGACCGACGACATCGTAGCGGTCGCAGGGAGTCGATGGATGGAGGCGGTTCAGGACCGCTATTTGGTGGCGTCGTACGGGGGAGGCCTATGTCCAGCAGTGGACGTGTATGGGCTGATGATGATGATGAGTGGCATAAAATTGTGTCGATACGCCCTTCATTTTAGGTTTTTAAGAAATTGATATTTTTACGTGTCAACGTGACGTTGCGAACTGAATATTTTAACAAGTTGGAAATCTTGATCTGTTACAGAAAAAAAGTAATTCTGAAACTTATTATAACATACCTTAATCTACTGACGATACTTCATCTGCTTTAATAATGGTTTTCCTTGAGCAGGATGTTAAGTCGATGGAATTTGAAGTTTGAATACTTCAAGTCCCTTCCCAAACACGCAAACTGAGATTGATGAACTGAAATATGAATGATTATTATTATTTATAATTATTAATAAGAATGTTTCTAATAATTAACACATTTATTGAACTTGAAGCGGTTCTTCTGCATTGTCTGTGATTCTTCACTAGCCTAAGTCTGTATCTAAGAAATTATGTTACGAAAATTTTAATCATTCGTTTAACCAGTTACGGCAAGTGTGCTGTGGCAATTACATATATAAATGTCATTGAAAATGCATAAAATTAATTTTAGAGTAAAATATCATCATCAGTCTATATAGTCCAATGCTGGACATACGCTTCCCCTCACATAATGAGCGCCATAGCATCCTGTTAAAATCTTTTCAAGTAAATTATATAAAATTTTACGAAAGTAAAATAGTTTAATCAGAAACATGTAGAATTGATTTAGTTTCCGCAAAAAAAAAAATATAATTGTATTTTCTATAGTAAAAAATGTATTTTTAGCGAGATGTAAAATAAATGAAGTGGAATAATAATACTAATGGGGAATGGGAACGTCGTACGGGGGAGGCCTATGTCCAGCAGTGGACGTGTAAGGGCTGATGATGATGATGATGGAAATAAAAGTATGTCTTACCAGACATACTGCAACTGTTTTTTAAAGAGACTTAATGGTTATTACCATTAAGTCTCTTTAAAAAAAAGTTGCAATGAATCATTACCAACCTGTCACAAGCTATCACATTGATCCCCTTGATATCAGCCACATCGCTGAATGTTTGATAAACAAAATTGCACTCAATTTTATCAGATACCTCCCAACGAAACACGGTGAGCCTCTGGTCAATCGACGTAGATAATATGTACTCGCCAATAGCACAGAGACCAGTGATAGCTGAGCTGTGATACTTATCTAAGATTACAGAATGTAGAATTTGCAACGAGCACAAATTATCATGGTCTCCTTGCAAGACTTTCAGGTGCAGTGCATTATCATCACCACCAGTTGCTACCAGTAATTTATTATCTGCTATCGCTCTGCAAATCATACTGTTGATTCCGGATTTATTTGCTTGCGTCACGAAAAATGGCTCGAAAGTATCTGAGCTCAAGTCTTTTACATTCCAAAAGGCCACTTCGCCTCCTGTGGAGCCAGTTACCAACCAATCTTGGTTGAGATAATGTAAGCATAAGGTTTTCAATATACAATGAGTGTACAAATATTCTTTTATCATTTCAAATGCACGTAAATCAGGCTTAAAATTAAAAACTCTGACGCAACCGTCCGAGCAGCCTGCGAATATGGTAAAATGGTCTCTGCGGTTGATATAATCGACGTCCATGATTCGTGTCTCGGGATCTATATCTAGAGAAACGTTCTTCCAATTGCGCTCTCCTTTCCTCTGTCTATCGGTACCTTTTATCATGTAGTCTATCAAGTTATAAGTGTCTAACTCAACGTTGTTTTGTCCATTCTGTACTGTTTTAAATTTGATAGATTTTATGCAGATTTGCGCTCTACCTCCTGCAGCGATGAAGATGATATCGTCTTTGTTCTTGCATATCTTCAAAGTCCTGATGCTTGACAACTGTTTGTAGAACATTATGTCTTCAAAAACTGGTCCATCAAACACAGACACTCTGATAGTAGTGTCTTCTCCCCCTGTTAAGAACACAGTCTTTCCATCAACTTGCAGAGTTTTTAGACAGTTAATTTCTTTTGAATGAGATCCCGATATAAGAGCATTGGTTTTGTGCTTGTTTAATTGTATGGTCTCAGTGTGTATGGAAGAACTTTTAAGGTAGACCAGTTGTAGAGTATTTTTATTATTTTCTTTTGTGTATAAAACATCGTAGGAGCGGTGTCCTCCGCCGCATTCGAGCTCCAATATCACCTCATTTTGCTTCACATTATGAACCACAAAAAACTTCTCTTTGAAGCCACAGACCAAGCTTTCTTTGATATCTAAGAATCTCTCCACCCAATGAAAGTCTAGCTCAAAACTGCCTACGTTAATAAGGTCGTTTTCAGTTATTTTGAAGTAGTTAATCATGCGATCTCGCCCTGTGGTTATTAGCTCTTTGTGTATAGTTAACGAAGTAGGGCCGTATCTGCCGTGTAGTTTACCGAAGGACCTGACAGGAGTTTTACATCCTTTTCTGAACATATGTAGGCCTCCACACCTGTCTCCGAGAATAAAAGTGTCACTGGAGTAATTAACAGCGCTTGTCAGCCATCTTTCTTTACAAGGAGGTAGCTCAAACATAGTGCATGCTTCTAGTACTGTATCAGTAACTGTTACTACAGAAATAAGTCCATTTTCTAAGCAAGCTACAACAGTATCCTCATGAGCCCAATGTACTGATAACACATTTTCATTTTCTAGAATAACAGTTTCTAATCTTATTTGTGAATCATCTTCTATTGCTATTTTTAAGTAAGCTTTTCGCCCGGCCAAAGCACACATCCTTCTACACGGAGACACAGAGAGCGAGTGGTAAGCAGTCACATTCTGATTCAGTAGATTTTGTGTACAAGTAACAGCATTTTTACAATTATCATAGTAAATAAAGATATTATTTTCCAGTAAGATAAAGAAGTTTCCTTTAGCGGTGTGGGCAATCTGTTTAGGTTTACTGGAATCTAGGCTGAATGTGTGACTTTCATGACCATCCTCAGAAGATAGATATTGGGTTATGACCGCCCCATCACCCCCACCGGTTACTAACAACTGGTTGTTGGCAGCAATGGACCAGATACCAGCATTCTGATGTCTTTTCAACCTCTTCAGCAGAACTCCATTGAAGTTCCAAAAGCAAATATGGGAGTCCTCCCCAACAGAAATAATGTTTATATCATTGATGATACTCCTCATCACCCTTGCATGGTGGCCATAGAGCTCATATTTGCAGACAATCTCATTTCTCCAGTTTGCTATACTATCCCATTCCATACCAGGCAGCTTTGGCCCCCATATCCTGACAGATCTGTCATCAGATGTAGTTACAATAACACTTTTTTTTGGGTGGCATGATATTGAAAAGATCACTCCCTAAAACAAAATGTACTTTTAAACCAAACTTAAAACTGTGGCCAATGCAAGCAAAAGGCCAGATACCAATACAGTTAAAGTATAATGCCTTTCAAGCCATATTTAACTTAATATTTATTGTTACCTTGTGCCCCTTCAAATGGTGCAGAGGTTTCTTCTCACCCCACAGATGAAGGATCACCTCTGAGTACACTGTGCCAGCCAGCACCAGAATGTCCTCCTGTACAGGTACCAGCAACCCACTGTATAGGATTGAGTTGTCTGCGCTCTCATAGCGAGACCAAGAGTGTGTGTGGATGTTGTAGCACTGTAACAAAATTCTGAAAATATTATCAAATGGACCTGTTTAAGACTAAGTGTAAACAACATTCAGATAATAGAGAATGCCTATAATGCCCTAAAATTTGATATGAAGCTCAAGAGTCCAAAATTTGAAGTTATTTTATTTGTAAATATGTGGAATGGAATATCTTTCGAACCACACACATGTGGTTACATTATCCTGTGGTAATACAGGAAGAGAATATGAAAATATAATAATATATAGGCTAAGTTTAACTGTATACATACTAACTGAGTAGTAGATAATAAGAGAAGGTAATGGTTAAAAAAGAACTTACCAGAACCACATTGTGTGCGGTCAGGAATACAATTTGGTCTATTTGCGGGGCCCAAAGAGCAGAGTGCAGCCAATCTTCGCATACTACTGGTTCGAACATTCTGGGAAATTGCGGTTGACCCTCATCCTCCGAAGAATTCACTAAGGTGAACTGTTTGCCACCAAAAATAATATACCGATCCCCACTAGAATTTGGTATCAAACCATAGATTTTCTGGCCATTCAGACATTGCCGTTGTAATAAAAATGTATTATTCTCCGAATATACGTAAAGACTGCTTCCTACTCCTGAAAATATCGTTTTATTCAGAGAAAGAACTTTCAGAGGAAATAACAACCTACACTAAACGTTGGTATCTACCCGCTAGAATTAATCCTGTGCGATCTATTGAAACAGCAGTCACGTCCGTTCGAATAAAAGTTGATTTACAAATCATTTTCATCTCTATTTTAATCAAATGAACAACAAAATTACATTTAGTGAGGTTATGTTATGAACTTATTACAAAAATTATTAGATTATAACCTAGGACCAACCTAGCCTAGGACCAATAATTTTACGGACTCCGCCTTTCAGTTTTACGCATGTCCATTTTTATTAGTGTGCAGTTGCAGATTTGTAATAGTGTGCATGACTAGGGAAGTGACTTTGCTGCCGAGCCGAACTGGCTTCGGCCCAAACTGGTCCGAATCAGGAAAATACACTTCAATGCCGATTTCATTCCTGATTCATCCCATATTTAACAGGCACGTTTTAGTACTTTCAACCAGGGTTGTTGCTGATACCGTTTTTTGACACATAACCTGATGCTGATGCTGATTTTAGCAATGTGCGTGTCGGAATCGCGAACCGAGTATGCCACACTAATTCAATGTAGATGATTCTACCAATCGAAAACGAATTTCGAAAAACTATACACATTATAGAAAAGCTACGCACTTTTTTAGGGTTCAGTAAACAAAAGGTACCAACGGGACCCTAGTACTAGCCCTCCGCTGTCTGTCTGTCTGTCCATCTATCGGGCTTTATTGTATCTCATGATTCGTAAAAGGTAGACACGGGCAGAGGGGCATCGGGTAATGTGGGCTCCACAAAAAACATGTTTTTTGGCCACTTGGAACTTATAGTCACGGGTGTGAAACATCCTTCATTCAGGGAGTCTAATGGATTAGCTATGAGGACTTATTTTGCGTAAATTTGTAATTGTTTATTCGTTGATTTTAGTCAAAATTTTACATCGGTGTCGATGTCATTTGGTAAGACTAGGAATATAATTTTGCAAAATTTATAAAAAATAGGTATATAGGTAGGATAATTATAAAAATATATTTTTTATGAATTTTAATATATAAATTACAATATTATTATATAGATAAATGCGCGCGGCTTTGCCCGCATGGTTGATTTAACGTTGTTGTTTTTTTGTAAATAATGTTTATTGATGGGGCGTGAATAATAACGCAGCTTTTGGACACTTTGAACTGTTTTTAATTAACACTAATATCTATGCAGTAGCGAGTGCGACGACATCTTGGATTTCAACTACCACAGATTCTAAAACAAGTTACTATTGTATAGGCCGGTAGGCACGCTCACAACTCGATACCTAACATGGTAGCAGAGCGTGGTTGGGCACCTATTTCTCACATAATTCGCAGTATGTATCGCCTCTGCCCAGAAGTGGCATTGGCATTTAGATTGATGTATACATAGATATAGCTCGGTTCGCGATTCCGACACGCACATGGCCAAAATCAGCATCGGGTTATGTGTCAAAAAACGGTATCAGCAACAACCCTGGTTGAAAGTACTAAAACGTGCCTGTTAAATATAGGACGAATCAGGAATGAAATCGGCATTGAAGTGTATTTTCCTGATTTGGACTAGTATGGGCCGAAGCCAGTGCGGCTCGGCAGCAAAGTCACTTCCCTAGTCATGCACACTATTACAAATCTGCAACTGTACACTAATAAAAACTAACATGCGTGAAACTGAAAGGCGGAGTCCATAAAATTATTAGTCCTAGCGCTATTGTGTGTTGTGACCATCGCAATTTACTTTACAGAGAAAAGGGTTCACAAACAATTAATAAAAATTTAAAATACAATACAAAACTCTTTATTGTATACCACAAAGTTAAATAGAAAAACATAGACATTAACATGAACAAGTACAATGGGCAGCCTTATTACTCAGCAGCGATTTCTTCCAGGCAACCTTTATTATTACATTGTGTCGAAAATCGGAATATGGTAAAATTTTGTAACAAAGCATTAACATTTCATTTATACTACATAAAATATTTACTATCATGCTGAGGACATCTTCTGGACTGATTCATAAAATTAATTCACAGATCGATCTATTGCAATGATATAAACAGGTAGTTTTGAGCCATTCCCCCTCCGGCCTTTTTTATTCGCCGATAATATCGCATGCGTTATTGCAATAATGTGGCCCAATTCTTTGCACACAGTTGCGTTTTTACCGTGGGATATATAAATTCAAATGAGGTTTTACTACGTACGTACTAAACGCATTATCGCATTACCGCTGTGCATTACCGCTGCGCATATACGTTTTAATACATAATGTGCTGAAAACAAATACCTGCCTACATATTATAAAAATGCGCATGTGGGGGAGAGGATTTACGATCTGCTTTCTAGACTTAGAGTATTCTAGATACTCTAAGGTTCTAGAAACAAAAAGCTGAGTAGGCAGGGAACGGATAGGTACCTAATATTTACTAAATAAGCTTCAAATCGAACTGTAGGTACTTTATTAAAATTTAACTAACTCCAAATATTCTTTTAAAATAATTTAATCACTTTGGTACTTATTCAAAGGATAGTGTTCAGGATATTTCTTGAGGTGCTTTTCCATTTGCTGCATTTGTTTCCTGCAAGAGAAATAATAGTTAGTAGGTAAAACAGGTATATTTATCTAGCCATATTTATCGAGTAGATATATTGCCAGAATTGCTCTCCTGGTCGGTCGGGAATGTAAAGTAAAAAGATTTTTATTTGCCAGAACAGATGTCACACATAAAACCACAAAATATTATTCTACCTTTCCTGGGAACGTTTATTCACGGCGCGTTCGTAACGTATTACGAGAACACAATAGGTAGTACCTAAGTACACAAACACTGCCTAGGATTCGCGTGTTGTAGAATATCATGTGAAATATACAAGTTAACACATTTACAACAGGGGCGTAAGCTAGGAAAATGTTGGAGATGAGGAAATACCTCTTGACTTCTTGTTTAATCCTTGCCTGCGGGATGCTAAAATCGGGAAAAAAGTTCATAGTTATGTAAAGTTCTGGAGGTTGCGGGTTCGATTCCCACTTCGGGACAAAAGTTTATACAATCTGCAGACATTTTGTTCGGGGTGTTTTCCATGTATAGTAAAAATCAACTTCTACTTATGTACTAGGACTGCTCTACTTACGTAAGTAGTGTGTTTATTACGTACTAGGTAGGTATATCAGTTATCTATAACGCAAACTCTGCTTTCCTTTTGCTGTGTGAATTTCCACCATTATAAATATTTTATATTTAATGTATGTACATATTTAAATTTGTAAAAATAATTACATATCTATTTTAATTTAACTTACTGAATCCTCGGGGGCATGTCATAGTAAACATCTTCCAGCATTTCCTTCCAGTGGGGTAGTTTCTTCTTCTCTGCTACTTGCATTGTCTTCAAAACGATATCTCGCGACTCTTTCTGCCAAGCTTTTTCAGAATCGATATCCCAAAATCCTAAAAATGTTTTTTTTTTAATCTAGTGCATTTGCCTAATCCCAAAACGAATCTAGATTCTAGGTCCTACAATATCAAAACCTTACGTAGAGGCTTTCTTTTGTTTTACAAAAAGAGTAAAAACTCGTTTACAAACCTTTATTTTCCAAATACGATTTGAACTTTTGAATCGGGTTTTCATCATTAGTCCATTTTTGTATTTCTTCCAAGGACCTGTAGGCTGTGCTATCATCTGAGGTAGAGTGATGGCCAACTCTGGAAGAAGCAAATTTATAATAAAATGATAATAATTTTGGACAATCCACACAGCATCATCTAGCCCCAAGCTAAGCAAACCTCGGGGCAAGCATAATAAAAACTGTCTGACTAATTAAACTATGCTAATATTTTTTTTGGATAGCTTCTATATTTTCCATGTCCGTGGACCAAAACGGCGCTTCTTCACCATCATCAGCCTATTTTAGTCAACTTCTGGCGTTGGCCTCCCTAATGAGCGCCGCCAAGAGTCACAAAGATTTTCGCCGGTCACGTAGTTGACTTGTTGGTGAAATTGGTAACACATTTATCATCATAAAATCATTTTAATCGTACCTACCTACCAAGTTTTTGCAGGATTTTATACAGACTAGAAGATTGTGGGTTCAAAGTCCCGCCTTAGTTGTAACTCAATAAATAAATTCTTAGAATCGTGGGATTCTCACCTGTACGACATAGCCTCAATTAGCACGGGTTTGTTGCTTCCCACAGCGATGTCTCTAGCGCGGGCCACGGCATTGAACACCGCCAGAGTGTCGGTGCCATCCACACGTAGCGTCTGGAGCCCTAGTGCTGGTCCTCGGGCTGCGATGCCGTCGCCGCGATACTGTTCGTTTGTTGGCGTTGAAATGGCGTAGCCGTTGTTTCTACTGTAAAAATATAAAATGTTCCTACTTGAAAAATCGGGTCAGGTAGACTGTAACGCATTAGGTTGTTGTTTATATACCTAAACCTTAATCATGAATCACTGTAAATTCGTTCAGTCTTAGACTGTTACTCAGTATATTATACATAATATCATGTGGAAGGTTGAGTTATATTTAACGATAATTGTTGGAAATCTCGGAAAATGTCAAGCAGCGCCTGGGAGCTTTCATCGAAAACGCAGCCTAATCCCTTTGAGAGCTCTCTCTACAAGCCGTGTGATGTCGGGGCGGGTTGCTAGATATGTATGATTCCTTATTTGAGTCCAGTCGGTATTTAGCTAATCGCTTTGACTTTTCGTGTTATTCAGATTAACAGTACCCTGACGTTATAATATACCAAGTTAATAGAATAGGTAGTCTTTTGACTCATTAGAAAAATCTAAGTTCTACAAACTGGATGTAACTAACTGATTTTGAAAACTAAGTATCTACACCACAGATAATATGAAATTTCTTTTAATTTCATTTATTTATTTCTCAAACCATTTACATTGTGTCGGAAAGTTCACATGTTATTCAGGGAAAAGCCATAGGAAAAAGCTAGTTCAGCCTTACCAGAACATGATGACCGGACAATCGAGAGTAGCGGCGAAGTTAAAAGCTGCGTGTGCGTCGCCCTCGGACGCGGCGCCATCGCCGAAGTAGCAGATGACACAGCGGTCATTGTTCGGGATGCGCTTGAATGCGTACGCGGCGCCTACCGCTTGCGGCATTTGAGTTGCTGGAAACATGAACGTGAGAGTGAGAACTAGAAGACACCGTGGAGGGGTAGAATTATGTCAAAAACATCAAATCCGGTTGCGTATAATTTAAACGAGTGCTTTTTGAAAATCGCTTTGTTATACACGTCTCGTCACGGTTTAATAGCGCTCGAGGAAAGTGAAGAGGGGCTCGACGCAGGTGTAAAAATCTTAAAATCGACTTCTGCGCATCAAGGTCAGCGCAAGGTCAGCGCTATTTAACCGTGACGCGACCTGTAATTACCGCTGTGTACTGTTTTGAGGCGGCTCAGGACCGCTATTTGTGGCGTCGTACGTGGGAGGCCTATATCCAGCAGTGGACGTGTATGGGCTGATGATGACTGTTTTGAAGTTTTTGTGTAGTTCGTGTGTAGTTAGGTCGTTCGGCCTATGTTGTACACAAGGTATTAATCCATGCTTAATTAGTTAGATTAACCTTCCCCCAAGCTTCTATCATAACTGTATAATAATTGATCTTAGCAAAAGGTAACTACCAAAAAGAAATACACTGATAATACCGAAAGTAGGGAGCTGTTAACTTAGATTAGATCTTAATTAAAATAAAACAATATTATTTTGTTAAATAAATCTAGGTAATAAAAATATTCTTTGATAATACTCACACAAGGGACTGGACAGGGTGACGAGGTTGCGTTGTTTGCTTCCATAGTGTACCGGCATCTGCCTACCCTTACCAGGATCTTCATGGTTTCCATAGCACTGGTTGATCAGCTCCGTGACCGTGACGCCTCGGTATAGGAACACGCCTACCTGCAATATACTTTGATCGTATTAGTACCTACTATGCGTAGAGGGAGAGGTACCATTATTATACAAGTTGTTTCTTTCAAGTGGCCGAAGGTCTATCGGGCGTACGACGAAGTAGGTACCCCTACCACAGGCACCTAAAGGTTACCTAGATGGCGGAAGCGGATCTTGGCTTTCGGGTTTCGGAAGTCACTACGTTGCGGCCATTGGTCGCGCGTGCCTTGAGTTATCCTATCCTACTAATACTAATGGCGAAAGTTTATGCTGTTCTGGGGGCCTACTCGGAAAAGGAAAATCGAAGTTTCTTTTTCGTTTTCAAGCAAAACCAACTCTTATGTCGCTTGCATAAGATTAGCGTTTGCACGAAAAATGATCAGAAACTTCGATTTCGTTTTTACGAGTACGGGCCCTGATGTGGAGATGTTTGGCCGAAGACAACACCAGAACTGCTGAATAGATCGAGCTGAAATATTGCATGAGATCTGGAACATGGCTATTCAGAATTTTGTTGTGTGTTGTTTTTGATATTTTCTGCGTTCTACAACGGATATCAATAGCGGAAAACTAGTTTCACGTAAGACGTAAAACATTTTCTATTAACTTATTTTTAAACAAATTTCGATTTAGTGCTAGGTACTTTGGAGTAATTAATAATATAAGAGATTTATTAATACGAACCAATATAATTATTGCCATAAGCTCAATTATTGCGTATAGGTATTTATTATTGCTATGTAACATGGGTTCATAGAAAATGGTCTACGATTTGTGGAAAAATACTTTTCTGGTACTAGTTCTATTCGTTGTAGAACACAGATTTTTTTTTAAAAAAACCTCAAAATATTTGTATTTCGCGCAAATCTGCGCCAGATTCCGGAAACGGAGTTTCCAAAAAGTAAAAAGTCTGTTATAGTCAAGTCAATGTTTTGTTTCTCTACCTCTCGGTACTGCGCGAACACCAGGTCGGCAGGACTTAGAGCGGCTGCGCTGCCTACGTGAATCCCTTCCTCGCCATAGTTAGTCATGTAAAATGAGATTCGGCCCTGTCTGAAATTCAATAAAAAGAAATATAATAAATCTACGACCTTTCTTAGACATCTGGTAGGTATGTATATTTATAAATCACTCATTAAATAGATAATTATATTACCTCTGAGACTCGTATAGAACTTTATCCATTTGAGAAAGTTGCACCATGGTTTTGTACATGTGCACGAGCTTCTCCTTGTCGATATTGGGCTCCTCCCTACTATCGATAACCTCGCCGTTGTTGTCCAAAACTCGGTAGATAGGGATGGGCTCGTAACTCGTCTCGTTCAAAAACTTCATCTTGGAAATGTAAGGGGCCTTTGCTCCAGGGAATTCCGCAATTTTTGCGCCATTTGGGCTTGCTTCCGGTTTGGTGTGGGTAGACAAAACCTTAGGTGACAATGTATAAAATAAACTTAACGAAAAATACTGTAGTATACTACCGAATGACCTGGCTGACCTGGCTGACCTGGCTGACCTGGCTGTATACAAAATAAACTCTGAATAAACATATATAAATAATGCTGGACAATCCACACAGCATCATCTAGCTAGTCCCAAGCTAGCGGAACAAATGTTTTGAGAATGGTTGAAAACTACCTGAATCTAAAATAAGAAAATATATCTACCAGATTTTAAAATCAAATCTTTAAATCGTTATGCCTAGCGTATAAAATACAAATACATACCTAGTTACATAAAATTTGAGTCGTATCGGTATACAAATAAAGCAGAATTCGCAATGCACGTCACACTTCAAAACATTTCGTCATTTTGTAAACAACTCTAATCTACATTCGGATTGATTACGAACTTGATAGATACCAACTATTAGCGAAACAAACGATCAATTAAAAAGAAATCATCAAGAAAATAAACTGATTGATCTACTTACACGAATGCATTATATGGTAGTAAATAAATAAATAAAGCTTACCCTAACAGTGCGTCTCAAGTTAGAGAGTCGCACAAAACTAGCTCCCGTCTTGAGCGCCATTTTGCTACTGATGACTGACGTAAAAGTTGTCAAATAGCACGGCGCCGCTGGCCGCGATAATGACTACTTATGATAATAGGCATCAAGCGTACCTACATTATCATAATATCGTATAATTTCCATAATATCGTATAATTTCGAAGCGTAGGTAAGGTAATTAATTATATTAGGTAATCAATACTCAATCTAAATAGTACTAGCAACCCGCCCCGGCTTCGCACGGGTAGAAGAGCATGTTATGCCTGCATATTTTACCTATAACTTATGATAGAATGGGCTATACTTAAGATATGCCATCGCGGATTTTTTTTGTATAGATCTGTATAAGAGGAATATCGGTAAAATCAATGTCTGGTGTTACGGTTGCTGAGTTTTATTAAGTTTTTTAAAAAAATCACCCTAAATCTTGCCTTTAAGGCGAGGTGAGCCCAGCACTTGCAAGACGCAAGCAAGAAGCAAGACGGTGCGCAGACAGCCGAGCACGATTTTGTAGTTATTTAGGTGCTTTGAAAAATATTTGTATGACATATAAAAATATTTTTCACTTCTCTTGCTCAAAAAGTGTATCACATCATAATAGTGTAGCTTAGCAGGCCTAAAACTCGAGTTTAATACCTCGGGTTAAAAAGTATTTTTTCTTTTTAATTTTTGTCTAAATCATCAGCCCGTACAAAGCATTCGTTCTCTTACATAAAAACTCGACTTCTTGGTGGTCCGTCAATCTTTTTTTTTTAAAATAGAACCGTCTTGATGATGTTTAATGAAAGTTGATTCTTCCCTTCACGGTAGAATGCGAACTGTTTCGTTGTGGCATTTAATTTTTAATAAAATTTCTGAAACTTGTCTAATTTTGAATTGTTTTATTTTCTCGCAATCGAAGTGAAAGGTAGAGTGTTTTACTCGGGCCAAAACCACCCATTATAACTCGGTCTTGTCATCCTCCCTCGCTACGCTCGGGAGTATACCCGGGAGTACAACCTCGTATATAATGGGATGGTTTAGTCCCTTGTAAAACAATCTACTATTCTACGTTTGCAATGTTTTGGTATACAAATTGTGTCATTTTATTCATTTTTCTATTCACAGTGATCATTTAAAGTTTCATTTAGAGGTAACTTTGACATTTTTTTTGATCGGGTGAAATGTCACCAATCGTGTTTTTGTCTAGTGATGCATTAGAAAATATCCTCAAGTATAACATGTTTGAATTTCAAAACTATAGGCCTTCTAGTTATTGAGGTACGGAGAGTTAAAAATCCCTAAATCCGGGTAACCCAGCCTTAAATCATTCTTTCTTTACACACTTCACAATACATAAACATTTCCGTATTTCTGTTGGTCTTGCGCCTGACCTCTCCCCTGTCTCGTGCTGTGTCGGTCTGCCGCCGCCGCCGCTGCCGTCACGTCGGATTATGAGAGTGAGGAAACTGAGAGTGCACCTATGTTTGCGCACACACTTGTGCACTATAATAATGTGCCGCTTAAATATAAGCCACAGCCATGTTGATGTGGTTGAAATTCGGCTAGCAGGTCATCATCATCATTAACCGTCGTCGTAAGTAGTTACAGTTAGGAACCTAATCTTAGGAAGTTTACAAAAAAATCCGCTACTCCATCTTACCACCCCTTTCCCCACATACCTAGTTAATTACCTACTTACATCAAGACATGGTAACTTTTTAATTAAAAGAAATACCTAAGTCCCTGATTAAAACGTTGTTCAATCAATTGTTACATTAAAAGTGGGTAGCTACTGGGATTCCTAACCTTTATAAAAGCAATAATGTTATTAAATACTTCGTAATGTTTGTTTGCTATTCCCACACCTAACAACTAAAATCTATAGAAAACTTGGAATAAATAAAAGATCTTGGTATACTCGTATATCTAAAAGTACCGATTGACTTAAAAATGAATATAAACGTTTTATGCACCATTGTAATAATATTGCGTAAGTATAAGAAATAAAAAAATATTTTCGATGCCTCTTCATAATCGATCCTGCACCTTATTTACCCAGAACAGAAACGCTGGGACTTTTGTAAACAATCAAGACACACGACAGGGTGTCCGTCGATCCAAGTTCGAGGAAAAAAGACGCCTAATATGCCCAGAAAAATAAGTTAATCAGTTTTTTTCAGTGTTTTTTCTAATCGAGAAAACAAGTCCTGAGTCTCCGAGGTGTGAACGGAGGCTTGTGTGCGGCTCCGATGGACAGGTGTACGAGTCCTTGTGCGACTTCCAGCGAGCCCTGCTTCAGGACCAGAGCCTCGGGACGCTCCCGCTGCACGAATGTCTTGGCGTGATTTATGTGATGCCATCAGAACATTCGCAGGCTCTTATGAACTTGACAAAACAAAAATCCGCTGTGGGTACGAAAATAGCAAAAGGAGTAGAAAAGGAACATATGAAAAGTGGGAATTCAAATGCAGTGTTAGAAGTGAATGTCATACTTTCACTGCAGAGCCGTGACAATTCTGTAAACTTCAGGACCAGTCCAACAGGACGAGGATGTCCTGACACGATATATATCCTACCAGAAGAGCACTTCTTCTCGCAGAGGCACGTGAAATCAGTAGTGGTTCCTCCAACGCGTAAGATGTTTGCTTTGCTGCAATGGCTTCCAGGAAATCGGATCGTTTCAAGTATAGTTGGAGGCGTTTTTAATAAACTGGCTGATTTCGTCAATGCTTTAGTGCAAAAACTGGTGGGCTTCGTTATTCATAAAATAAAGGAGTTTATTTTGAACTTGCTGTACCTATTCAAAATTCATTGGCTAGCTAAAAAACTACCAGCTACACTGTTTCATTGAAATTACACCAAACTAATAATAATTAAACTACCCACTATTGCAACAATTATAAGTCTGGGAGTGATCGCTTCTAAGCGAAAAGGCCGCCGAGTGTACATGTATGTGTCTTACTTGATGATAATTAAATACAAAAATTTTTACTAGTGCTTTCTACGAGCTATTTTGTAAGATTAAAAAAAAATTTTTTTGTTGATTTGTGATTCCTTCCTTGTCTCTCTGATAAGTACGAGTAATTTGCTGGTGTTCCTACGATATGGTCCGTCCACGATCTTATTTGTTGTTTGGTAAATGCACGACTATGAAGTTCCCTAATTGTTGACAGGTGAGTGAATGAAGCCTGAATGACAGAATGAAGTAGGCAAGGAATTTATATATGTACTAACGTTATTATATAAATTCCTTGGAAGTAGGTATTTCATAAACACAGTTACTTTTGGGATGCGAATCTGTCGAAACGAAAAATATTCTTCTATCATACGAAAGTTTCAATTTTTATCAAGCCAGCATAGGATAATAATAAAATAATAATCCAGGGCCAGAACCAAAAGGCGGCTCCTGGACTCGGCGCGTATCGTCAGGAAGTTCCTCTCTCTGCAGCCCTAGTCACCGGCCACTAGCTTCGCGGCCGGTGATATATTTTTACTACAAAGTAGTGTTATAATATTTTATTGAATATACATACTAAGTAAAAAAAATATTTTTATAACGAGATTTAAAATAAATGAAGTGAAGTAATAATGTAACTTTGAGCAGGATTGGATAAACTGCAATGTTTCCCTCCTGCTCCTACAGGAATATCTATCTATCCAATCCTGCTCAAAGTTCTATAGAAAATACAATCAAATAAACTATTCTATAGTAAAAATGTATAAAAAACAAGGAAGTCCCAAAGATTTTCGATTCGTCGTCGTCGCGTCAGGTACTTGATTTCGTGGCGTAGCACGTAGTTGGTTAGCGCAGTCCCGTACGTAAGGACGGACGCGGATTCGAGTCCCGTCGAAATCGTAATTTTTTGGGTTATCTGGCGGGGGAGGTTTGGAGAGGGGGGAGACTAGAATTCTATTTTTGGTAAGAGATCAATTTTTCTGTTCTTGATAATCTAATGATTTTAACCATTTTGTAATTTCTATTTTATATATAGTATTCTTTTTATTTTAGAGAAAGGATCTAAAAAGCAGCTGAATTTGCTTATTAAAAATTCTAGACGGGCAGACATCTCCTCTCCAGTGCTTAATTAGGATCGTATGCTAGTTTGAAGTGTTGGTAAAGAACAGTGTATATTAAGGTATATAACCCTATGGTTACATAAAATTTATTTTGCTTATGTAACGATTTTTATTCGAGATGATTACCTATTCCATGTAAAAGTATTGAAAATAGTATAAAAATATAGTTTACCACAGTTACGTCTGTCTTAGGTACTTGTGTCTTACTTTTAATCAAAAATTAAGATGCCTATGTCTGTAAAATTTTTTTTTTGCTCAACATTTAATATTAATGTTGAGCAAAAAAAAAATTGATTACAACTTCTTCACTACATAGTATAAAAGAAAGTCGGTCGGCCATACATATGCTTAGATCTTTAAAATAACACAACCGATTTTGATGCGGTTATGGATCGAGTGATTCAAGAGGAAGTTTTATATGTATAACGAGCTGACCCGGCAAACGTTGTTTGCCTTCGTCCCTTATCTTTTAGGGGTATGGAAAATAGATAGTAGCCGATTCTCAGACCTACTGAATACGCATATAAAATTCCGTTAATCGGTAATGCCGTTTCGGAAGAGTACGGTAACTAACATTGTGACATGGAAATTTTATATATAAGATATGCATCCGTGCGAAGCCGGGGTGGGTCGCTAGTGATAAATAAAATCGATTGTAATAAAAAAAATAATCGGTAACGTATTAAGACATGACAATTTGATTGTCAGACGAACTAGTGGGAAATAAGAGGGTGTAATAACGTATTATTGTGATGTTTGTTTTGTTTTTGTATATTTCCGAGTCCGACTCGAAGTTATAATATACTAGATGTTAACCGCGCCTTCGCCCGCGTTTTTCAAAAATTCCATGTCCCAAACTATACTCATACCAAACAGGCTAATCGGTACAGTAGTTTTTACGTGAAAGAGTAGCAAAGATCCATACATCCATCCTAACAAACTTTGACGTTTGTAAGGAAGTAGGATATGTTATGTGTAATAAACCTATCATAGACTAATACAGCCATCGTGGCGCAGTGAGTGAAGGTCCACCTGCCAAGCAGAGGGTTGTGGGTGCGATTCCCTTCGCGGGAAAATATTTGTGCGATTTGCAAGTAGTTGTCGCAGGAGTTATTGTTTATTTGGAACACTGCATCCTCTTCTAAGTCATATTCCACCACATCATCCAACAATGGCGATCCTTTTTTAATTTTTTAATCTTACTTTGGGAAATATTGCTTTCAGAGCCTTAAGCCTTGTCTTGCCAATAATGTACCTTATTGGTATGAACGTATCGTATTAAATATATATTAATTTATGCTGGATAATCTACACAGAATCATCTAGCCTCAAGCTAAGCAGAGCTTGTGTTATGGGTAGGTACTAGAATCGTAGCCGCAACCTTCTGTGTCGCAGGCGGACCTTCACACGCCCCATTACATCGGTCGTCGTACGTTTATGTACGTAATTGGTGAATTTTTGGCATTAAGAAGGTAGAGATATCTAACTAAACTCATCATATGCTGACCCACGTGGTTCTTTAAAGTTAAATTATCGGTGTAGGTACCTCCACATTTACCTGATCAACAGGCGGAACATCAGCAATAAAGGAAACATGCCGGGCTTAATCAGACACGATTGATACGGCGTATAAAGGTATGTACACTACACGAGCCCACTGTAGGAAACATATTTTTAATTATAAAATAAAAAAAAAATTGTCCCTGATTAAAAACTAATTGTTTAATAATTGTTACAAAAGTGTGAAGATGGACAGAACCTTAAGAAAAGCGACATTGGAGCACCTGGTATTCGTGTGCTTGGTATTTTCCACTCTTACGATAAATCATAGACTGGATTTACTTCAGTTTTCAATGTTTTGACTGACCTAACAAAATGAGTAAATTTTTTTTGTGCACTGAAGTTTTATTGTTGCGTGAGTATTTGTATTAGTACATTATATGCAAAGGCCGGGAAATAGGCAATTGCAGGTCGAGTCTGAGTTTGAAGGCGAGCCGTACGCGAGGACTTCACTAATACGAGACAGGCAATTGCCATTTCCACAGAGGCTATAGTGCTTTTCTAAAAAGAATGCAGGGAAATAAAACATACTTTTATATCCATTTAATTTAACCAATTACAGCGGGGCAATGCAGCCAGGGTCTTGGGGACGCTTCCGACTGGTACTGATATGGACCAGTTGAGCTACCTACTTGTAGATTTGCAACAGTTAGCTCAATTGCTTCAATTGCAAATACTATTTCTATTATTTGGCTAATTAAAATAAATGATTTTTTATATGTCAAAAGAGCTTTGGTATGACAAAACTAATCCATTTAATTACCTAATATTAAAAGTTACATTAGTCATATTGGGGCAATTACTAAAAAAAAGTGTTATTGATTTCCCCGGTACATTTGTTTCTTTTATTAAGTACCTATGTAAATAACAAATCAAGACGAATTTTCAGCTTTGCCGCCAATTTTTTATTTATCATCTGTGCCGAAAGACCAAGGCATGTATCGCTACATACACATACAGCCACGTGGCGTGATCGCAATTTGTACTAAGCAAAGAGACTTACTTTGCCAGGAATGATAAAAGCGATCCAGCAAAAGAGCATTTAATAACCCCAGCCAGCACGCCGTTTCATACAACATTGCTGCAGCGTTGTAATGTTCCAAATTCACAAAACGCTCCTGAAATGGATTTGATTTTCTTTTACCGTAAATTTAATGCATGTTTGAGAAATTAATCTTTACGATGCCTTTTAATTTAATTAGATCACCATTCCCTCTGAATAGAAGCATAAAGGCCTCTAAACGCCAAACCCACCGGCCCGCCGGCTTTACCCGGCGGGTTAGGCCAGCGGCGGCATTAGAACATTATAAGCCGGAAAGATCTGTGCCGGGGCGGCACGAGGGCCGCTACACTATCTACCTGTGTGTGAAAGCCCGAGCGAGCTGAGCGAGCGACCATAAATAGCCGCCGGCGGCGTGGCATGCCCCGCCGGGGAAAGCGCGCGGGTGCAACTCGCCGGCATGATTATCGCAAAACAAGCCCGGTGGCGGGTTAAGCCGCCGGGCAAAGCCGGCGGGCCGGCGGGTTTGGTGCCTAGAGGTCTTTATACTTATAACCTATGTAAACAATCAAGACACACGACAGTGTCAGCCAAGCCGGTGCGGAAGAGGAAATGTCTAAAAATCAAAAAACTGTCTAAAAATTTTTCAGTACTCTTACTGACCGAAAATGCAAGTCCTGAGTCTCCGAGTTGTGAGCGGAGGCTGGTATGCGGCTCCGACGGACAAGTGTACTGGACCTCGTGCGACTTCGAACGAGCTCTGCGTCAGGACCATGGCCTCGGGATGCTCCCGCTGCACGAATGTCTTGGCATGCTGATGCCAGAAGAATATTCCCGGGCTCCTAAGAACTTGACAAAACAAAAAAACGGTAGATTTGTAGGTACGACAAGAGGATTACGAAAGGCACATAATATCAAAAGTAAGAAATCAAATGCAGTGTTAGAAGTACTCGATGACATATTTCCACTGCAGAGCCGTGACGATACGGACAACCTCAGGGCACTCTGTGAAAGAGGACGAGGATGTCCTGACACGATATATATCTTACCAGAAGATCACTTCTTGCCGCAAAAGAACTTGAAATCAATACTGATTCCAACGCGAAAATTTTTTAATTTGCTGGAATGGATTCCAGGGTACCAGTTAGCTTCAACTATAACAGGAGGCGTTTTTAATAAAATAACAGATTACTTCAAAGGTTTGATGCTTAAACTATTGAATTACATTATACTTAAGATTCAGGAATTTATTATTAACATAATAAAATCAAAAATACTTGGCCCGCTAGAAAAAAATTATAACGATAGAAAATATCCAGATAATTCAAATAACAATTATAACAACTACCACAACAATGGAAATTACTACGATAACAATAATTATTATAATGAAAATAATAATTATAATAACAATAATTATTATAATGAAAATAATAATTATAATAACAATAATTATAATAACGACCCTAATAGTCCACACTTCGATTATAATCAGTTCTTGAATAATAATTACTATACTCATAATCATCATATATGAAAAATAAAAATAAAAAATATATATTATTGTTTATATGATAAATAATAATCCTCATGCATCCTCAACATCAGTGCTTGTAACAGGTAGGCAATCATTATTACGTGGTACAAATATATACACTAGTTGGCTAAATTATACATTAAATTTAAGAAGCAGCTGACCGTTCAGATTTGTTCATGAATTCATCACTCAAAATATTTACCTACGCTCATTGGCTGCTAATGATGTACAAATTTAAAACAACAGAAAATGAATCAATGAAAATATTCAGAATGAGAATCAATAACTTTATTTCTTTAGGCTTACAAAATAAGCACTTAGACAAGTCAAATTTTATACTATAAACATAGTTATTATTATCAAATAAGAAATAAGGTGTTATTGATATTCTCTTCCCTTCAATTTTTTGTCGACTAGTGGAAGAAGTCAAAAAGAAACCACTAGCACATTTATCATTCACTTGTGTCTAATACATGTTTATTTTGCCTATCTAAATATAAATTTAATGCGACTAAGATATGTACATGTCAATATTTCTATAAAGCTAAACAGAACATTGAATTTCTTACATAATACTGACAGTGCGGAACGAAGCGACATCTGGCCAAGCATTAACATCATTGATGTAATCATCTATGGAGAAAAAGGCCTTCCTGATAAGATTTTGTTTAATGTACTGTTTAAATTTACGAATAGGGAGTTCAGTTCCTTCAGATGGAAGCTTATTATAGAAGCGCACGCAATTGCCCATAAATGATTTCCCTACCTTTCGTAATCTATATGCTGGGATGAGTAATTTGTTCTTGTATTAAGTATATCAGCCATCTAGTTAGTAGTAACACAAGCTCTGCTTAGCTTGGGGCTAGATGATGTAGTGTGCATTGTCCAACATTATTAATTATTATTATATTTAATGACCGTCGAAAATACTATGAGTGATACACACACACGAATATATAAATGAGTTTTTTAACCACTGCAAATCACATGTACCTACAATTCAGAGTATTTACCTTCTTCATTACAAATATTTTTTATGTATTCTAATGGTTAAATTTTATTTGATGACTAAGTTCAGGATTATCCCTATTGGACAGTTATTTATTCAATATAACCGTGCAGGTAATTTTAAAATTTGGCACATTTCATTCTGCCAAACCTCATCCTCCAATCTGCTCTGCACCTATACACCGCAACACAAGAAATTTTATTTCTTTGAATTTATTGCGTAGGGGTTCTCTACAGGTCAGTGATAAATGTGATAATATCTTCCACAATACTGAAGCATTTACTTTGAGGATAGTTGACGATTGATGCTAAGTTCGCTCTAAACTGGACAATATATCGTCACTATATTCATTAAATACCTTAAAATAAGCCTTGATACTTTATACAGTAAACAAACAGAATATAAAGCAGACAATGTATGTTAAGATTTCCAAAATTACTATTATTTTTACCGTAAAAAAACAATAACATGATTTTAGCGGTTACCACGCTCCTCGCTCCTATGAACACGAAATCCTATGCCTCTCCTTTTTACAAAATGGCGTCGTATTGTAGGCTCAAAAGACAAGTATCGAATAAAGTCTGCTATAGCAGAGGGCATAGTTGACGTAATAAGTCACAATCAGTGGATTGAACTACGTAAACTCTTTAATTGATCGGAGAGAGCGAAGCGAACGAAAATCTCAGTGGCAGCATGGGTGATATGGCTGTATAATGCAATAGTGACTAACCGTCAAACCGTTGATCCGATTTGAGTGTTTGATAGGTGTACTGATGAAATCTGGTGGTAACTTTGAGAAGCCAAATCCGTCGAGAGGTTTTTGATATAAGGGAGTCAAAAGGGGGTTAAAAATCAATCAATTAAATCAAGTGCGTTCTCTTATAAAAGGTATACTTTAATACATTTCATAATACTTTTTCTAGTGATTTTTTTTTCAATACCTTTACGAACTATCTCACAAGAGCTCTCATTTGGCAGATATTCTATGACTACGTAATTCATTTTTCAATGGACGTGTTATATATGCTGCAACGGGGAAAAGACAGATTTCCGTATTCGAAATTTACACCCTCAGTCAATAAAGATTAATTAGGGGATTTTTAATAAATCATAGCCAGTTTTTTGACTAACCCAAAAATGATGTGATAACAAAGAAATCTTATAAAGACTCGCTTTCATCTTCTGCCGCCAGTGCCGCCATCTAGATTTTAAAGATTGGAAATACCAGTCACCACTTTACTCAATACTACTGGCAGTTCTAAATGTCTTACAGTTTGGACACACAGACAGAGATGGATGCGTGAAATCTATAGATAGTTAGCTAGCCCCGGTCCGCCGTAGCACCGTAGTACTTGCTACGAAGGTCTACGAAGCAATAGTTTTATTTAGTGTGCAGTAAGAAACTGGATGCTCGTTGAAATATTTTGTGTGCTACGCCGATCCCTCGTAGCATCGTAGCACGTGCTACGAAGGTCTACGAAACAATAATTATTTAGTGTGCAGAAGAAAGTGGGTGCGCGTTGAAATCTTTTATAATATGAAACGCCGATCCCTCGTAGCATCGTAGCGTGTGCTACGAAGGTCTACGAAATTATATCTAAGCCCCCGCTCGCGATAATAACGCACAATAAATGTTACGTTCACACTTTCACAGGTATAACGCGCGAGCACCCCTCTCCACAATTCGTTCCCCCGAAGTCGTCTGAGGTGGTCGCGCGTTTGCATCGATACAGAAACGATGCCGTCTAGCGTTTACTAAATGCGCGACAACATCGCTACAAAAAGTCGCTGTGGGCGCGCGCTCTTAGGTCACCAATTTTATGGTAGGTACCTAGAGTAATATTCTATACACAAGGGTACTACAAATACCCATAATCAAAACATGCACAGTTATTTGATAATTTTGTTTCATCTAAATGAGATGCGATTGAGACGAGCTACTTACACAACACACGCGAAGCGACGCGAACATATTTTTAATTAAGGATATTAATAAGAAAAAGGTCTTTGATTATAGCGTTGTTCAATTAAATGTAACATTAAAAGTGATAGATTTTAAAGAAGTACCTATCCTTTCATAATCAAAAGCAAAGTTGACTCTGGTGTTTGAACGTTATTGTTACATATCACATAAGGCTTAACTTACAAGTATTATTTAAAAAAAAACTATAAAAAATAGAGAAATACATTTTGTGCACAAAAATATTATTGGGTAAGTTAATATACAATTTTATGTTTCTTCAATTTAGAACCATGAACGGTTGTGTTGGACGCTGTTCAGACTGTTCGGACGACGCAGTATTATTATCCAGAAGGAAAGCGGTAAACGTTTGGATTTCAATCGGTTTCGCGCGCTGCTGAAGGCAGCGAATATTGTGCAGCGTAGGTCTAAATAAGGCTTACCTAGGACACGTGAACCGGGAGTCAGCGAGGCCAAGGCGGACTTTCCAGTTCAGAGTTTGTGTAGTGGACTCAAATTACTAAGGATGGGAGTTATTGGATATTTTGGCTACCGGTTATTAGTTGGGTATTTTGTTTCAATACCGCTAGTACCAACTGATACCCAATAACGTTACAATACTCTATACCTGTCCTGATTTCTACCCAATATATTTCTAACCGATTTGGTTAGAAATACCAAATACTTGTTGCAGCTACATAGCTTTACGGGTGAACGGTCCGCTAGTACCTATGCGTAGATGATAGGTAAGTATAGGTATTGAAGCGTTGGGTAGTTATGGCTTAGGGTCGGTTAGGCGCGATGCTCGCTTTGCACAGTTATTCTCTAGCGGTATGCGCATTTTACAATAGCGTTAGATATTTTAGGACCATGCTAACAGGTACTGAGTTAGCTATTGAATACCGGAATCATCTCTACAAATTACAGAATCCTGTGTAGAGACACATTTAAACCACGAAATGAATTCTAACTGAAGAAAGCCTATAAATATTGTAACATCCTTTATTTTTAGCGTGTTTTCTCATCAAGAATGTAAGTCCTGAGTCTCCGAGGTGTGAGCGGAGGCTGGTATGCGACTCCAACGGACAGGTGTACGAGGCCTCGTGCGACTTCCAGCTAGCCCTGCGTCAGGACCTCGGGACGCTGCCGCTGCACGAATGTCTTGGCATGATGTATATGGTGATCCCGGAAGAAAACTTTTGGGCTCCAGGAAGCTCGAAATCTGCACCGATGTCAACGCGAACGAATAATCGTTTAAACGTATCTCAGAAATTTGTTGACATTGTGAAAATGATCACTAAAAAGGTAATAGAAGGTGTAGAGAAGGATAAATTGGATAAAACAGGGCAAGTTATGAAGGAAGATATCAATATTCAGGTTAAACAATTAGTGCATGAGATGGAGTGTACTCGATGATAAGAAAAAAAAGCTTAGGTAAAATTGAGAAATAGATTGTTCACTATAAATTAAATAAGATAAATTATTAAATTATATATAAATAAATTAATCTCCTGTTATGATTGTAAAGTTTGTTTTGGTTTACTTTGTTGTGATGTAGTAGACAGAACCCTTACAGTTTCGTCATATCCATCTATCTGTCTGTCCGCAGTTTAGGTCAGAAACATTGCATAGAAGATTCGATATATGCAGAATTTTTTCGATTATTTAGTCAATAACCAAAATAAATATATAGGACCTACAAAATTTTAAATTATTAAGGTACAAAACACAAAATAATAGAAATAAAATTAGAAAAAAATAAATGATAAACATCATCATTAATAAATAATACATTTATTTATCTCTCATATGTTCTTATTTAACTTTAGTAACACTGCTTTCACAAACTCTGTCACAGCAGTCACAGCAGTGTGACTCAACAATTCTCATAATTTTGATATAACTTCAGTGCTTTCAAAATTTATAATTTATGTTAATCCTAACGGGTTAATAAAATGTTAAATATAGTTTTTTTTTTAGAAATACAAATTAGAAAAGTTATGAAAATGAGACGCATATAAGCATTTAAATTTTTTTACAATGGTGTAAATCTGTTTTTGTTTAAAGCCGTAATGGCGGACGATGGACAGACTATTGATGTCAATGTGTGAGTGTGTAGCGTACGTACAGAGGGTGGACAGACTATATAGTGCTTCATTTTATTTGTTACTGCGACTACGTCCGAGAATTTTCCCTCGTCCCTGCTGGAGCCATTGAAAAATGAACTACGAAGTCATAGATAGAATCTTTGCCAAATGTTAGGGGCTCTTATGAGATAGTATTCTTCAAAAAATATACAAGCAAAATTTTTTAAGACATTAAAAAAATCTGTCTTTTAAATCCCCCACTTTATTTATTTGATTGATCTTAACCCACTTCGGAACCCCTTTTCTCAAAAACACTTCAATGGATTTGGCCTTTCTAAGCTAGGTACGAGTACAAGCACATTTCAATTCGTCATTCGAAGGAGCGATTTTCGAAACAACGCTTTTTTCCAAGGGCGTACCACGCGATTTTTTTTCGCACAGCCTGCGTCTCAACGACGCCATTCGAATCTACAGACCCTTTCACAAGTCTTGTACACCTAACTTTCACGTAAGTAAATCGGATCAACAACGATTGGACAGGTAATGCTCGACTATTTAACCATACAGACAAATCGCCCAAGCTGCCACTGAGATCTATGTTCGGTTGTTTCACTCCGATCAATCATGAAATTTTACTTTCCGCCATAAAAAATGTAAGGCCGACACTTGTAGATGTAAAAAAGATATGACTTGGTTATTTCACTTTCGTAACTAACCATCTGCAAATATTTGTTCAGGGTGTTCTGGTCGTTTTTCTATGTATAATAAAAAATATCTATCTATGTATATTATGTATATCAGTTATCTATTACCCATAACACAAGCTCTCTGCTTAGCTTGGGGCCAGATAATGCTGTGTGTATTTTCCAGCATTATTTATTTATTATTACTTATTTTATTTGCAAGTTTTCGATCTTATTTGTAGATTGTAACTAAGAAGACACATACCTAAATATTAATAAAAAGAATCTATGGAGAATCATTAAAAGTGTTAAAGTTAACGTAACTTATTTTAATAAATGTTGATTATTTTAACTAAAACTAAAACACTTGTTTCACTAATTGTATTCTAAGCAAATTCATGGTCAAAACCCAGGGAAGTCGATACTGAGGGAAGTCACCAAGCAGGGAATCGAAACCGGGGTAACAAATCAATTTAATGAATAAATCCACATTAGCATCATACATAGCTTCAATGTAAGCATCTTGTGATATGATAAAGGCCCGTTTTATGAAAGCTTGCTCAGTCATCAACATCGATCTATCCTTGAGCATAGACAACCAGTCTATGGCTTGAGTAACCCTTTTGTATAGAATAAACGTCTCTCAAGCACATCTCTGTGACTGAGCAAGCTTTCATAATACGGGCCCAAGGAATTTATATACTAACGTTAGTATATAAATTCATTGGGCTCGTATTATGAATGCTTGCTCAGTCCGGGCCAACGCCGTACGGGCCAAAGACAGTCGACAAAAATCTGGACAAACAGCGCATCAGTAGGTAGTTATTGCTTTAATCGACTTCAAAAGAAGGTCCTATCTTCGGCTGTATGTATGTGTTTTAACTTTTTTATGTAAAAAAACATAAATACAGCCGAATAAAATATATTACCGAAGTTTAAGTATTTCTTCCGCAAAACTTTAAAAAAAAAACTATCTTAATATAACGGAACAAAGAGTCGGTTTTTAATTTTTTCAAAATATCAAATTATAAGTTAGGATTATTTTGGTGATACGTGATACCTATGAAGGATGAAGGTTAATGTAGGTATTGTACTGATTATTAATATTGTTGTGATGATTATCAGTATCGTAGTTATGATTATGATTATCATAATTATGATTATTATTATTACTGTTGTGCGAATCATCGCGATTAGTTTCTTGCGGGGTAGGTACAAATCCTTTTATTATGTTCATTATTAACTTCTGAACCTGCACCACAATTAATTCTACAACAATTCGGATTATAGGAGCGGAGTTTTTTGCCACTTTTGTATATATTCCTTGTATTATTGTTGAAAAGAAATCTTGCGATGGAAGATATTCCAGCAAAGATAACATCTTTCGCGTTGGAATGACTACTGATTTCAAGTTCTTTTGCGGCAAGAAGTGATCTTCTGGTAAGATATATATCGTGTCAGGACATCCTCGTCCTCTTCCACAGAGTGCCCTGAGGTTGTCCGTATCGTCACGGCTCTGCAGTGGAAATATGTCGTCCAGTACTTCTAACACTGCATTTGATTTCATACTTTTGGTATTATGCGACTTTTGTACTCCTTTTGCTAATTTCGTACCTAAGCAACTAGCCATTTTTGGTTTTACAAAATTCTTCAGAGCCCGGGAATGTTCTGCCGGCAGCACCACATACAGTATGCCAAGACATTCGTGCAGCGGGAGCATCCCGAGGTCCGGGTTCTGACGCAGGGCTCGCTGGAAGTCGCACGAGGTCTCGTACACCTGTCCGTCGGAGCCACACACCAGCCTCCGCTCACACCTTGGAGACTCTGGACTTACATTCTTCACCAGAAAACAACTAAAAGTAAGTAACTTATTAACTTCATAGGCTATGTAGATACTCGTTCAGTTGGAACTGGCTTGGCTCGGCTGACTCAATCAATGCCTTGTCGATATTTATTGTACCTATATAATACTTTGGATTTGGGCTATATTGGTATTAACAGCGGAAATTGCTGAAAGCCACGTGGTACTTACATGACAAGAATTTCGTACACAGCATGACTAAGCGCATTATATTTAGACGCAAAGTCTTTGTTCATTATTTTTTTATTTTACTGGTTCCGCTCGAACCACAGCAGTGCTATACTATAACGACCTTAGTTTTATAAAAGGATTAGGTATTGTATCTACCTAGGTGGTTATCTACCCACTTTTAATGTAACCTATAATTGAACACGGTTTTAATCAGGGACTTTTTGTATATAGGTAATTAATTCTTAATATGGCTTTGTGTATTTGGGAACCTACTAGGGTGGACACTTTTTTTGAGCAAACAGAGTATTTTTCTTTGGTTTGAACCTACTAAAAAGTTTCGCTATGCACGAAATCACACTAGCATCAGATCATCACGCTAGCAGTGATGAAGAACACTGTTACAGTGTAATATTAAATCTACCCTTTAAAAGTGAATTAATTAAAACTTTAAAGCTTTGCGCTTGTTATGAGAAGCACGTGTCCAAGTGGTTTTTCAGGGTAATCATAACAACCCTTTCCTCGAATTACATTTTCCTTTTCTCTATCATATAAATAGGTAGAGACAATATTATTGCATGCATTATTATTTATTTTGCAGATGCTACTTATTGGGTAATTAAATTAGCTGTCGGTTAGTTCTTCTGGGAGAGATCGCTCTTAAGC
Organism: Eupithecia insigniata; assembly: GCA_947859395.1. Classification (NCBI taxonomy): domain Eukaryota; kingdom Metazoa; phylum Arthropoda; class Insecta; order Lepidoptera; family Geometridae; genus Eupithecia; species Eupithecia insigniata. The sequence goes on from OX402006.1 coordinate 14,577,814, forward strand.
GATAAGATCGCCCATAGTAGCTTATTCGTTAATTATTATTTTGTAAATTATTTCTAATATCTATCTATGACAATGTCGGCTACAACTTGTTCAAGTTGTTCGGTTCATCGTGGTATCGCTTCTAATCGAGAAAGCCGCCCATTGTACATGTTTTTTGTAATGTCTATTTTTTTTACTTATTCAATCAATCAAATCAAATAATTTATTCGCAGGAATGTAGGTACATACTAATAGTAGTAATTCCAATACATTCTGCCTCGTCGAGGCGTGCACTGGGTGCAACGGGGTGAATAGATTAGAGGCTAAAAGGTGAATAGAAATGGACGAAATACTGGACCAAAACATCCTTTTGCAGAGGTCAGATCCACTGACTGGTGAACAGTCACGGACTTAGGACTTCCACTGCTACAAGCCAGGTAATGTCATGCTCCAGTATTTCGTCCATTTCTGTTCACCCTGGAGTCTCTATCCAGCACGTTTTACCCGTTAGGTAGAGTTTCTATAGTAGTAGAGTCTCTATTGTTCTATAGTAGTAGAGTCTGTATTCACCCTGTTTTACCCGGTAGTTATTTTGAGAAAACGTCGATAATAAAAATACTTTGAAATTTACGGGCCTAGTGTTTACCACATATCTTAGACTCTCAAAGACTGTTTTGATTTAGTGAGTAAATTTTTACAAGAAAACACTGTCTGACTGTTGTGATTTAGTGAGTAAATTTTCACAAAACAACAACGCATCTATAAAAAGAGATTTTAGTAAAAAATATCACAAATCTTCGATTTCAAGGTGACAATTTCATTTAAAATATTAAAAAAGATAGTTAAATTGGTTTTTAATGACCCTACTATCAAGTCCGAAAGGATCAAAGGAGAAGGCGTGATCGAGACGTCGAAGACATTTTGAGAATCTGACTTTTTGCTTAATAGATGTTCTGCAATACAGGCAATCTGATAGACGTTTTGCTATATTGACAATTTGCTAATCAAACGTACTGCTCCTTAGACGTTTCGCACTGTTGAACATTTAGCTACATACCTTCGGATCAGGATGGAAACAAAATATGGTCATAGAAATCTTTTTGTTGTCAATTTACGTCTAATGTTTTGCATTTTAGTTGAAGCACACTACGCGGGCACAATATTTAGACTAAGTTATATTTTTAAGTTCCCATTCAGCGCATAGCTCATCTTGTTTCAAAGATTTCGTGATGAGTTATCAAGAAACCTTTGAGTATGACCACTAAGATATAGAATTTCAAAATATTCGCTCTTCGCGCGTGCTTACATACCTCGTAAAGGGAACCTACATGTACAGCCTCGTCTTGTAGTTCCAAAGATTTCTTGATATTTTAGTCCGTTTTTTCTCTTTTATAAATAATTATAGATTATACGAAACCTTTTAAACCCATTTCCATCCTCATGGAAAGCTTTTTTTTGTCAAAAATCCGCTGTAAATCGTAACAGCCACGTAGGTAGACCTACATTATAAAAGCCATGTAAGTAAGTAGCTTTTGTGATTTCAGAGATTTCATGATGAGTCAGTGTGTGACTTTGACTCCACCCCATTAAAGCACCAGAAAAGAAGGCTTGAATTTCAAGTATTCAAGTATTTATTTTGCAATTCTAATAAATACAATGTGAGAGGTTTTAAATATTTCGCTTAAACTTGAGAGGTAACAAATTTTAAGTATCACATTAAAGCTTATTTTTATAAATATTGTACATTATTCTAATTCTAATTAATTTCAAAAAACCACGTGTCTTTGCCACTTAGAACGTTGTACACTTCGCTTACTCCGTTCAATAATAAACAAAACAACCAAACTTTACCATTTATTTCAAAACATAGCTACATAAAAATGATAATTTCCTTCTCTTCTTTTGTTTTTCGTCGGTGAGAATGCTAATCACCAGCAAAGGTAGGTAGGGAGTTAAAGACATAAGTTAATATTTGATTCTTATCGTTTTACAAACATTTGCTTAGCTTATTCAGAACGCCCTAAACTCCTATGACATTGTGCATTGCATTTTCTACTCCATGCACCATTTCATTAACCCCGTATTTTATTCTGTCCATTACTTCTCCTACGATTTTTCCCGCTTGATCTTTCGCTACACCTTTTAGCATTTCTATAGTGAGATCTGCCACTTTTTTTAAGAACATTGTTCCTAAGTTGCCCAAAACACCTCTTCGCGATGGAATCAGTGAGGTTTCCAACTTCATCGAATCCCGGAGTTGTTCTTCTGGCATCACCACATACATCATGCCGAGACGTCCATCGAAGCCGCACACCAAACTCCTTTCACACCTCGGAGACTCAGGACTTGCATTCTCGATCAGAAAACACACTAAAAGGAAAGTTGTCTCTAATTTATCTTTATTGTTCCTAATAAGAACTCGTTTTAGGATTCCGTCAACATTAGCCCTTATTTAGTTTCGCTATGTCCGTCTGTCTGTCTGTCAGTAGCTTGGCTTGGGTGACTCACTGCCGTGTGACTAGTTTGTGTATGTTCTGGATCAGTAGGACCTAGCAGACCCGCCCGTGATTCCGTCCGCGTGGGGTTCAGAAATATCCCGATCATGTTTGTTTACATGCAAACTTTTGCAAAGATTTTCCTTCTCTGTAACTCTACTTGCTGTCAAGAAAATTTTAGGTCACGATTCAATATTTAAAAATTTCGAAATTATCCCTTTGTCCAGAAATAGAAAAAAAAAGCTTAATAGTGTATATTAAACGTAGTTCAGGGTTTATTTGTACCTGGCTATCTTTTTCTTATAAAGTTTGCAAAGTAACTAACCAAATCATATCTAAAAAAACTGATTATGTGATTTAAGAGATTTCAAAAAACTTTTGACTCTTATTTTGACGAAGTTAGAGTTTGAATTTCAAAAAATCCGACCTTATTGGGTGCTTACGTCCTAAAAGCCTCATAGCTCTTTTTGTTCCAGAGTTCTTGATATTATGTCAGTATTAAAGATTTGAAATTACTTTCAAGTCACGTACCGAATAATAGTTTTGTGCACAAAATGTTTAAGCTCATTATTCCAGATCAGTTAAAACAATATTTTTAAAGGTTTTTAACTTTTTGTAAGTCTGAGTAATAATAACGTAACAACGCTCTATAAGTGCTACCTATGCCAACCTTGCTTATATACCGATAAGGATATAATGTACCTACCTACCTAGGTAGCCGTCTACCAAATTTTAATGTAACCTATAATTGGACAACGTTTTAATCAGGTATTTTTAGTTAATTTATTTTTATTAAAAAATTATTAATTTGGCTTCGTGTATGTACCTACCTACCTGGTATCGGTGGTTCAGCGAGTCTTTACTTAATGAAAACAATGGGTACCTAGGTACTACAAAATTAATGTTTTACTTAGCTAGTTAATTATAATAATAAAAAGGCTCTTGGGTTCCGAAAGGTATTCCTGGGAATAGGTCCCCTTAGGTGTTGGTAAGGTACGGGCGATAACACTGCCAACGAGATTCATAATTCCCAGGAATATTAGTTTCGGGACCCAAGAGACTATCGTCGACTAGGCTACCTGGTACCTACCGAATTATAATAAAATCTAATCAAAAAAATAAAATTATGAAAAAATACACAGCCGAATTGAGAACCTCCTCTTTGAAGTCGGTTGTAAACTAGCCAAATTCATTCAGATAGTGGCCCTTCACCTATAAAAGAGCTTAGATCCTTATGATCTCAGGTCAGACAGATTACCTCAGACCTTTTTATTTTTTATTGTTTGTTTCACCTTTTTTCCATTCTTCTTATTTATTTTCTGTTTACTTCTTTTATAAACATATGTTTGTACTTAAATATAACTTAATTTTTAAACAAATACATTTACAACATAATATTTAAATAATTATATTTATTAATATAAACATGTACAACTATTATTACGGTGTGCCCGTACCGTAATAATATAAAGTATATAGTATTGGCAATATAAAGTACTCTACCTTATATTGCTTAGCCTAGTCTTATTGTTAATATTAAAATAGGAAATTATTAAACATTTTATAACTATGAAAAAAAAAAATACAATAATCAGTCCGCTACAGAATGTCCAAGATAAATAGGTATAAATTATATATAATAGGATAAAAAGGTCAGCCGACGAATCCAACTCGGATGGGCAGCGTTCGGGAAACTTCTCAATATCTTCTCGTCACAGATACCGCAGAGCCTCAAGACGAAAGTCTTTAACTAACGTGTGTTACCAGTGATGACTTACGGATCCGAGACGTGGTCGCTCCCTATAGGCCTTGTATGCACAAGGCCTCCATAGCTCGCTGGGTGACTTTGAGCTTATGCAAGCTCAAAGTCACCCAGCGAGCTATGGAGAGAGCTATGCTCGGAGTTTCTCTACGAGATAGGGTCCGGAATACGGAAATTCGTAGAAGAACCAAAGTTACCGACATAGCTCTCAGAATCAGCAGGCTGAGGTGGCGATGGGCAGGCCATATAGCTCGTAGAACCGATAACCGTTGGGGAGTAAAGGTTCTCGAGTGGCGACCGCGATGCAATGCGAAACGGAGTGTGGGATGACCTCCCACTCGATGGACCGACGACATCGTAGCGGTCGCAGGGAGTCGTTGGATGGAGGCGGCTCAGGACCGCTATTCGTGGCGTCGTTTGGGGGAGGCCTATATTCAGCAGTGGACGTGTACGGGCTGATGATGATGAAGCAACAAATAAAAAAAAAGAAATGACAACTTTTTTGTAGTTGAACGTTGATCCTAAGTCTATATAGCGATGCCGGTTTCATGGAAAACGCTGTCCATCATCATCATATCAGCCCATACAGTTCTTGTCTTATTTCTAACACTAACAGTATGTTATTTAGCAAAAAATCATCCTTATGATGAAGCCTTTCGATCGGTATGATAAAGCTACAGGATAATTACTTTTCTCGTGTAACGGATTCGATTCCCGGTTCAACCATGTAATTATTTAAATATCTATGAATGCAGTTTTAATTGTTTTTTAAATTCAAATAATGTTTTCTTTCAGTAAAATGTTCCATCTACAATATTTAAGATACTTTCCCTCCATGTGGCATGGCCGTGGGACGCCCTGTATAGTGTTGCAGCGAAAAACAGCAGGTCACAACAATTTGCCGTTAAATCTTTCAGTATTAGGTTCTTAATTATGAGATGCACTAACGTCACAAGTTAAGATGATACTAATGAAATATATAACTTTATTAAATTAATCTATTAATTACTCTTTTCATAACACATACATAGAATCTATAAATACATATCCTCTTCTAGGAATAAACATAGACACAAACCTAAATTGGAAAACACATATCAATAAAACAGTAACTAAACTTTCCAGATTCACTTACGCCCTGTATGAATTAAAAAAATCGACAGACGCAAAAATAGCAACAAGTAATTTAATGATATCCCAAAAATTTACGACTCCGGCGGGACTTGAACCCGCGACCCTCCTCTGAATACGAGGATGCGCTAACCAACTGCGCCACGGAGGCAAGTACCCGACCTGTCGAAAATCTTTGGGACTTACGGACTATAGCGCCGTTAGCTCCACCTACAGGGGAAACATTGAAGTTATCCAAACCTTAAGATTACCCAAAGTGCGGGCATAAGCACTATAAAACCTTAGAGATTAGCAACAGCGATACCTCTCGTCAAACGATCTAAATGTAACTTTAGACTTTGAGCAGGTTTGGATAACTTCAATGTTTCCCCTGTAGGTGGAGCTAACGGCGCTATAGTCCGTAAGTCCCAAAGATTTTCGACAGGTCGGGTACTTGCCTCCGTGGCGCAGTTGGTTAGCGCATCCTCGTATTCAGAGGAGGGTCGCGGGTTCAAGTCCCGCCGGAGTCGTAAATTTTTGGGATATCATTAAATTCTTTAAGATTACCCAAAGTGCGGGCATAAGCACTATTATAAAACCTTAGAGATTAGCAACAGCGATACCTCTCGTCAAACGATCTAAATGTAACTTTAGACTTTGAGCAGGTTTGGATAACTTCAATGTTTCCCCTGTAGGTGGAGCTAACGGCGCTATAGTCCGTAAGTCCCAAAGATTTTCGACAGGTCGGGTACTTGCCTCCGTGGCGCAGTTGGTTAGCGCATCCTCGTATTCAGAGGAGGGTCGCGGGTTCAAGTCCCGCCGGAGTCGTAAATTTTTGGGATATCATTAAATTCTTTAAGATTACCCAAAGTGCGGGCATAAGCACTATAAAACCTTAGAGAATAGCAACAAGTGCTTATTATGCGTATGCCCACGCATGGCTCCAGTATGGCATAATTCTATGGGGAAATAGTACTGACGCGCAAAAACTCTTTATTCTCAAAAACGATTTATTAGAATAATTCATAACTTAGATACAATGGAAAGCTGCAAACCCTATTTTATTCAAGAAAATATCCTAACACTTACTGGTTCAATAAAGAGTGAATCAGGTAATATTTTGTTAACGTTTATATAAAAGCTATATACGTATAGCTATAGCGTATATATGTATAGTAAAAGCTACGATTAGCAAAATATAATTTTCCTAAATATGCAATGCTCTCCTCTAAAATCATGCTTTTTGAGTTGTGACATAATCGTCGCAGATAAGCGAATCATTCGGAAAGTAATCAAGTTCGTAAGAAACTATTGGATGATACTACGAAAAGAAGTTCTCTATCCAGTAGGGGAAACGAAAAGATTTATCGTATACTTTGAACTCCAGCATACGGTCTCTGTAAGTGACTATCAATTGTTAATAAATAAATGTTAAAATAAAATATTTATGTACAAACACAACTTTTCTCTCTAGGCTAAAAACAATACTTGGTCTCTCTCAGGCACTCGGGAATAGCTTACGTATGGACTCGACGAATTAACTAAATAGTAGGTACAGAAATACGTCGTTTCGTTGAGTAGTTCATATGACATTCCTCCGGCTCCATTATTAGGAATCTTGTTATCATCTAGGGCCAAAATGCATGGAAAGACGAACCCAAAACTCGACGGGATTACGTCGTTTCGTTTATTTATTTTATAAGTAGACTTACAGTTACATAAAACCAAAACGTCCAAGAGTGTTGAGAGTGTGAACGTTTAGGAGTTCCAACGGCCACCTTCTGCCTCCATCATCAGATCAGCTCGATAGTAGGTACCATAACATTGCATTGTCACCGAATACTCTACTAATTCACCTCAATCGGTTGAGGATAACTGGCTTAAAATTAATTTGCAAGATTCGTCCCACACCTACTTCATACCCATATACTAACAAGGCAAGTTACAAAAAAGCTTTTAACAAGATCCAGAGTTCAATTTGGCGAGCGAGAATAAAAGCCTTATACGGTTTTGTGCAGATTTTATTAGGTTCTTGCTCACTGACAACGTTCAATGATATGCAATGCTATCAGCGATTTTGACCAGGTTATTCATAATTAATTTTTATATTGTATTTAGGATTATTGTCCTGATGAGCAGGAGTTGGATTATTGCACTCATGGTGAGGAGGCGATGGATTATTGTGCTGATTATTAATATTATTATGATGATTATTATTATCGTAGTTGTGATTATTATTATCGTAGTTATAATTATTATTATTGTGTGGATTATTATTGTGATGGTTATGATTATTAATATTATTATGATGATCACAATTATCGTAATTATGATTATTATTATCGTAGTTAAAATTATTATTATTGACTGGATTATTATTAGGATGAGGAGAAGGAGGATTATTGTACTCAGGATGAGGAGGCGGAGGAGGAGTATTGTTCTGATTATTAATATTATTATGATGATTATTATTATCGTAGTTGTGATTATTATTATCGTAGTTATAATTATTATTATTGTTTGTATTATTATTGTGATTCCTATTATTATTAATATTATTATGATGATTATAATTATCGTAGTTATGGTTATTATTATCGTAGTTATAATTATTATTGTGATTGTTATTATTATTAATATTATTATGATGATTATAATTATCGTAGTTATGATTATTATTATCGTAGTTAAAATTATTATTATTGTGTTTGTTATTTTTAGTAGTTAGTTTTTGGAATACTTTGTAAAATGCTCCTCCTATTATTGTTTTAAAGAAGCTTTCTGATGGAAGCCAGCTCATCATCGAAAATCTAGCGATCTTTGGCATTTGCGACATCTGAAGAGCCCGGGAATGTTCTCCTGGAATCACATATATCATGCTAAGACATTCTTGCAGCGGAAGCATCCCGAGGCCCTGGTCCAGACGCAGGGCTCGCTGGAAGTCGCACGAGGTCTCGTACACCTGTCCGTCGGAGTCGCACACCAGCCTCCGCTCACACCTCGGAGACTCAGGACTTACATTCTTGATGAGAATAAACACTGAAAGGAAGCAAATTATTATTTTATTATGAGTCCTGCTGAAATATATTTAGCTAAAACTGAAATATAGTGGTGTCTTCATATTTAAATATTTTATCAATTGATAGTGTGTTTTCTGTTTCGTTTCCGAATTTGGGTTGCCTTACACACCAGCTTGATTGTTTATAAATAACGGTGCGTCCAGATTAAGTAACATGTTATACACTCATGGACATATATTTAGAGGTACGCAAAAATGGACGCTCACCATAAGGCTCTATTCCAACAATGTTGTTACTAAAGATGCGCGACTGCGAATTATCCGACTATTCGAATGATCGACAACTACTAATTTCCTTTTTCGACTTGAAAATTAGTAATATACTAATCTTCAAAGTCGAATGACAACTACTAATTAGTAATTACTAATGCCTCTACGAATGGGTCATTCATAGCTCCGAGTCGACTTTGGTAGTCGAACGATCATAATCCAACCAATCCACGTCGAATAACGAATTAAATGAAGGCCGACTCGGGCAGTCGGAACGACGCGCGATTACTAACCAAATTAGTTACTAATTTGCTCTAGTCCATCGAATCGTTCGAATGATTTGTCAAGTCGAATAATTCGAATGAAATCATTCACAGTCGCGCATCTTTAGTTGTTACACTAAGAGTATCTTTCACCGGGTCGTCTCCATACTTTGGACCCTTCATCATCAGCCTTTAGACAGAATCTGGACTCATCGGTAAAGAACACCTACTTTTCCCCAAGTGTCACCTTCCCAATTTAGGTGCGAAGGAGCAAAGCTGGACCAAGCTAATCGATGACCTGTGGTCATTGTTCATCACACAGGTCATCGAGTAGCTCGGCCCCTAGGGAGCAGTACGCCTCTATTACTAGCTATCTTCTGTTTTATAGTTTTGTTGCTATTACGCTTGTCGAACTTCCTGTAGCATGTTTCATACCTCGGAAAAAGTCGTAGTCTGGTTTTTGAGATCACTGCTAACAATAAACCTTTCGTCTCTCTTTGTTGTTACATTGTTCTTTACGTCTCGTATATTCTCCAGAATGCCGGTATCATTTAAAATTGCGAAAAATTACAGACTTGGGATCAAGAAAATATTTTATATGGTATTCTGGTATTCTACCTTCTTTTTTGCGTTCCTCTAAATATATCCATGAGTGTATATTTTATGTTCTATAACACGTCTACATTATTAAAAATATTATATTATAACATGTCCACTTATCTTTAATAATTATGTTTAATTAATTATCAATTACCTAATTAATTCAATGATCTAATAAATCATATGAATTCCTAAAATAGTAGATCTTTTGCTAACCTAATTATTAATTAAGAATGACTTGGAATTAATACCAGTCATCAAATAATTGTATAAGGTTTCGAAATATACATAATAAATGTGACCAAAATTTTATCACCAAACACTGTAAAGAAGTTTACCTAAAACCTAACAAAGAAACTGTCACAAATTCTTGGAATAATAGCTTTTTATCCCCCTTGAAATGTGAAAATCGTATTTAACGCAAGTGAAACCGCGAGGAACAGCTAGTGACAAATAAATTGATTTCAATAGATATTTTATATAGCGTCCCCAGCGTCGCGGGGGCGCTCCCACACGTTAGTAGATATGGATCAGTTGACCTGTCCTGCCTACCTGCAGGTTGTTTAACAGTCTGCATTTAGCGCAATTTTTAATTGTAAATACTAGTTCTAATCTATTTATATTATTTTATTGTAATGTTCTTTGTTAATAAATAGCGTATTACAGATTAGTGACAAATCCAAGCCATCCTAAGCAAATAAAAAAAAACCTAGGTATGGACAAAATAATTTTTTTTTCTGAACTTGTCTGTCGCTCTTTCGCGCATCTCGATATCTGAGTAATTGGCAAATGGCATCATCAATGAAATATATTTATTTCTGTTAGTAAGTATATCCGTTCAATAACATGGGTTGGGGTTAGGGTTGCCTTGGTATCATCTACTTTTAGCAGCTCTAAGAGCTTCTTCGTTTTCTATAATGAAATTGTAAAATTGTTTGCATTGCATTTTGAAGTTCGATTTTATTTGTGCTCGCACACAAGGAAAAAATCCTTTCAGCTTGGGCGTTAGAAACTGGGAAAATACGTATTGGATTATTTTTAGCAGATTGTTGTTTTCATCCGCGCGAAATCATGCTGATGCATCTAAACAGCTAATTGCCATATGGTGCGTTAATTTTCGATAGGGACAAACATAAAAGGACATAGTATCATCCTTTATTGAAGATAAATTAGGGGACAAGTTAAATTTTTAGGTCTGAAAAAGAGGATGTCCTTTAAAATAAAGGACATCTGGCAACCCTAGTTGGAGGATAATCCTGCTTAAAAGAGTCCTCTTTGAAGCATGATTATGCATGAGTTAGATGAGAACCCCGCTCTTCAAATAACATTAGGTTTTGTACATCAATAATAAGATACATTATTGCTTTAACTCACGCAATAATACGATGCACAAAATTTTAAAACTCATTTTGATAGGTCAGTAGAAATGTGTAGGAATTCAACTCCTATAAAAGGCCTTCAAAAATGTATAAGATCCAATCTTTGATTATTGCTCACGTGTGGTACACCTAGCACACCGACTACCAGTTGCTACAGTGCTGCTTTTATAAACGGTTCGGTAGGTGCCTTACCTCCCTAGATTACTATCAAATTTACCCACTTTATTGTAACAGTTAATTGAACAACTTTATAATCAGGTAACTACATTCTGTCTTATTTATTTGTATAATTAGAATTTTGTTAGAGCGCCCTCGTGTGGATAAGCTATTGGTACGTACCTACTTACGTCGTCTCATTAGGTATGTCGCAATTGAGTCTCAATTAAAGAAGGGTACAGAATTATAAATTGTGTCGGCATTGTTACCGACGTTATTTGGTCTCCTTTTTAATGTTAAGTATCTGTTGATTACTAGTATCTGCACGCAGCCTCGCACGCGTTGTTTCCCAGATATGGAAAGTAGCTTACTCAGCAGCACACCTTGCGGCCCTCTTAAACAAGGGGGGTTTGTTATAAGCAACACGCTTGGCAGGCAGATTGGTGATCGCAGAAGAGGTGTTTAAATACACAGAAAGAAAAGGTTCCGCGATAAGTTCGAGGAAAGCAGGTCATTAATAATAGTGACGAAATGACTTTAAAATTTGGAACACTATTTAATTTAAAAAAATTCGTCAGCCCCATCGCCGACCCCACTTAGTGTGGGATAAGCGCAGGAAGAAGATTTAATAAAAAAAATAACGCATAGGTAAATAATTCTGACCGGTAATAAAAAAACGCGCGTACCAAGGCGGCATTGGCTATACAAAAAGAATACGCGGGAACTTTTTATTTGTATTATTACTTTTTATCAAAATATTTTATTTACATTTTATATTTCGTTTATTAAGGCAGGTATGCTCAGCGTCGTTACATTCACGAATCCCTTTCCGTGGATGATCCTGCCAAGGTATGTAAATTCCTCAGAACGCTAGGAGTTCGAAAGTCCAAACAGGACTCAATACCAGACAATTTAGGTATAAACTCTTTAAACCATAATTTTTCACCTGCTTCTTCCATTTCTGATGCTGTCAAAAGTAATACAATCATAAAAATTTATGATATTTAGGGAGAAAAAAACTTAAAAAAATGTTTTTATTAATCTAATAATGCAAAAAGCCAACATGACGCAGTCATCTATTCGTACGTGGTATGTTATACCTACTAACCGCGCCCGAAGACTTTGCTTAACTTCGGTGATCGTTGCTCAACTAATAGTAAGTATGGACAACGGACGTTAGACCCTTTAATTAATTATATGTATGTTTATTATTTGTTCTCATAGCGACAACAGTTATACACATCCTGTCAAAATGTCAACCTATTACGGCTCAAGAGATACAGGCAGCCTTGACAAAAATACCATTTCTCAAAAAATTTCAACTATCTACCTTTTACGGTCCATGAGGACAGCTGAAGGACAGACGGACAGACAGCAGAGGCTTAGTAATAGGGCCCTGTTTTCACCCTCCTGGTACGATTAATATTCAACGAGTAGGGTGGCTGAATGAAAATACTTAGACAGAATGAAAAGGCTAACATTGAAACCCCTGGTTTATTAAAATGTTAGTTCTCTACTTCGCCACTGCAGCGCCTGCTTCATACAAGCATTAAAATGGCGCCAACCATTTTGAATAGAGCGCATTGTACGGGGCGGCACCGGCGCGGCATAAAGATGTGTACACAGCACTCACTAAAGAATCTACAAGCTGTTTTATCTGAACCCGACCTCGGTGGCATTAATATATGTACTCAACATACACCGAAGCATAAAAACCTCCACGCTTTTTTATTTGAGCCTGATCTCCGCTCGCCAGAGTCACAGAATTTCTTACACCGACCAGGGATTTAACAGGTGTAAATTCGGTGTAAAACGGCTGTTTTCGCTTGTATATACCAATATACAAGCGAAAGCAGTCGTTTCATGGATCGTATAGTTTTATACCGACTTTTTTGTCCCATATCCGTTTATTTGTCCTTCGGAATGAAGACGAAAATACTTAGAAATAAATCCTTTTTTAACTCGTTTGATCCGGATAAAAATATACGGATATTGGAGTGACAACCCTAACGAAAACAGAAAATTGCTGTTAACTTCTAAATAACGCGGAATTAGATTATGGTTTTAATACTATAGATAAAGGTTTATTTAATCAATCGTTTAGTTAAGAAATTTTGAGCTAATGCGGCATTAAAGTGGAGAAAAATAAATAATAAGAAAAATGATAAAAGTATTATTATTTAATCGAATCACAGTAGGAAGTCAAAAACTTGTTATTATGATGGTCTGTTATTATGCGTCCAACCATTGTATATACATAAAACTTAACACGGCATATTCGTCAAAAACAATACCCATGAGTAAGATTGAAAAAAGAAGTATCCACCATCTTGGATATGTAAAAACATCGGATATTCATCATCTACGCCCTCAAGTTAGTCGAAAACGTCACAAATAAATAAATAAATAATGTTGGACAATTCACACAGCATTATCTAGCCCCAAGCTAAGCAGAGCTTGTGTTATGGGTACTAGATAACTGATATACATAATACAAAATATTATATAGATAGATATTTTTTATTAAACATAGAAAAACGACCAGAACACCCTGAACAAATATTTGCAGATCGTACAAATATTTATCCCGAGGCGGGAATCGAACCCGCAACCTTCTGCGTCGCAGGCGGACCTTCGCCCACTGCGCCACATCGGTCGTCATATAAATAATTTAAATATAAAATAAAAAATATATGCGCCATCTTGAATTAAAAAAACACCGCATATCTGTAATGTTGATGCGGATGTACACCTAAAATCAATAAGTTTTACTTTGACACTAAGATGCGACAACCCTGGCTAATTAATGATGTCGCGTCACTTGTCGGCATTTACCGCGAGATCAAGGGCGTCGGCCTACTGTATGTTTTTATACTGTGCCTATACTCTCTACGGGTTTTAACAATATGACGTGAAAATAAAATGGCACGTGCAATTCAATTAAAAAAAAGTACACCAAGGAGGTTCAGTCTGAGTTTTTAACAAATTAAAAAAGGTTGTATGATTAATTCGGCACCATGGAGGTAGGAGTAAATTGGTTTATTGATGTTTTGAATTCACCAACTTAGTGCACACAATGTTCTAAATTCAATTTAATTTATCCTCTAGCTAGCAGAATAAAACGGCTTGTGCACTCAGATATCGAAGAGCAAAAATACTCTTTATACTGCTCGGACCGCTGCTGCTTACACCTGCTCGGAAAGTTGCCTATTCCTTTTCCAAATATAAGATAGAAAGTAAGTCATTGCAGGCGTATAGGAATCCGGGAGGAAAAACTCTATGGAATTTCATTTCTCACGCGTTTTAGCGGGAGGGAAAACTGTATGGAAATCCATTTCTAACGTGTTATTTTTTTAATTTCCTATAAGATCGGCCGGTAGCTATGGTTATTTTCATAATAGGTGCGACAAAAAGTTTTTACTCCAAGTCCGCTTGCCTCTTCCGATTTCCGAACAATATTTTGAAAAAAGAACCCAAGTGATAAAGGCTGGCGGGGGAAGTTCTTCTAATTTTGAATTTGGTGTAGGCAATTTCATTAATTCTACAGAATGTCGTCGAGTGATAGTGAAAGTTTTATGACATCGCCAGAAATAAAATATGTTATTCTGCTTTTTATTTTCCTCGAAGGTGTTGTATGCTTTAGTTTACAACATACTTTTATTGACCCAACATCTGGCACTTTTTAGATAATATTTACTGTAGTGAATCTCCAACCAGCAAAACATTAATCAACTAAATATACCTACAGGCCTATTACAGAGAGCCGTATTAAGAATTTTCAAAGTAAAGTGGAACTAGCAGTATCTAATATATCTTGTTCTGATGACCCTAATGTTCTATTTACCAATCTTTTTATTGTTATAAACAGAGAACACAGTGAATATTCAAACTTAAAACATGCACAGTTAGAGACAGGGTCGGGTTTACTGATTGGGCCACTCCCGGCATTTATAGAAGTAGGAATAGACTATACGATTTTTATGGTGCTAGAGAAGCTATGTTACATGATCCTGTGTTTCTTGTATGTAACCAACTACTCAAAAACATTTAAGAAAGTCTGCAACACAGCAAAGTGCCCATTCTTGAGGAAAAAAATTGTAAACTCATCTAATAAAATAAAAGCAACATGGAGACTAATAAATAACGAAACTAGTAAATCAAAGCCACGTAACAGAGAAATAAGGTGAAAAATTTATAATTCAATTCTTATACATGAAAAGGATATTGCCGATGCTTTTGATGCATTCTTCTTCTCAACCAAAGTACCAAGTTCAATTATAAAGGAAGTGGCTCCTTGTTTGGCCTTTATTTTCAATAGTTGTGTCAAGGCAGGAGTTTTTCCTGATCTCATGAAATATAATAAACTGGTTCCTCTTTTTAAATCTGGAAGTTACACTGATCCGGCCAACTACAGACCAATTTCAATACTTCCAGCAATAAGTAAAATTTTTGAAAAAAATATTCTCACTCAGCTGTCCTCTCATTTCAACCTTAATATGCTACTCCATAAAAATCAATTTGACTTCACCAAGGGTAGATCAACAACCGATGCTGGTACAGTTTTACTTAAGCTTATATTGGATGCCTGGGATAAAGCAAAAACGACGCTATTGGTATATTCTGTGACCTTTCTAAGGCTTTTGATTGTGTAGATCATGCTACATTAATTGGAAAATTGAAACACTATGGAATAAAAACAAGGCACTGGACCTTATGCAATCATATTTATCTGATAGAATTCAAAAAGTAGATATTGGTAAAGAAAGATCTAGGGGCTCAAAAATTGAATTAGGCGTCCCGCAAGGATTAATATTAGGTCCTTTCTTATTTTTAGTATACGTAAATGATCTCCCCTTTTTAGCAAAAGATCTGTGTGATATAGTCTTATTTGCTGATGATGCTTCACTGATTTTTAAAGTTGACAGAAATAAATGTAATTATGACGATGTAAATGATGCGCTTTCACACGTACTAGATTGGTTCACCGCCAATAACCTCTTACTCAATGCTAAAAAAACCAAATGCATTAAATTCATGTTACCTAATGTAAGAGAATTTCCAACGAAGATAATGCTAAAGAATGAGATTGTTGACTTTGTAGACTCTACTGTTTTCTTAGGGTTACATATTGATTCCACTCTTCAATGGAAACTAGAGATGAGTCCGGTATTAACTAACTCAGTACCTGTTCGCATGGTCCTAAAATATCTAACGCTATTGTTAAATCCGCATACCGCTAGGGAATAACTGTGCAAAGCGAGCATCGCGCCTAACCGACCGTGAGCCATAACTACCCAACGCTTCAATACCTATACTTACCTAACTATCATCTACGCATAGGTACTAGCGGACCGTTCACCCGTAAAGTTATGTAGCTGCAACAAGTATTTGGTATTTCTAACCAAAACGGTTAGATGGTATTTCTAACCAAATCGGTTAGATGGTATTTCTAACCAAATCGGTTAGAAATATATTGGGTAGAAATCAGGACAGGTATAGAGTATTGTAACGTTATTGGGTACCAGTTGGTACTAGCGGTATTGAAACAAAATACCCAACTAATAACCGGTAGCCAAAATATCCAATAACTCCCATCCTTGGAAACCGCAAATTGATGCTCTCGTAGGCAGACTTAGTTCAGCAGCCTATGCAGTTCGAACAATTAGATATATTACCGATGAAGATACAGCTAGGTTAGTTTATTTCAGTTACTTTCATAGTATTATGTCTTATGGTATTTTGCTTTGGGGACAGGCAGCTGACATCCAGACTATCTTTGTTCTCCAGAAAAGAGCGGTACGCGCAATTTACAAATTAAAGCCACGCGACTCTTTGAGGGAATTATTTAAAGGAATAAATATTTTGACAGTAATATCGCAGTACATCTATGAAAATCTTATGTATACGCACAAAAATAGAGATAGCTTTTTGAAAAAGTGTGATGTTCACAATAGAAATACAAGAAACAAGAACAAATTACACATCCCAGCATATAGATTACGAAAGGTAGGGAAATCATTTATGGGCAATTGCGTGCGCTTTTATAATAAGCTTCCATCTGAAGCAACTGAACTCCCTATTCGTAAATTTAAACAGTAGGTACATTAAACAAAATCTTATCAGGAAGGCCTTTTACTCCATAGATGATTACATCAATGATGTCAATGCTTGGCCAGATGTCGCTCCGTTCCGCACTGTCAGTAGTATGTAAGAAATTCAATGTTATGTTTAGCTTTAAAGAAATATTGACATGTATCTAAATTGCATTAAATTTATATTTAGATAGGCAAAATAAACATGTATTAGACACATAAGTGATATTATAATGTGCTAGTGGTTTCTTTTTCACTTCTTCCACTACTGGACAAAAAATTGAAGTGAAGAGAATATCAATAACACCTTATTTCTTATTTGATAATAATAACTATGTTTATAGTACACAATTTGACTTGTCTAAGTGCTTATTTTGTAAGCCTAAAGAAATAAAGTTATTGATTCTGATTCTGATTCTGTATAAAGCACTATGTATCACTCGGCAGAAAGTGCGATTCCTACCTCGTGTGTTTGTTTTTTTTCTCAAATGACACACTCGATAGGAATTAGGCACGTTCTCGATAGGTGTACAATGTACTATTCCGAGAAGCGGGGACTATATTCGCTTAAGGAGCACAAGGCACTTGGTTACGTCTATTTACAGGTTACTATAATAATAATAGATATAATATTGAGACAAAATAAATAATCAAATCAACCCTAAAACAGACAAAATAATTCCTTTAATTATCTGCTTTAAATAGGCATCGTCAAAAATAAAAATTAAACAGAACAATAATAAAATTAATGTCTGTAAAAGGGCATTGTCAAAATTAAAATAAAAACCTATAAAGAATATATAACTGAAGGGGTAGGTTAGGTACCTATTAGAAATCGAAATTGACTTAGTAATACAGTTGTTCTCAGTTTTTTATTCTCTATCGAACTGTATATTTAGTTTCCTCAAATTCGCAAAAAATTACCATTACGACCAAGCATTTCTGTCACGCTAAACACAATTTATTGTGTTAAAGTGTTATTGTGGAAAGTTAAAGTGAAAAGAATGATGTAAACGACAAAACGTTACCGGAGTAAAGTCACCTTGGTAGTAAAACAAAAGCACACTAAAACTTTTGGGTCATAAATATAAATATTTAAACAATTGTGTCCTATTTTAAATAAATATATTATATTTTTTCATTTTTTATTATTTATACGTAGGTACATCATCCATCAGACCTTTCGCATTTATAATATGAAGATATTAATTAATAGAGTTGAGGATTGTCAATCGTGGGGAGCAAACGATCAAGGGGAGTCCGACCAACCCCTTTCTTGAAGGTCTCAAGGCGGGTGCTTAGTAACTCTAAGTTCACAACTGTATTAGAAACAATTTTCAAATCAACATAATATATTATTATTTACCTAATGTGTTAAGTAGGTAAAGGTTCTATTAAAACACCGCTAATGTCTTTTACGTGTAATAGAAGACCACCCTAGCTCGGGTTTCCGCGAAGGGCCTTCCGTTTTCACAATTTTCTTTTGTTTCCTTTTCTTGTATTTCAACTTCACTTTGTCATGGTGGTTGAGTTTTCCCATAGAAATCCGTGGCTTTTCCGAGTACGCAGTTTCTGATGAGGGCCCTGAAAAATATTATAATTTGATTGTTAAATAATAGATTCAGGCGTTACTTTGCGGAAATCCGCCTCTCCGAGCTGTTGCTTGGCGCGCGGAGCTCGGAGAGGCAACATCACTGGCGGGACTCTGTCGGTGTTGCTGTGCTTACCAATCTCAATGTCAAGGTCGAGTATTGTGGTGTCCTGAAGATGTCTCGTGGAGAGACGAAACTAGTAGACAACTTACTTTGATGAATACTATCAGAGAAGGTTATACGCGGAATTGTTACTAAATATTTCTTCATTCTAATATTTTGATTGTTTTGAAAACACAACTAAAAATCGATTTCAAATTCTTAATATTTACCGTAGATTAGGTTTTACTAGTAGGACATTATACTAATCCCTCGGGAATCATTTTTAATTGGATCATTTTCTATACAAAAGAAAAAGAACGATCAAAATCGGTTCACTAATGACGGATTAATCGGGGAACATACATAAAAAAAACATAGCTACATAATGTCGAAAATAGAACCTCGTTTTGTTTGAAGTTGGATATTGAAACACAACACTAGGTGAAGGAGGCCTAGGACTTCTGGGGCCAAACCATAGGCATTATTGAGTCCAGTTTTTTTTTATGTTGTCCGCGTGATCTCTATTTGTTCAAGCGTTGAAACGACATCGATGCTGACTGGATATTGTTAAACTGGTTCAACCTATACATATGTAGGTAGTTCATTGTAAAATAAGGTAAAATAGACACATTTCATTCCACCAAATCATCCGATTGTGTAAATAGCATGCGTACTAATAACAACCCGCAGGTTCAATACCGAGCATGGTCATGATCATCACATGCCTGTGCTACTCTAATGGTTGTTCTATAGATATGGCCTCTCCTGGGGATACCAGCTGATAAGCTCATATATTCATCATCATCAGTCCGTATACGTCCATAGGTCTCCCCCACAAATAGCGGTCCCGAGCCGCCTCCATCCAACGACTCCCTGCGACCGCTACAATGTCGTCGGTCCATCGTACATATATTTAGTCATAGTTTACCAATAATTTCGTTTTGCTTTATTTTTGGCACCGGTTTCTTTAAGACGACATAGTTCTTGCAGTTTCCTTCATACAAGATTTGCAGGTCGTTGTCTTCAATCTGAGCTGTGCGGAAGTCACAGGCGTTCTTGTAGGTTTCCCCATTGGTGGCGCACACGGGCGCGTTAGGACAGTTTTTGTAAGCCAGCACCACAGTCGCAGAGCTCACGAGATAGGCCGTCGTCGCTAACACTAAAACTGGAATTAGTATGTTAACAATTAGAAAACTACGAAATGTACCTTCGTGTTCTGTGTGCAATGTTTTCTATGTACATATAGATAATTAAAATATATATTTTATTTATGTACCTACTTATTGTATTAAATTAGTTATCTAGTACCAAAACACAAGCCCTGCTAAGGCTTGGAGCTAGATGATCCTGTGTGGATTGTCCACTCTGTGAGCAATATTTTTTATTAACTAAGTAGGTAGGGGAAGGTCAGACAAAGTGGCCATCCTAAGCTTTGAATGACTGCCGCTTAAATTTAAATCAATGTATTTTATCTTGTATTATCAATTTATTATCTTAAGTTAATCTAGTTTTGATATCACATTGTTATCACATATCACATTTAACAAAGTATTTATTAGTATTTTATAAGTTTAAATCAAAATGGTAAATTGACCCTACCCAGGGTAGGTAAAGTAGCCCACCAATTCTTTTTTTTTTGCTCCTAACTAAAAGTTGGACGGCAAGACCCCAATATTTTTTTTTATTTTCAACAGCATCTTTCTTTATTCCTTTTACACGTCTTATGAGCGTCGATCGAGGAACTTTGAATTTCTTGCTAGCCTTGAGGAAGCCCATTTCTTCGTTTCTTACAGCCCTTATAGCTTTTTCCATTGAATCCGAGTCCCATGTATGTTGCTGTGACTTGCGTTTGTATGTACTTGGCATATCTAAAACAATAATAAACATTAAAATTTATTGGAAAAATTACAACTACCGAAGTCTACTAGCTCATTTTACCTAACTACTGAGTAGGCCACTTTACCGAAACAGCCAAGCGACGAGAAAAAATGGCTCGAAATCTCAAATGATGTTATATTATCCACGATTGCCGTGAAATAACTAGTCCATCATAGGGACTAAACCGATAAAATATTAAATTACTTAAAACTTTTGTTGAACACAGTAACTTATCACAATGTTTAAACTACTTACCTTAGATCAAGCACCAAAAAATTCACTTTTTTGTAATAACATGAACCAATCGTGTATGTGTTTACTGGAGCAATAATGTAGTCGGGCAATGAATTGTTTACACACGCCGTTGAAAGATAGCGCTAGTTGGTTTGTTTTTAAAATAAGGAGGTCACTTTACCTGCCTGGGCCACTTTAACGAACCTTCCCTTAATGGGAATCACATAAACGGGAATTCAAATAGAAGCTAAATTACTAGGCCCTAAGAGTAGGTACATTTGTCCTGACCGTTTTAGTTTCATTCCTCTCACCAATAACGGGGGTCTGCCTCTAGTGGTTTCGTGGTTTCGGAGTTACGACGACGACGACGCGACGCGCGACGGTTTAAAATTCCGACAAGTATTGGCGCAAAAATTTATAAGAAAAATCAATAAAAATTAAAACTGTTATGTACTTATCCTATTATGATTTTGCTTTCTCCTTATTGTGGATCGGTCAAGAGGAAACTAAGTTTGTGTGGTGTACGATACGTTTTGGTAGGTAGTTCAAAACAAAACAAATGACAGCTCGATCTAACCTACAAGAGCTGTCATTTGGTAGAGATTCGTAGGTAGAATGACTTCGTAGCTAGGTCTTCTAAATATCTGCACCAAGTATGCACTGATATATCCGACTTTGGTACATATCAAAATGATTATGTAAAAAAACCTACACGCTAGAAAAAATCACTTTGTATTCAATTACCTACCTTACATACGAGACGAAACTTTATTTAGTTGATTGTTATGTTATTTATTACACCCTTGGACCACCTTGACTCGACCTCAAAAACCGTGAGAGGGGCTTGGCCCCACTAAGTTACTTACCAGCACGTTTTATGTTTCATCTGTACCTACCTACACTGTACATACAGTACACCTACTACTACCTATCAAAATTTCAAGCAAATTTGAAAAACACGGTTGGGCACAGAACGGAATTCAATGAAATCGCGCGTTCGGTTTTAGGTACAATATAACTAACTTGAACCTAGATAATACACAGGACACAAGAGTTGCTCCAGAATATTATTCAAGAGTAGCAAAGATGAACTCACATTTTAAATCCATACTGCTTGTTTTTGAAATTTATGAATAGGTATACTACCTAGGTACATAATAAACAGCCACGATTAATTTCATAGAGGTGCTGACTCGTAATGAATTCTTATGTAACTGAAGGCAATCATTTAAAATGCCTTGTTTGTAGATTTCATGCATGACAAAACACTTTGTTTTTTTACATTAGGTAGGTAGGTAAGTATAGTATGTAATGTAGGTAATATCACTACATATTATAAAACAAAGCCCTACGCCGCGTCTGTCTGTCTGTCTGTTCGCGATAAACTCAAATACTACTGAACGAATTTTCATGTGGTTTACACCAATCGATAGAGTGAGGAAGGTTTAAGTATTTAATTTTTCAACGTTTTGTGAAAATCGGTCTTCGGAACTGCTCTAAGAAATCGGTTGAAATGTAACGATGTGTCGAAAAAAGTCAAGCCATCCGCGTCCGGGAGCTTTCATCGAAAACGCTGCAAAAAAACAATGCATGTTGGGATATCTTCTAAGTACACGCGGGCGCGGCTTGCTCCGCTCACTGTGTCGTTTCGGTACGTATTGTTTTTCTTCCTTGTCTTCAGCGTAAAAATAATGCTATCACCTACCCCCAGGTAGGTAATACACGCTATCGCGCTCCTTTCCATCCGACACCAAGAGACCGCTTAGCTTGCTTTTCGAAAAAATTGAAACCTAAAACCGAGCCCCGAAAATTGTAGTTAGGGGAACAGGGGGCGCAGTGAATCACTTTTTTTTGTAAAGCTCTTACTTTATAAATATTAAGGTTGGATTTTACTCGCGTAGTGTCAAATGTAGGGTATTGTTTTATCTACAATATAGTGTGAGAAAATTAAGAATAAAATGAAAAGAACATAAATTATAAGGATTTTTTTAAACTATGGAAAATTATCCACTGTGCCCCTATTATGGGGCACTGTTGTAACAGTTAGAGCGTTGCCAATCTGGTGGAGGGCTAGGTAGTCCAACAGTTAGAGCGTTGCCAAACGTACGCTTTAAATCGTATTTATACGACCTTTTTGGCCCTAATACGATGTACGATCATGTAGTCGAAATCGTACGCAAAATATAGGATCTTTTGAAATTTAACGAAAAATGTTTTTGTCTTTATTAAAAAAAATATACAACAAACATGAACGCAACATAAACTTCTTAGTCTCTGTCGCTGAAAGCGCTATGAGCGTGTCACGGAACATTGGGGGTATCCATATGAACGTATATATACGTACTGTAGGTACGTAACGGGTACATAGATATTGAAAATCTTGTGCGATTGTCTTTGGTTTTTGCTGATGACGCGCGACGTCATAAATCTAACGATGTGACTACCGAAATTCGAAAGAAATTATATAATAACAGTGAATGGGACATTGTCAAAACATTTAAATGATATATACCAAGTATAAGCCATCTAACAAGATCTTGTATAAATTAAATTCAAAATATATACAAAAGGATAAATACTTTGTATTTCTTACGTTTTTATTAATCGCCAAAGAAATCAGAATAATGCAGCTATTTCCGCTTATTGTCTTAGTGTCAACACATGCTACGCCGCTACTGACAGATATATCAATGTGTACAATTTTTTTTCTAGAATTCATAGCAAAATACGATTTTTCAAGTATGTGATACGATCCCCTCAAAAATAAATCTGGCAACCCCAAACTGTTGGCAACACAACACAACACTGGTTTTCAAGTTTGTTAGATCTTGTTGATTTGTATAACAAAATGCCTTACTGGTATTACGACAAAAAGGATCTACAGAATACGCCTTCGTTCCGCGATGGGATACCTACAGATACGGAAAATCGTTACAGGAAGGAAGGGGCCAGGTTTATCATTGATACTGGCTCGAAGATGGATTTAGGTTATAACACTGTTGCTACTGGAGTTGTTTATTTCCATCGGTTTTACATGTTCCACTCGTTTAAGACATTCCCGAGGTATATTACTGCTTGCTGCTGCCTTTTCTTAGCAGGCAAAGTGGAAGAAACACCAAAGAAGTGTAAAGATATAATAAAAGTAGCCAAGTCTTTGCTGACAGAGCAGAAGTTCGCTACATTTTTTGGTGAAGACCCTAAGGAAGAAGTTATGACTTTGGAGAGAATCCTTCTGCAGACGATAAAGTTCGACTTGCAGGTGGAACACCCCTACGGATACTTGTTGAAGTATGCCAAGTGTTTGAAAGGAGACAAAGCTAAGTTGCAAAAGATGGTGCAAATGGCTTGGACATTTGTAAATGACAGGTTAGTATGATCTTATATCTATCCTAATAATTTTACAAACACAAAAGTTTGCACCGTTGTGCCATGTGAAGATGTTTGTCCAAAAACAGCGCCAAAGCTAGGTACTCAATGGATGAGGCTGAAATTTTTCATACTTAAAAATGCAAACCTGAAATAATATAAAAGCTTTTTATTGCTTAAAATGCAAATGAAGGCGCAGGCAGAAGCTTCAATAAGTATTGAGCCAAATCACAATGTCACTAGAATATGCTTTATACTTATGCTTATATTACTTACACCACTAACTCATTCTCAAAATGCTCAAGTATTAAAAATTAAATAACTTACTATAAAATAAAGTGGTCCCCTAAACAGTATGCCTGTTGGGATTCCTTATGTATAAATCCTGTTGCCGACAGAGCAGGGTGACAGCGTTATCTCTAGGCATAATTTCTTGCTAAATCATTATATATATATTAATTACAGTTTGTGCACAACACTATGTTTGCAATGGGAGCCTGAAGTAATAGCAGTGGCGCTGATGTTTCTGGCGGGGAAATTGAGCAAGTTCGAGGTTGTGGACTGGAACGGACGCGGGCCCAAGCACACCGCCTGGTGGGACATGTTTGTGGAGGATATTACTATGGAACTGCTGGAGGATATTTGCCACCAGGTTAGCTTGCAGCTACAAAAAGCTTCTGATTTCATTATAAGGTTATTACTGAAAAAACTAATAAGATACAGACGTAGACATCTTTTTATTACTTGCACACACAACCTGGACAAATTGATTTATTATTAAGTAAAAAACAAGGATGCAAAATCAGGTATTCAGTAAAAACTACAGGAAATCATCATCATCATCAGCCCATACACGTCCACTGCTGGACATAGGCCTCCCCCGTACGACGCCACAAATAGCGGTCCTGAGCCTCCATGTATCGACTCCCTGCGACCGCTACGATGTCCTCGGTCCATCGAGTGGATGGTCTCCCATGTAGGGGGGGGATTTGCCATAATCACCACGCTTGGCAGGCGGATTGGTGATCGCAGTGTTAGTGTTTAAAAATACTCAGAAGGAAGCTGCTGCCCTTCCTCTGGTAGGTTCCCTAAGTCAGCTCTTACGACATCCACAGGTTGAGTTGGAGGGTTAGGTTAGATATTTGTACGCCGCGGCCCCATGGCCACAGGAGATAATTTATAATAATGCCTGTCATATAGACAAACCACTTAACTCTGACCACTCATGCAAATTTTTCACAAGGGTGATTTTGGTTTTAAAACTCATTTATGCAAACAAAAAGAACATTTTGATAAAAAAAGAAGGTAACAAGTCTGTCAAGTGATAGATAATTTAAAGTGGAAAGTAGAATTAGGTATCATCAAAAACAAATTGTAATGTGTTTAGCAGTAGGACCAACCTATAAGAAACAAAATAAGGCCCACCAATAAGGCCCCGTACATGTATAACAGCCTTATCTATTATACTGCCGATTTGCGAACCATGTGATTGTGCAGCGAGCACTCCGCGGCGACGACGCAACGAGAATCGTCACCGCGGAGTAGTTTTGAACGCAATGGAATCGACGACGGCGAGCTCGTTCCCTGCCGGGGCAATGGAATTGCTGGCGAATGCCACCCAGATTATAATGGTCGATCGAATCCTGCATCCCTATCTGTATTAGTTTATTGTATGTATTTGTAATAGTGAATGTCAATAAAGTGTTGTGTACACGCAGGTGCTGGACTTGTACTCGCCGCAGCCGCAGAATTCCGGCGGCGACTCCCCGCCGCTGCCCGCCAGCGCCAAGCTTCCAAAAAACGACAAGCCCCTGCTCTCCAATACACCGCCAGCTTCCGTATCACCTATTGCCCCCATCGTTAAGGCGATCGCGACACCCATCAAGAACGGATCCGATAAGCTGGAGCCTCCCAAGGTGGATCCTCCTCTCAGATATAATTACCCTCCGTACCCCCAGATGCCTTACCCTGTGTATTCGGCGCCTCCTCCTAATCACACGGGTATTCCTCCGCCGCCGAGGTTACCCCTGTCGGGTCCGCCTCCACCCCTGGGGGGACTGTACTCGGAGCCCCCACCGGGCCCCCCGGCCCGCTTCCCCCCGGTTAACGTGCCCCCTCCTAACTACTTCCCCCCACCACCCGGTCCGCCGCCGCGCCCCTACTATCCGCCCCCTTAGCGTTAACTATTAGGTAGGCTAATGTAATTTTTTACTAAAATATAATTTGATAGACTTATAGATTGGTTTGTTTTAGTAGTTACCTGTCTAGATCATTCTGCTAGGATTAATTCAGAGATAAGACAACGAAATAAACATAAATTAGAATTTATTGTCAGTACATTGCATTCCTAAAAACACATAAACATCGGCATAAACATTTCACACATAGAAAATCCAAACATGAAAAAAGATACATGAAAATACTGATTTAAATCCTCAACTAGAAGAGGAGTGTTTTAAGTCTGTATGAAACGAGTGCATCAATGTGATGCTTTAAATGATTTATAGATGTAGCTTGTGTAAGAGTTTAAAGGTCTGTAAAGTTATAGTAGATACAAATGCAGTGGTTGTGCAAATGAATATATTAAATCAGTAGCTGCCTTGAGACTAGATACGTGCAAGCAAATACGTAAATGTGAACACTATGCACCTGGAGTACTACTGCAGTACACACGTCACTGACAAAGTTAACTTTTAAAGTTAAATGAACTTTCTTATAAAGACATTGTATAAAAAATAATACTTAACTACGAAGGCACACGATAGGTATATCAGATCGCGAGTAATCTCCGATTAAGGCACATGATTATCACTTATTAACTACAAAATTTAAAATACCTTATCAAAAATTATACAAGAATACATTGAGGCACATTTTGAGAGTTATTTCTAAAAATACAAATTATATTTTTCATGCATTATAAATTATTCCATTCAAAATATTCATAAAGTATCATACAATTGGAAATAAATAAATACATAATAAAATCAATCAGTTGACAAGAAAGGTGGTATCTGTATTGTATATCCACTCAGTCAGATCAAATCAATCAGTTGACAAGAAAGGTGGTATCTATATTGTATATCCACTCAGTCAGATCAAATCTCTATTCTATTCCATGTAACAATGATACTCAACATTTTTAAAGAAATACATTTTGCTTAGTATATAAGTTATACGCTGGGAATGGTACCCAGCAGTGGGTGTAGTCAGACTGTCAATAAAATATTGGTTCAACCATTCTCCTTGAAGATTTCAACAAAATACAAACGGAACTTACCAAAAGGGCTGTCGCTAAAACTCATGTCCTGTTAACTTTGACTGCACTAAAAATCTTGTCATATTTTTAATTTAGTTATGTAATGGACGGCAACATTTTAGGTTCAGTCAAATTAGTTTAGTTATGTTTTAGCAACATTTGAATTGACACCATTGTAAGCCCATCATGAGGACGGGCACGACCTGCCCAAGTCCTTTTAAAAAGTGGTGTTAACTCGAGCTGACTATAAGCTAAATACATTAGTATTGATTACACGGTAGGTACAGTTAATAATTATGTTCAAGTTATCTTTCTGTACTTTTAGCAAGCATCTTTTGTATGAGATTAGATTACATGTATCCAGTTAGTTACAAAGTACAAAAGTTTACAACAAAATTAAGATCGTTATGAAATTATGATGATGTCCTATTAGCTGGATTGCAGCCACGGCCCCGGCGGCCATTCCCAACGGAGACTAGCCTGGTGGGTAGAACATATATTGTGCGCTAACACAGGTGCACTCTTTTGTCCTTCACTATCGTAATCCGATGGGACGTCGTCAGTGCGACACGACCGAGGAGAGGTCAGGCCAGTTACGAACCATACTTCATTATTGAATGATGAGTCAATGTTTCCTAAATGAGTCGGGACTGCTTCAAGTACTGAAGCAGCAGTTGGTGAATGAATTTGTACTGGTGCACATTCTGGATGAGATTCGCGCGCTGTTGGTGGAGCAGGCTGATTGTGCGCGGGATGTCCAGCTCCTGGAGAAAAGGCGTTGGTTAACAGTGGCTCAAAAAGTGACAATGTATTATGGTGTGTATTGGCTATTGTTAAGTATTTAAGTGGGACACGAAGGCAATCAAGAGGCTATTAAAGTTCTCCCGCGACACCTCATTGCATGTTTCAAGTCGTTCTTCAGGGGGGCAATATTTTTTGTTATATACTAAAATTACATAAAAAATTATGCACCTGCCAAGTATGGTGATTATGGCAAAAGCCACCTCGTGTAAAGGAGGCATGTGTAGCAGTGGACATCCAGCACGCGCCGCACTCCGCCCCGCTCGACGCTCACAGTATGTACTAACTTCTAGGTAATGTTACCTGGTTGTTGTCCAGTATATCGTGTAAGAGATGCGCCGCCAGCGCCGTCCCGGCACCCACGCCGCGCTCGCAGCACAGCGCCAGTACGTCGCCATAGCCCGACCAGCCCGCGGCGCCCTCCGCTCCGCTCGACGCTCGGAGACTGTTTAACTCGCAGAGGAAACCTGTAGATAACAGTCGTTTTTTGTTATATACTAACATCACTTATAAGAATAAGATATCTTTATCTGTAGCATGTTTAAAATTTAACTTATATATAACAACTTAAATATAACAACACCTTAAAGAACTAATTAAATGCTACAAAATGTCGTCCGACTCAGCACATGTTGTGTTAACTAGCCGGTGGGCATTGTTAACACAACGCTGATCTTCCGTCGAAACCAACTGACGCGTCACGTACACTAACACTAAATAAGTCCAGTAGACTCCGGCAAATTACAAATTCCTAAAAACTACATGGTGCAGTAAACTAACTATCGTTACTTTGCTAACATACGTAATTACAATTAATGAAAACAACAATTGAAAATACACAGGGAAAAGAGAATGAGCAACGATATAAAACAAAACCATGACGTGATCACATTATGTGGACGTGGAAGGTATATTTGCTGGCTATTTACTGAGATATTTTCGGCGCTATCTGGCTTCTAAACAGCTATGCGGTCAGGTGAAATGAACGATGTGTGGAGACTGCTGGATGCAGCAAGCTGAACACAGGACGCTATGGCGCTCATTAGACGGTTATATCCAGCAGCAGAGTAACAGAGGATGATGTCGGCTGACGACACTCACCGAGGAAGCTGACCACGTCTGCCGGCAAGGTCTGGTTGTTGGGCCACCGTGCATAATGTAAGAACCAGATGGATCTAGCTTCCCCCCGCGCGCCCCCCGCTCGCCGCACCGACACCCGGGAGCAGGTGCCCCAGGATGTTGCCACGCTGTTGGATGTTGTTACTGAAAACTGAGATGAGATAATGATATGAAGATGGATGTTGATTTACTTTTGAGCTCAGGTGTCATAACTGAGGGAGCATAACAATGAACCTACCTGGAGTTTGATTTAAGTTAAATCTCACAGGGCTCAGGGCAATTTGTGCTTGGGAGAAGTCGCAACACGCTAAGGGACGCTTTACGCGTTTTATGAGCGACAGGATACAAAGAGTTGACATTAATGGGAAACAGTTTTCGGGATCCGTAGTTAAAATGGGTGACCGCAGGTGTCTTTTAGCGGCCTTTCATACTTTTAGTATTATATTAAGTACATGCCTCATCTTGTTAAGTATATAATAATCACGAGTTGGTATTTTTTGCGGGTCCGTCGCCAGTAGTACCAAATACTGTGTACCTTGCCGTACTCCCTGGTGGCTCCCGGTGGCGGCAGACAAGCGGGCCGGTCGCCACCCACGGCCGCCAGCAGCCTGGCGCCCACCTGCCACACGCATTCCCAGGGCCCGGCGCCCGCCTCGCCGCTGCAAGCCGCCGCCGGCGTCGCCATCACTACGTAGAACCGTTGGGTACTGCCTACTGTCATCTGGAATTATGATCAATATAATCATTATATCGCAAATGTCGCGAATACGATTCTACTTGCTTGCGAGAAATACAATATAACTGAACCGAGATAACTGGCCAAGTCCGGCAACAACTACTTTGGGGTACCAAGCCTTAATGTTAAAACTTTTCAAACTATCATGGTTACTTACAACACTAAAGTTAATAACGGATTGGCGAACTCAAAACTCAAATCATGGGTAAATATCCCGTTATTAACTTTAGTGTTGTAAGAAAATATTGACATTACCTTGTATTTACATATACCAAATGACTGTATTTATTAAAAGAAATAGCCATCTTTTTAAATCTAAAATCAAAAAAAAGCAAAAAAATTGCTAAGTAAAATAAAGCTTTGTTCACTAAGATAATTTTGAACACCCTGACTGCTCACATAAATATGAAACAATGAGTAGTAAGGTATTTTGAACACCTTGTGTGCTTACAACGATATGATGATTCGAACTACTTATATATCAAATTGCTTTTATGTTTTTCAGATAATTTTGACTACTCTAGACGGTCGTATTAATTTGACGCTGACTGTACATATGAACAAAGTAAATAAATAAATATAAAAACATTTATTTCGGACAACGATTACATACAGTAAGTTAATTAATTAAATTTAGTTCCATATCATATTAGAAACATATTTTTATTATTCTATGTTAGGCTTGGCAAGTTATGTTAATATTAATAATTTGAAACAGTGTACAGAGGGGCAAGTCTGGCAAGGCGTGATCGTGGCGTCGACGCCACGATCACGTCTCGACTGTTGGTAGTCCGGTAGCTATCGTGGACGTGTCGAGTAGCAATCGAGCAGAGACGTTAGTAAAAGGTTCATATATGAAACGCACCTCATTTACGAACCACTGATGTTCACCACCTGACGACTCAAGGCGGGAATATGACATTTCTTTGCTTATTTTATTGTATAACAAAATGAGTTACCCATCAATTCATCGTTATTTTATTTTATCAGTATTCCTACATGTTATAATAACAAAATAAATAAGCGATTTTAGCGCTATTTTAAGAACTTCACGGTCTATGAACCTAGGCGGTAGTTGTAGTTGCATTACAAATAGATGGCGTTAGAGTCGCGATTCTTCAAAAATATTATTTACGCCTTAGTTTAGGTGCTAACTTATTATTTATCACTTTATAACACTTCGACAAAAGTAAGGTAGATACCACAAATCGATTTATCACTAAACATGGGTCACAGGTAGGTAGTGTAGGTATTTGTTTAGGTACCAATGTAGTGACCGTTAGTAACGTGAAGCGATCGAAAGCGTAATTCCACGTACGCACGATAGAGGCGCTGTACCAAATTGTATGGAAAAAGGAGACGTCTAGATCACGTCTCGTTACTAAAGTCAGGCCAGAGTCACGCTACAGCTCTCGTCACGGTTTAATAGGGCTCGGCGAAAGTGGCGGGGCGTTCTGCGCAGGTGTACATTCACGCTCTGAATTATACAGTGTTTTCCAACGGAGAGCGGTGCGATGGCGGGGCGGGCGGATGATATTCTATGAGACGTGTGTGCTAAATATTTTTATTAATAGTTTACTTAGGTTTTTATTTTGAAATGTGTACCTTATCTTATCTTTTTCATGTGGAAAATCTTATCTGTTTTTTTTGTGTGGCTTGAGCTCCTACGGCGAATAAATAAGTATGGGTATGAAGGTGGTTATAAATAGACATGACCTATTACGAAGTGAGTTGTTTTTATTTTACTACGGTCGTTATTTTTACATGTATTAAATTTCCAATAATTTCAATTGTCTTTTTTCATATAATCGTTCACGTTGTACACCATCTTTCTAGCTTGCAACACTTTTTTTCTGCATCTTTACATCAGAAACGCAAAAGTTATTATTATTGAACGTAAGAAAATTATATGCGCGACTGTACTCCAGGCGGTTAGAAGCGTGTGCTCCAATCAAAACGCGAGGAGGCCGACTGAGCCGACTGATAATAGAACGAAATGGCCAATAGAACGCCAGTGCAGAGCGCCTCACTTCTCCCGCCAAACGGATCTAAAATCGACTTCTGCGCATTTAAACTCAGCGCTATTAAACCGTGACGCGACCTATAATTTATGTTAAGCTCACCGTAATATGCGAGGCATTGATATACCCGTGCGGGTTGGAAGGTGTGGGGGTAAGTTTGACCCTGTTGTCCTCATACGGCAGGTGATCGATACTGAACCCGTTCAAAGCCGCGTACTGAGGGAGCAATGCTGTACGGATTTCACCCCCGCTATCCCTGCCTTTGGGGATCTGCTCGAAAGCGAATGCCAGTGCTTCGTCTGACATCTTCCGTTCTAGGATTTGGCACTGGAAAAGGTATTTTGGGGTTATGTAATTGCTAAGACCAAATGTATGAAAAATTGAATAGATAAAAGAAAATTTAATTCTCTTCAGGGCTCTTTTGGTCCTATCTACATAGGTTAGTTTTTGGCTGACTATTTAATGTTCCTTCTGACGGGATATGCCATGGCAGCATGACAAAGTCGAAAAATACTGTTCAGTAATTCTGTCAATTAGTAACAATATAAAACCTATGTTGGTGTGACATCGTGTGTTACCATTATTTTTGTGTGTGCGCAAACTGCCTCACGGCACAGGTGTGTTTCTGTTCAGACGTGTTCACTTCACTCCCTGCAAAAGTTAGCTGCCAAATTCAGTCATAGATATCTGCGGTTTCTGTTAATTCAAATACCTACTGATTTGAACTCAATTATAAACTTAAACAGCGTATCCAATAACATACCTACCGCGGCAACAACACATTGCGGTGTTTACGATAACCAATAATTTATAGCCGAATCAATACGGTGTTTTGTACTTTTTAGATAACGCTTGACCAGTAAAGTTCGTAAATTATAAGTTACAAAATTAGCGATAAACGAAGCGAATATCTCGCATGCTTGAGGAAATCCACTGAGGAATAAAGTAGGTACAATAATTAAATATCTAAACACATAATGTTTCTTAAAACCACATAATTTTTGTAGAATGATATCAACAAAACTTTCCCTTAGGATGATGGTATACAAATTGTTTGCATTGGTCTCGCTCGAAAAATGTGTCACTATAGCTGAGTCCGGCTACAATGACACATTTAAACCTGGCTGGACTCAGTTATAGCGACAAATTTTCGAGCAAGACAAAAAGCAAACAATTTTCTGAATCGGATCAGTAATTTAGAATAAAACCCATGACTCACAAAAATGTATCGAGATAGAAGCAAAATGTGTACGTACCTCGCGTGCCGAAAGTGGGGCCTGAATACCCCAGTTTCTCGCCGCGAACTTATCGAATTAGATTCAGTTACAAACCATCTGAACGAATTTGTAAGGCAGCTGATATTATGTAGCTTGTATAAGATATTCTTTCATAGGAAATTTTCCCCAAACTTAGTCATCTTTAGCTTGATTAATGCTAGTCCATTGCTAGTCTGCTGCCGAACGCTTTCCGCGTGCGACGATGTCAGGTTATCAAAACAAAATGCGTTTTTGTTTGCATGTATACCAAATATGTAAAGCTTAAATTTTACTTCATTTGATTTCTTTATAGTATAGGCAACAGTTATTATAAGACTCACCATAGTTTCTTTGGTAATACTCGGCGGTAAGGGCTGCGACTTGGGCAGGCCGGTTGACCACCGATGTTTGTTCACCGCCGGATTGGCCTGCCCTTTCGCCCTATCCCGCCCCAACGTAGCACTTTTCACATCACTAGCCTTCCCCCTTCCCATAAATACCCCCCATCGACGTCGCTTCTTCTCCTTACTGCTTATGTTCTTAGATTCGTCGCTTGCATTAGTGCTGTGAGTCGAGTTGATCACGCAACTCGATATAGCACTGTCGACTGTCGTCTGAGACACGTTCGAGTGGTCTAAACTTTGTCGCACGTCAGGCACGCTTATCGACGTAACGTTGTTATTGCTCGATACTTTGTGGGTGGACAGGCTCTGGTACGGAGTCTCATCGCAAGCATCGTCGTGGACCGAAATCCTTTCTACGGAGAGCGCTACGTTCTCGAAGTCGTCTTTGTTGATCGATCGGTTGGATATGTTTAAGTCTTTCGGTACGCTGGATTCTCTGACACCTTTGATGATCTGTGCATTGACGTAGTGGCTGTCGGAATCGGCTTTCGGATACGGGACCGTTAGATTAGGTTTCGATAAGTTGCTATAGTTGTTGTTTATCGTGGGGTGATTGCTGTTTCGTTCGTTGAGTCGCGCCATCTCATCTGTAGTGGTTAAACTCTGAGTTCGGTTCCTCATAGTGATTTTGCCATCGCTCTGCCACGGCAGTGGCACATTTTCGTAAATAGGTTCTTGAGTATCGTTGATTTTGATCTGACTCTGGGGTAGGACTAGATGCCTTTGGTACGGCATTCTATGCATCGGCATAGAGTACATTATGTTCCCTCTTTCGTCGTATACTTTCTGTATGTTGTCTGATATGTGGTGGGGGTCGATTATGATCTGCGGTTTAGGATCTAGGACGGAGTGTAGGTTGTTGTACGTCCCGTGGGTGCCGGGCAACGGCTGCACGTTAGGTCTGCCGTAGTGGTGGTTGTTGAGGTATCCTAAGTACTGTCTGTTTAGAGCTGTTCTGGTGGACACAAGGTCTGGACTAGACCCTGAGACGTGCGAGTTGATGTATCCTCTATGGTAGTTCAGCGCTTGGCTGGCGACGGCTAGGTCTGGCGTGGAGTTGGAGGCCAGTCCGTTGGACGGGTAGGGTGGTGGTGGCTTGTACACGTTGACGTAGTGTAGTTGGTTCAAGTCTTGCACGTTGTGGTTGACAGGGAATGGGTAGTTGGACATGTATGTCCGTCCGTACGCGTAGTCGTCTGTCGCCGCCTGGACTGTGTGCCTGGAATAGACAATTTGCGTTTAAACTAGATATACGAGTAGGACAGATATTTATTTAGTCGAAGTTTCCTCGAGCGTACTTTAGGCGTATTTTCGCGAACGAACGCACGTGTCGTAGACACCACCGATTTAATCAGGAAAATATAAGACGTTTGACTCAGGATGATTTCGAAGATGAAGAGAAAATCAATAACACTTTATTTGATAAGAATTTATAGTTTAAAGTTTATCATGTCAAGCCTTTGAAGCGGAAGGTGGCGGTTGCATCGTTATCTGAGCTTGTTCACAAAATAGTTGTCATATTTCCCGCTAGATGAAGTGACTACCCACCTGGTGACGTCCGGGTAGTGTACCCTGTGGATATCGGGGTGTGATCCGTAGATGGGCTTCCCGTTGACAGTTGGAAGGTGGCTCTGGTATCTCAGCTGCGCCTCGGTGCGTTGTTGTTGGTACTTCTGCTGGATTGCGGTTTCGTAGTCCGGCGCGGGACGGTATTGTGGTGGTAAAGATCTGGGGTACAGTACAGTATAAAATGAGAGATTTAACAAATATTGCCCAACCAGTTATAGTTATAACACACTAGCTTCCGCCCCCGTCTTTTCGGGATAAAGAGTAGCTCTGTCTTTACCCGAAATACTATCCATATCTTTGTTAAACGTTGAGCCGTGTAAGCGTAAAAAGGACGGACTATTAGAGTTCCTTTCGTATTTATAATATTAGATATTTATTTATTAAAACTTAATAGATTTATTTTATGTGTATGTAAGTTTATGTATATGTATTAAGTAGGTATATGTGTATTAAGTAGGTATATATTACGTTGTGTAGGTATCATTATATTATATTTATAATTCGTTAAACTTAAACACCACCGTCTATATTGTTCTTTTATGTCCAGTCCATCCCAAGGTTGCCTGGAAGAGATCGCTTAAAGCGATAAGGCCGCCCTTTGTACTTCTTTGTTTATTAGCATTTCCTTGTTGTATTGTATTTTGTGTTTGTGTGGTACAATAAAGAGTTATCTATCTAGAAGCTCATAGTTTACACCAAAATGCTATCTAGGGTACAGACTAATTAAAACTAAGGTACAATCAAGGAGAGGGCACGACCTTGGGGAAACCGATCTGGACGAAACTGAACATAGTGGTAGTATTCCATGTAGGTATACTGCGTGTATAATATTTCCGTCGAATGTCCAATACAAGCAATACAAGTTTACCTAGTACTATATACCTACATATATAAGGTATGGTAAATTTTGATCGAGCGTGTCCTAAACTTTGGTAACCTGGTAAACTTTCTCTGCAGTCTCTCAATCAGACAGAATAGTATACTAAGTCTCCCTCGGATTCCAGCTAATTGAGCTAAACTCTAGTTAGTAGGAACACTTGTTCAAAATGCATGTTGTAAGTGTCTATTGGAACAAAAAGAAATTTTCCACAGAAGGTTGGAGCAACGCTGGTTTTTGCAAGACTTTATGTGCGTGTCATGGTTAGATCTAACCGATCCTTTAGTGTATCACTACAGTTTGTAAATGTGAGCCAGTCTGACAGACCGACCGATAGTTTGACGTCACAGTGCTCACCTGCTACTGGGTATCGGCTGATGCTGCGGCGGTATCTCGGGCTCCCGGCAGATGGAATGAGTGGAGAGTGGCTCGCGAGAGCTGGTCGAGCGGACCTCTAGCTCTTCCCGACTGTCTGACAGACCGATCTCCTGCAGAAAGATAAAAAATATTAAATTAGAAAAAAAGATACAAGCAAGCACTGCAACACGACTGTTTTTAAATGAAAGAGATAAAACATCGTATCAGCACATACTGTACTGTGCACGTTAACTCTAGTGGACGTATGGTCGTCATCCGGTGTTGGACATAGGCCTCCAAACGACGCTATAAATAGAGATCCTCCATCTATTGACTGCCATCGTCTGTTGACCGCTACAATGTCGTCGGTCTATCACCATCACCCAACACTCCGTTTTACATTGAATCACGATCGTCATCCGAGACCCTTTTACTCTCCAGTGGTTATCCGTTCCGTGAGCTATATGGCCGCCCATTGTCACTACAGCTTCCTGATTCTGATTCATTAAATCAATCATAATAACTCCGCGTCCTTGCCAAAATCGAGTAGGTACACCTACCTACCTACACCTGAAACATGAAACCAGTCAAAGTCCTCTAGATGCAGTTAACAGCCACTTTCTTGTAACACATTCACTGTCACACTGCCACTTCCCTCTATCTAGTATCAAATACTCCAGTCGTGTCCGGTCCGGTGGAACGATTTCCCGTTCGCAACGATCGTTTCCTAAATGACGCGTGCGCACTAATGTACTTAGATCGTGATACTGATTGGTACAAGATCGACACGCGATCTCCTAAGATTGTATAGGCGACAGTTGCATGTGAAGACGAATTTATGTTAACAATACGAAAATAATGAAAACCACAAGTAGACCAGCTCAACGATCGTTGCACAGGGTAGAAAAGATCAAAAGACATGAACGCGTCATCGAATGCGTAATGTATTTGAACATCATTCCTTTAACTTTATAATTTACGAAATGTAAACAATTTTCTCTATTCCACCTACACCAAAACTGGGCATCAAAATAAAAAATAAAAATAGTTTATTTCTTTTACTTATTAATGTAATACATTTGAGTGGTATGGGACCCTCTTTTAAGTAATATAATACCTGTGCTGGAGGCTCTCGCTCTGCAGCGCGGCTATCTTAAAGATAATTAAGTATAATTTTATGGTTAGTTGTTTAAGTTTATGGGCATGCTAGAGGGAAATCTATATTTACTTTATAAAACCTTAAAAAGCTAACGTTTATGTAATTTATAGCAGATAGACAATCTCGGAGATATGTTTCATCGATGTACTAGGTTAGTGAAGCCTTTATTTAGTGCAAACTGATCACTCTCGCGCAATAACCTAATATAATGCTCGCATGAGGATCCTACTAGACTCTTCAACAACTTACGGTACATAATTTAAGCTTTATTTTGTATTTATTTTATGAACGTATAAAATATACATAAAATACGTGATATATGGGATGTACTCGTATCTCTGCGTGATACGTGACATGACACCGTAGATAATTAACTACTATCAATGTGGAAAGCGCATGCGCATGGCGAGCGAGATGCATAAAACAGATCGTTAGTATTGTGCACCACTCAGTGGTTAGTCAGGCTCCATTGACTCACTTTCTCTCTCTATTACCGACTGTTATTTATTATAGGAACGTGTTGTTATAATTTTTGCTTGGAAAAACTTTCTCTGTAAAGAAAATATATAAATAAATATTCTGCTAACAAAAGTAAAGGATTTTATATTCAATAACCCATCTAATATTTTATTCTCTTTAATTAACATATGTATTTATTAACCTTAACCTTAACAACTGTCGACGTTGTAAATATTGTGGCAGCATCATCCATGCTAGCTCTACCCATGTAGCCGGTGTTCCCTGTGTCCCACTGTTGGTAGTACTTAATCGATCACACATATATTATAAATGCGAAAGTTTGTATGTTTAGATGTTTGATACCGCTTAGGTTTAAAGAACTTTATTCCCATAAAAACACAAGGTTCCCTTATAATGAGATACATGAGAAAAAAAAACTAGGTTATACAGGGCTTCACGCCAAAACGGCACGGATCGGGGTGAAACCTACTACATAGATGTAGTTCTAGACGTGAATAATATAAAGGCTACTACTTTATATCTCGGGAAAACGCGTGCGAAGTCGCGCAAGAGCAGAAAATAATAAATACATAAATGTATGTTTTATAGGGTTCCGTACCTAAAAATGAAAAATGGAACCCTTAAAGGATCACTTTGTTGTCCTTTTGTCAACCCTCTTTTCTCAGAAACGCGTGGAACTATGGAGTTGAAATTAACATCAAATACTTCAGGTCCGTAACCTTTTAGAGCTGTGATATAAATCAAACTTCGAAGTCAACGCAATCAAAAGTTACAGCCGTTTATGCACACAAAACCTATAGGGTACTTCCCGTTTTCCTAGAATCATAAAATTTGGCAGAACCAAGGTCCAAGGGGTCCAAAGGACCAAGGGTTATCACAACTAAAGTGAGAAATCCGAAAACCGTGAATTTGTAGTTTATTCACATAAAAAAATATATTATTTGATTCTCATCATGGTCCGAAAACCTATAGGGTACTTCCCGTTGACCTAGAATCATGAAATTCGGGAAGAAGCAAGGCCTTATAGCACAAGTAAAGGGTAAACTCTGAAAACCGTGAATTTGTAGTTTATTCACATTAAAAATTATATTTGATTCTCACTATGGACCGGAAACCTATAAGTTACTTCCCGGTGACCTAGAATCATGAAATTCGGCAAGAAACGAGTTCTTATAATTACGGAACCCTCGGTGCGCGAGTCCAACTCGCACTTGATGTTTTTAGACGACCGATGTGGCGTGGCGGGCGAAAGTCCACCTGCGGCGCAAGAGGTTGTGGGTTCGATTCCCGCCTTGGGACAAATGTTTGTACGATCTGCAAATATTTGTCTCGGATGTTCTTGGTATATTCAATGTATAATAAAAAAATATCTATCTACGTATTTATAGTTTATAGTATTATGTAGGTATATTTATTTATTAAGCAGCAACAAACGACTACATTAAACTTATATGGGTCATTCAGTACCCATAACACAAGCTCTGCTTAGCTTGGGGCTAGATGATGCTGTGTGGATTGTCTAACATTATTTATTTATAGTGTATGTTTGTTTCGTTTAAAGTTAATATCAACATTTCTAAGCCTCCCGCAGGTTTGTTCAATTTTAGTTCTTTACAACTGGATACAGTTATGCATAGCGAATCCAAGCGCCAAAATATATTGTTGGAATGCACAACTGTATCCAACTATAGGTAGATAGGTACTCAAACTCATCAGTATATACCTACATTATATCTTCTGGTGAACATGCTTTCACCAAACACCGGTTTTACGCTTGACAGGCGTATTGTATATTGGTGATCAGAGGTGGTGTTAAAATTTATAGATAATATGCAATATGCACTTTAAAAAAAAAACGACTCAATGTAACTATTGTTTGAGAAAATATATGAAATGCTGTCTTTTATCAGCTAGGTTCCCTAAATTGGAGGAGTCGCATCACCACAGCCACCTAGCCTAGACGTGCTGGTCGCTCAAAGCTGTGGGCTGGTATGCTGTGCTGGCTGATGTTGATTACCTGGAAGTTAGGTGGCGGATGCGCGTGCAGCGCGCTCTGATGCCGCATGTAGAAGGTATGCTGCAGCACGCACTGCCTCCACACGTACTTGCCATCATCAGGCGAGGCTAACGCGAACTGACACGACTCCTGCGAGTGGCACTCGATGCTGAATGTGCGCTTATGGTTTATCACGTTTGTTATGTCCATCCATCTGGAACAAACCAAACACCTTTACACATCTAGAAGAGGTTGGACAGAAGACGAGTCTGAAGACTCTGCGTCGATGTGATTTAACTTGCGGAAATAATTGACGGATCAGGACCAGTTATAGGGAATCGTAGCAAAATCCACTGCTAAGGGACATCATCGAGAAATCATCAAAAGATATCAGTGCATATTGCAGTTCCCAACTTCGAAATATATTTATATCTAGAAATGTACCAACAGAATTGTCCTATACAGATTATAAAACTTTTACATCTAAGCTGTGGAATGTGTTAAGCCCTTCATTTTTGAAACCTTACCAGTTTACTGGTTTCTAAACCAATAAATTGGTGTAGGCCTCCTTCAAACTCTTCCATTTCCTTCTACTTTTGGAAGTTAGGCTCCAGTGCTGCGTGCTATTTATAGAAGGACTACATCAAAAAGACCACCAATAGGATAGTTACATTCTATGGAGCTGCGAAACGCTGGCTGGCTGGCATACGTTATCTGACAATACCTGTAGAAATTAGGCGTGTCACTGGTTTCCGTGAGCAGTCGGATCCCGGTGAGCGAGATGGCGATGGTGACCTCGCTCTGCGTGGCCTGGTCTCGCGCCGAGTACATCTCCTGGCCGTAGCCGCGCAGCTGCTGGCACGACGTGATAAAGCCTTCTTCCGCTTGGGCCTGACGAATTAATGGATTAAATAATAGGATTGTTTTCAAAAACTAACTAGGTACTTCTAATTATGGGTGAATTCTGTATACGAGTTTATACAATAGTGAAAGAACCATCCAAATCGCTCCACAAATGACGGAGTTATCGACAAACATATAAAAAAACATAACAACCGAATATTGAAACTTAATTTTTTGAAGTCGGGTAAAAGTACTAAGCATCTTTACACGGCATCTAGCTCTCTGGATTTAATTGAAATTGTAATTGAAACAACGCGTGCAAAGCCGCAGATAAACAAATAAACATTTGTCCCGCGGCGGGAATCGGACCCGCAACATTTCTTTCTCAGGCGGCATTTGTCTACTGCGCTGTTCGTTAGGAATGGTCAAATTTGACCTTCATAATTATGTACATCAATTGTTAGGAATAGGAAGCCTAACTATCAGCACTGTTTACACCCGACCGACTACGAGGTTACCGTAGGCATTTATGGTACTAAACCTAGATATTTTTCTATAAAAACTATCTATTTTTCGTGTTCGTTTCGTTTCGTGAGTGTGGTTCGAGACCCACTCGTCCTGACCAATAGATAGCTTGACGAAAGAAGTCTCTCGTTAAAGGATGTAAAGTTGGTGTTCTTCCAACACTATTGTGGTTCGTAGTTGACCGCTTACATTAGTAATGAATACTGGATATGATCAGATATGTACATATATTTATATAGCCATTAAATAGCAATACAAATATATGTATTCAACCTAGCTTATCAACCTTGATCCTTACAAAAAGACCTATAACTCTGGCTGGTGATAAGGCACCATTAAATCTCTGATAGGTTTTGATTCAATGATTTGATCACCATGTAGGATTGGTCTGACTGATGATTTGCAGACATCATGAATGAATGTTGAATGTTATGTTATAATCAATAACACTTCTGTTTCTCTTAACACAAGTTGTGCTTACTTTTGGTGTAGATGATACTGTGTCAAATGCAGCATTGTTGTTGTAATTTTGGTATTAAATGCATGCTTTATGAGAATTTGTCTTTCTTTACTATTCACTCATAAAATATTAGTTGAAAAGTATATTATTAAGATGCTGTAAGATAGCACATTATATATTATATCATCATTATCCATCAGCTAATACTAATCCACAGCTGGACTTAGGCATCCCCTAATGAGCACTATGGCTTCAGCTCCAGCATCTCCCTGCAGTCTTTCACAAGTTTATTTTAAGTAATAATATGTCTAAATTAAATACTAAGTTTTTTATTGAATACTACTCGCTGACCGGACAGACGTTGTCCTGTCATTCAATTCAAACTTATTTCAAATATGCTTAGCAGAGTTAACGCTGCGGCTAAGGTTATATTAAAAAAGTTTATTATAAAGGTAGTCGTTGAGTTTTTTTAATTTTCTAAGTCTCTGCATAATTTTCTTAAGTTTTTAAATATAAGAACCTTCTATAAGAATAAGAAAACATTTAAAAAAAAACATGAATGAAATCGGTAAAGCCTTTCTCAAGTTATAGCCCGACCAGGAGAAATAGGGGTTCATTTATACATGTATATAGATAGATATAGATGATACAATTTATTTACTTTATTAATCTGTACAGGGTGTACCAGTAAGTTTCTGATTGGAATGAGTAATGGATATGAGCAATAAGTAATTTTAAGGTATGTTTCTTGACTATCAGTTGACATTGCTTATCTGTAATGATTATATATTGAAATGTTAATTTGTGTGAAAAATGTCCCTGTTTCACTTTGAATGGTGCTGTATGCTGCTTGTATAGCAGGAGGATCAAATGAGCTCTTTAGATTAGATAACATTTAAAGTTTCTCAGACCAAAGTAAGT
Organism: Eupithecia insigniata; assembly: GCA_947859395.1. NCBI lineage: Eukaryota > Metazoa > Arthropoda > Insecta > Lepidoptera > Geometridae > Eupithecia > Eupithecia insigniata. Next base: position 14,620,894 of record OX402006.1, read on the forward strand.
TAATACAATCACAATACTTAATTAAAATATTCTGAAAAGATAGAGAAAGCTGGGAAGTAAATTGATTTTATTATATGTATGTACATACAAATCTAGTCAAGTACATTAACCTCAATTGATTCTGCTTTTTGGATGAGTGAATTTACAGTAAGCAAATCAGTTATATGATTAGTATGCTAACTTCATACATGCATGCAAATACTTGACTCAATCTTTTGATAACATATTATCAATGTTAATATCACAATTTGCCTCAATATGATGTCTTAAGTGCATGCTGCGTGCCAACTTTTTATGTAATTATACTTTATGTAAAACATAATTGAAACACAATAGGTGTTTGGAAATAACACTGCTGTTTTTAAAATTGTGTGGTAAGTTCATGCACTGGTAGATACTGAAGGATGTTACTCATAAACAGTATTGTGTTAAGGTTGTTGATTATGATTCAATGTATGGGAATAGGATCAATAACTGATAATTACTGTTCTGTAGATAACATTGAATGTACCTGAGACATGTTGTGCAAGGCCATGTGATGCTGGATAACATTCTCCGTGAGCCACTCCAGCCTCCCCGTCTCCGCTAGGGTATTAGCATCGATTATCTGACCCCCATCCAACATCTGCTTGGGAAATGTCAACAAATTCTTCAAATATTCCACTGTGTGCCTCTCTCTGTCATGGTTTCCATACTCGGCTTGTCGACTATAAGAGGCGAGAACCACAGCTTGTTGAAAATCACAAATAATTCGACCTTCAATCAAGTCATTCTTCAGCTGAAGGAAATAGTGATATCGAGTGACTTCATCAGTGATCAGATTCGTGCCCGAGATGATGTAGTACATAACACGCAGGTACAGCTGGTGGGATGATGCGTGTTTGTCTAATTGGCGCTTCAGGGGGCGGTCGAGCTGCACCCATCGCGGCTGCTGGCTCCTGTTTATGTAGCGGAGGCCGAAGAACTCGGGCTGGTTGATGGCCTGCCGCTGGCACACGTTGTCGAGGCACTCCTGGCCAGAGCTGTCCACGGACAGCGTGCAGTCCGCGACGCCGCCGTCCAGCAGCTCCACGCTAATCACAAACAAACTCTTCGACGCGACGTTGTACTGCCGCGTCTTCTTCAGCTTCAACTTGAAAGGCATAGTCGTGAAGCTACCATCACCAGGAAGTAAACGCAACGCTACATTTATGGCAAAGGAATGTAGAAGCCTCCGTTACGCGCGCGACATATTTATGGCTTTTTCGTATGCAAAACTGCATCTAAACCGTTTTCGATGCTAAGTATTACGAGACGAGTGCAGTGATGGGCGTGAATTCTTGTAAAGCAATAATAGCCGTCATGTAAACATACGTGTTTTACAAAAAAATATAGAAATTCACATTCACAACAATAGCGGCCATCGCGAAACTCATGAACGAAAGTGACAGCCACAACCACAAGACAACTGACCGACTGACATTGATATCTTGAATCAAATGTCATCAATCAGTGTTACCTGCTATCTATGAAAGGAAACAAAGGAAATCTACAGAATAGTAAATAGGTATCTAGCAATAGGTGATGCTCAGAGCAAGGACGGGTGATGCTGCCAGCTGTCAGCTCGGAGCGCAGCGTCGTCCGGGACAACACGACGACGACGAGACGGACTTCTTCCCCTTAGTAAAAAAAAATTATCAACACCTTATATTTTCTAATTTGATGATAAAGTATACTAGCTGTTCTCCGCGGTTTCACCAGTGTTAAATTCGAATTTCACATTCCTAGAGGGATAAAAAGGACTTTTTTCCTCTAAATCTCCCATGGGAATCTGATATTTTACATAAGTAAACTTAACTTTTAAGTAACTGTTTGTGTTATATTCTCCTAAAATTTTAAACAAAACTTAAAAATATTTCTTTATTTCATGACGTATATATATATATACACGTCATGTAATAAAGAAATATTATACGATATATATATATATGTAACGATACATGAAGTCGGTCTCGTGGCGGGAATCGGACCGACAATATCCTGAGTCGCAGTGGTCGTCAATTATAGTACCTACCTACTAGGTTCGATTTATTATTATAACAATGTAAAATGTAATGATATTCGATTCGTGGGATGCCAGCCAGGTTTCGATGATATTCAATTTTGTTTCCGTAACGTAGTATGTAATACAACGTTTTCATGTGGCTGGGGAGTTTATAAAAAAAAGAACTATTACAAAATATGTAAATATAAAATTTAATAACAGTCACCTAAAAATTAATTTAAACCAGTAGAAGAATGTTGCCTGTTTCCTTTTAGGGTTTATGGCTTGCAATATAGAATGGAATAGGCTGAATAATATTATCACAACACAATCTGTATGTATACATTTTAAAATGCCACAATTTACATTAACAGGTCTAGGCTACAGCACGTTGTTCCTTCCCATTTTCAACACATAACCAGTCAACAGGTTCCTGGAGGACTTTCACGAGCTTGGCTTCTTCAGAACCATGCTTTGGAGTGTTCATGTATTCCCATTTCTGAAACAAACATGTAATAACATAGTTATTCACCAGCCACGTTGTATTGTAGTATGACGACGGACAGATGAACAAATATAACAGCTATTTTCCATATTTCCATCCATCATTAACAAAATCAACCAATCCCGGCCGCAAACATCATACACAAAACTCGTACCAGATAAGTCTCTGATTCAGACGAATTTTATGGATCGTGAGCATACAATGGCGGTCTTGCTCATTGATATGTTTCAAGCAAATCGGAACTAAACATGGCGGATAGGACCTTTTCTTGTACCATAGGGATTTTCCTTTCTCTGGAGATAAGTGTACCTCGCAAGTCTACACCCCAATAAAGAAAGGTCAACTCACAGCAGTCAAAGGCAGAGACATGAGAATAGACTCGAAGCGAGCCTCCGGCGTGTGCAGGCCGAACTTGGTGCCTCGGTCGTATATCAAGTTGAACTCGACGTAGCGCCCGCGGCGAATCAGCTGCCATTGCCGCTCGTGGTAGCCGTACGCGTCGTCTTTGTGTTTTTGCACTAAAAATAAAATACATGTTAGGCCCCGCGCAAATGGGCCACCGACCACAGCCACCGGTGGCTGTCGCGCGCTACCGGACCCTGCTGTAGCGAGTGGCCGCCACCGGCTACACGTATGCGGCGCGTCTATACAAAATATATGAAAAAGTATGTTAAGTGGCTGTCGCTGGCCACCAGTGGCTGTGGTCTGTGGCTCGTTTGCGCGGAGCCTTGGAAACCAAGAAGTAGCATCGTTTATTATTCAGAATTTTAGAGTTTAGACCGTGCATATAATCAGCAGATTGTTACTTTTATGTAGAGTGATCGCAAAACTTAATGAGCTCTGTGAACTTAGGCACGGAAGCAAAACTGCGCAAGTACAATCAAATAGAAAAGTAATATTTATCAACTAGCGACCCACCCGGGCTTCGGCTAGAAATCCTTTTTATGGTCCTAATAGACACACCTGTTGCAGCTGCAGTCCGCTGAAGTACCATTTTGAGTTTAAATTAAGACCTGCATTGTCTTCTTTTGTCATGAAACTTATGACATCGAACACCATTTTTCATGTTTGACGACGCAGTACGTTTAACCGCATGCGAGGCATATTTAACGTTTTAGAGAAACGGCTATTAACAGGGAATACAACACAAAATCGCAAGAACAAACTATCAAATCAACGAAACGAACACTGGACAAGCGTCAAAGACTTTGCTGCGTCATTGTACTCAACAGCATTCATTCGACAGTATTGCCCACTAGATTATAAATAAATTTGCTACACAGCAATTATTTTATTTTCAAACTTGGGTTAATTGCGTTAGATAAAAAGTTTAATGTATTCTAACATTTTGGGTTTAAAATAATCCGTCATTGAGTGTTAGATTTTTTTATATATTCTTTAAATATTGAAATGGAAAAAAATATATTTGCAGAACAAAATGTGCTAGACAAAATAAAAATACGCCAGAATTCTTGCTGGCAACCCTGGTTTGACAGACAGATCCCCTCTCACCCCGTTCTTTCCCCTCAAAGCCTTATTTACGGTTCAATACGCAGCCGTGGAAGCCAACTTCACAGAGCTCATAAAGATTTGCGCTAACTTCTACAAAGATAAGGTCTTAAGGGCTCCACACACTATTGTAACTTCTCGTGACCCGACAAAAAGCGATGAGTTGTTGATGCGTGTTGAATTGAATCAAATCCACATTCATCGCGTCGGATGTTTAAATTATGTAATGTTGTTATTCGTGGCGTTTCTATAGTTTATAAACCTTAAATTTTAAAGAATTCTGTCCATGATAAACTTGAACAAAAACAATATAAGGGAGCTCACCGAGAGGAATATAACTAGGTATAACAGCTTCTGCACAAGATTTGACGAAGTCGAAGGCAGACTTCTGGTCCGGCTCGTCGATATCGTCAAAGAAGATGCCGCCGATGCCGCGTCGCTCGCCGCGGTGGGGAATTGAGAAGTAATCGTCGCACCACTTTTTGAATCTGATGAAATAACACGAGATTAAAACAAGCTGAGGACAATTTCTGACTTGCACTACTGAGTGCAAGTTCTTTATTTACTTTATTGCTTTATTTTCAATACAAATAATTCGACACCATACATAAGAATTTTTAAACCACAATCGCTGCAACGCGGTTGTACCTTCGGAAAATAAAAGTAAAAGAGCGCGGTAATATGCGCTTCTGGGCACTAGATGACTTATGTATATATGTATGTACATAGAATACATTACAAAGATTGATATGTTTTATTGAGTAACTAACCTCGGGTAGTAGCTAGCGTCATGTTTATCACAGGCATGTTTCAGTGTCAAGTGGAAGTGTACCGCGTCGCCGTCATTCAGATAATACGGCGTGAGGTCGGTACCGCCACCGAACCACCATTTTACACCTAGAAGGACACCTAAATATTTATTTCATTATAATTACTATATTTATAGCTATAAAAACTTTCGTAGTTTGATAAATTCATTATGAATGCAAGCGGGTTAACTACGAACCTAGTTTGTGTTGGAAGAACACCAACGTTTCATCCCTTAACGAGAGTGTGCGCCGCGACGCCGAACGAGCGCGACGCGAACCGCACTCACCCTGAAGAAATCCCTCGTTAAGGGATGAAACGTTGGTGTTCTTCCAACACAAACTAGGTTCGTAGTTAACCCGCTTACATTCATAATGAATGTTTATAGCTGTTTATAGTATAAAATTTTACTGGTCTAAGTGCTTATTTTGTAAGCCTAAAGAAATAAAGATATGGAAATCTGAAATTGGAATTTATAAAGAATTCCCTAAATATGGGGAGTATTTTCGTAGGTTAGTGACCTCAGAGAGTGGCAGTTAAATCACACCTCACACTCCCTGCTACTATTTTTCCGGCCAGTTACAGCCTGGATCTCTTCAAAACAAGAGTGACTAGGTGTTTTTGGAGCTTCTGAGACATCGGCTACATCGTCACTTTCGTTCAGACGATTTTATGTATGTTTGTCATTCATGAAATGTTAATCTCACAATTTTTATAATTTGAAAATTATGAAAATTGTCATAAGGTAACTAGATTGCTCACCATCTTTACCCAAGACCTTCAAGTAATATAGATGAAGTTGATGGTACAGGTACCATCCATTTCGCGGATGAATGAGTACACATCTCTTACTTAAAGAAAGTCATAAGGTAGCCAGACCGCTTACCGTCCTTATCTTTGACTTCGAAGTATCTGTAGTTAAAGTGGATGGTGGGTACCATCGGGTTCCGTGGGTGGATGACCGCTGATACACCCGCTGCGAAGAACGGTAGCGTCTCGGCCTCCAAGTTTTTACCCCTAAAAATATTAAAAACGGAATAAAATTTTATCAACAAATTGCCGTAAGTTTCATTGAACTAAAGACACTTTACTATGACCGAGCCATATGTGTCTTACGAATAGAATCGATAAGCCTTCTTTTGACCACATTTTCACAGGGTAAACTGACGAAGCGTAGGTCCTGGACGCCACACCGTTTATTTTGAACTAGATTGATCTCCAAGATTCAGCAAGCATTCACCAAGCGACGTGAGCTCCCAATATGCCATGTCTTGTAGCTTGTCGCATTATATATCTGCCAGCAGTTTTTCGCAGACGTCATCCCAACTGGCCGCAGGTGATAGTTACCTGCTCTTCATCTGCTGGACGGCGGCGGCCGGCAGATTGCCCGACACCACGGAGATGTTGACGCCAGCCTTCTCGAAGACGCGTCCGTCTTGCAGGACGCACGTGATGCCACCGCCGCCCTCCTTTCGCAGCCACCGGTCCACTTTGAATTTAGCTTCCTGAAATAATGGCGTAAATATTTGGTTTGAATAGGTATGTGCGCAGCTCTTCCCACGGGTTTCGTAAGAGGCGACCATGGGATATCCACTGGAGGGTGGACAGCAGCGCCCCTGAAGAACCACCAACGAACTGCGATCCTCAACCCATGCCCAGCGAGGGCACTACCCTCTAATGATAAGAGCCATTATGGCGCTTATCAGGGGACGCTTATATCCAGCAGTAGATTATCATAGACTGGACTGGAGATAGAGATGGATGGAGGTAGGTTAGGAGTTACCAACATGCTACAAGAGCGTGAAGCGCTGCATAATCGAGAAAGTAATGTGATGATGGCGAGATCAACTGCAGCCTCGCTATAAAGCATGGGTCCAGCTGGCCCAGCGGCATGATGCATGGAGGAGTCAGGGCCAGGTCTTGGACCAGCAGTGGGGCAAACGGGCTTATCTTTTATTTGTAGGACATATGGTTTATTTTTTTGAACAGCACATCAGTTCCATTGTGCAAATACAGAATGATAGAAAGGCTATGTATGTGTGTTGACTAGATAGACTGTACGTATTTACATTGTCCTACCTACCTATAGGTGAGTGAGATAGTGCTTGAATACAATTACATTATATGTGTTTGATTGGGTTTTTTTATAAGACAAAACATTTGAGAAATGTATGTGAGTAGGTATGTATATATTTTAGGTAGGTGGGTGCAGTAAATAATGTAACACCTAGGTAAAGTATAACATGCATATTGTTAGTGACCTTGGATAATATAAAAAATAATGAACACCTACCGGCCACTTTATGAAAACATCATTTTCAAAGTCGAAATCATGCACAGTTTTCTCATCCTCCCAAGCCTACAACAAAACATACTTTCATCTTCCAACAGTTATACTAAATTATAATTATCTAATAGCACCTATCTAGAGTGGAATACCTGTTTTTTTAATCCTGTGGGAGAAAATTATATCGTCGCATAACTCGATAACTATTATTTTAAATTAAATAGTTTATATTTTATGACTGGACGGAATGCAACAACACAATACAGAGTTCCAAAAGATGATTTTTCCGAGTGCGGTACCTATATCCGTTATATACGGTGAGGACATGTTTCGTCTCGTATATTTCGCAATCGATTTATAGAGTTGGCCCCCTGTAACCGGCGGCTTAAGAGTATGCCATAAGCAATTTCGTGTTAGAAATCGTTATTTATCTCAGAATCTGTGAAAGCTACTTACCTTCAAATTTAGGAATTGATACTTTGAACTTTTATCTTGGATTACGTTTTTTAAAAACACGATTGGTGAAAATTTTCTCGATAAAATATTATTTTGAAAAATACATGTTTTGCACAAATTTTGCTATTTATCTCAGGAACAGCACATTTTATTTGTTGGGTTTTTGTTTTTTCAAGAGAGCTTGTAAGGATTTCTTGAGTTATGTCTTTGAATTTTTCGATTGGTTGTTTAATTAACTTGTAATTAGATAAAAACTCATTTTTTGCGCTTCCGCCTTACCAAAAACGTATGCTCTGTCCCGCTCCTATGAACGCAACATTTTATTGCTATCCTTTTTACAAAATGGCGCGCAATGCGCACTCTTAAGGGCTTAGTCCGATAGATAAATAATGACTTCTAAGAAAACTTAAGAGTTCCGTTTTTCCTTTTTAGGTACGAAACCCTGAAAATTGCCAATTCTGCAAACTTGGAAATGTACCTCATCCTCCTCTTGTTCCAGAGCTCGGCAAAACTCTGCTTGTATCCTCATGATCAGCATCTCCATCTGAGATTTCATATCTTCAGGGTTCTTCCTGAGTTCGGTTAGTGATGTGATGGGTTCGGCCATGTACTGTTGGACCTGCAGAATCTCTTCCATGTGAGCTTTGTTGTTCTTGAACTGGGCCAGAGCTGTCAGGCCTGCTCCTAGGATCGCTGCCGAGTATAGCCTGGAAATGTTTTTATGATAATTAACAATAAATATTTTTTAATATACATAAAAAGAAAACTAGCTTTTATATCATCTAGGACGAAAGTGCTTGGGAAAACAAATCCAATGAACCCAAATTCGATGTGGTTAAGTAGTTACGTTTAGGAGTTCCTGTTGCCACCTTCGGTCTACATCATCAGAATAGCTGGATGGTACTATGACAGTGCTTTGTCACCGAATTTCCATAAATATGCCTAATTTCAGCTCAATCGGTTGACGAAAACTGATCTAAAATTCAGTTTCAAGGTTTGTCCAGCACAAACTAACAGGGCAAGTAGAATAAACGCTTGTAAAAATTTACTAAGGCAGTGACGCGACATAAACATGACATTTTAAAGACCAATCAATATGGATTTCAATAAAACCGGTCAAGTGCGAGTCAACTCGCATACGGAGGTTTCCGTACACCATTAGCCATAGTACACCACCGTAAGCTATAGTAGGTACACCATGCTGTTGCATATCACGAGTACGTAGCCTCAACCCTAAAGTACGAGTACATACATCCTGATTTATAGGAGGAGTTCACGTAGCCAGAGCCTTAGAGCTGAAAAGAAGTGTTTGTGCGATTGTGGGAGGTGTTCCCACAGTCGCACAAACACACTTTTGTTCCCTGGGAATCGTGCAGGCCGGTTTTCCGCAATCTTAAGTAGGTACGTACTTTTTTGTTTTGTTATTTCAATGTAGGTGCCATGTTATTTGTTTTGAACTGTATAGTGTACAGTCATCGTCAAATTGATATGAGAAAGAAAGAAGAAAGAAAGAAAAGATATTTATTTGGCCATGCCTACATAACACACATACAACACGACACATTACAGACAGTGGGAAAGTACAAGAAACATACATATTTATACATGAAGAAAATAGATAGGAATAGTGTTACATAGGGGCCAAAAAGGTCCCTGTCTCAGCATTGTGCCGCTACAATCCTAAGCTAGTAGCGGCGCTGGTTTTCAGACAGATCCTAGTGTGGCACAAAGTTACAGAATACATAAACATAGGTACAAGATATATGTATATACAAGACAGGAAACAAGAGAGAAAATAAGGAAAATTTACAGAGTACTTAAGTGTAGTAGGTACTTACATATAAACAAAAACATAAAAAAACTATTTTAAACACAAAAAAATAACCATAGGGAACTTTGATGAAGCGCGACTCGCTAGTCTGTAGCCGGCCTAATTGAGAAAGTTGTCTGTGGTAGTTTCCATCTGACAACACATACCTACACGTCAAACGTCAAATCACGGTCAAGTCTGACACTGTCCAAATGAATGTGAGAAACGTAAACAAACAATCTTAATTTTTCCTCTTTAGTGTTCTAGTTAATTTTATTCGATGTAAAAATCTCATTGGTGTTTTTAGTTATAATTTACCGCTCATATTATTTATTACTCGCCTCCATTCCATGACTATGAAATTTCCATGAACTGGACACTGGCAGAAAAGTGGCAACCCAGACACATATTGCCAATAACAAAGAAGTCAAGTCAAGTCTAAACAAACAATCTATGAAACAAACAAAAACAAGATTTGATTTAGATGAGCGTCTAAAGTAGTCAAAATGATCAGGAAAACATTAAAGCAATTTGATAAACGTAGTTCCAATCATCATATTATGTATTGTTGTAAGTACCCAAGGTGTTCAAAATATCTTACTACTCATCTTAATATATATATATATATATGAACAAGCGATTTTCTAAACGACAACGCCCAGCCCAAACCACTGAAGCTAGAAAGCTAAAAGGTGGGTAAGTAGCTTTTATTACATAGGTTTCCGCTAAGAAGGGATTTTTGGAAATTCCACCTCTAAGGGGGTTTGAAGTTTTTTGGTGTTTTTTGTAACTCTTTAACCAGTAGCCCAAATTGCTTGAAACATATAGAGAATACTAATAATATAAAACTATTGAACATGTGATTGAGTTGTAACTTTTTAATGTATGACGCTATGGACCTGAAATTTTATGAACATATTAAAAAAGCCTCATAGAGGATAAAATGGGGGTCTTTCAATAGGTTTTCAGCTGATCTCGAGAAGCTTTCTTACCCTAAAGTCCACGGGAATGGGCCAGCTAGTTGTTTCATATTTATATCAGGATGTTCAAAATTATCTTATCAAACAAAGCTCTCAAAGATCATATTTCAAGTATCTTTGATAAAATATCTTTGTGTATATGTGATATGGATTTAAGTATCTGAAATAAATGAACACAATACAAAAAAAATCAAGTACCTACTATTCACTCAAAAGAGTTTACATACTATCTTTGAGATCTTTGTTTGCCAAGAAAATTTTGAACACCCTGACTGCTCATATAAATATGAAACAATGAGTAGTAAGATATTTTGAACATCTTGGGTGCTTAAGACATTATGATGATTCGAACTGCGTATATGAATCAAATTGCTTTAGTTTTTCAGATAATTTTGACTACTCTAGACGCTCATATCAATTTGACGCTGACTTTACCTAACTTTTCTGTTTTTAAATGTTTGCCATGTATATTTTTTTATAATGAATATGAATTTTATAATGAATATGAATTCATTTCCAACACAAAGGCCAGTCGAAATGAGATACAGACGAAATAAGAACACATGCTGCAGCACTTGAACTTGAAGGCTCTCAGATTGGGACGAAGCCAACCGGGGCAATTTCAATGCCTCAAAAACGCAAGCTTGCCTCTTCTTTGCAAAAAGAATCCGTTTTTTTAGGTTCCCGTTTTCTATAATATATTGGTACCTATGAAAAAACAACTGGAACTTCTTGGTGTCACCCTCACACCTACTTTGAAGCCTTCATCGAGTCTAAAAGCTAAAACAACAGCCTCGTAGGTAGGAATCCTAAACAAGGTTAAGCGATACTTTACACAGGGAGAGCTGCTTTCTCCTTATCAAGCACAGATCTGGTCTTGCTGTGAGTATTGCTGACATGTTTGGGATAGCTCGGCCAAATACCAGCTTGCAGCCTGAGACTCGATAGAACAAAGAGCCTTCAGACTCATTGACGAGCAGTACCTTGCTAAGGTCCAAAGTTTTGAACATCGCGGCACGGTTGCTTGTCTCTCAATCTAATACATTTTGGAGAACGCTCCCAGAAACTTCATGAGTAGCTCCCACCATCTCCCTTCCACTCCAGGACAAGCAGGGGGATGGCACAATAACATCCTTATGTGGTGAATATATCATACACTAGTACTAAGCGGGGCACATAGTCACTTTACATCAGGTGAGATTTTGGTCAAACGAAGGTCTATTGAGCATAAAAAAAACTATCAAGATTGACATTATATAATATCATTGGTATTTTAAGAATTTTTTATATACTTTATTTTTTTTTTAAATTTCATTTTGCTTTGTTTTATATTACGCGCAATTAGTATATTACAGGTAAGTATTGTCTATGTGCATCCTGAATTAATCGGTGAAATATGTGGAACAAATTTTGAACCTAAGATCTTTAAAACCATTTTTCATGCATAAAGTGATTATGATTAGGAGTAAAGCCTGGTTTTCACGGATCCAGTAGCTGCCGGATATTGAAGGACAGTTACTGTCCAACAGATACTGGGCCTATAAGTCTAGTCAGTTCTTCTTCAAAAATGTTTGATTCAGCTGTCTACTGAACTTCCCCCACTACTGGGCTATCACTTGCCCCATACAAATGTAACTAAACAGTGGCCCGCCAGTGCCTAAGAACAGGAGACATAGTTTATAGGCAGCAGCTGTCTCCTATATGCAGACAGTAGCGAGAACCCTTCGGGAAATTGACAGTACTTACCTACTGCGTAGAATATACAGTTGTTGTCTACTGGGTGGTCAGGAACTGGCTCTATATAAACCAGGCTTCAGAGATAATGATGCTGGTTACGAAAGCTAGTTTTGATAACGTAATTTTTATACCTATTCAGTTTTTTACTTGTGGACAAAAAACAGTGTTCACCCTATCTATAGAGACACAGAAAACATTTGTTCGTGATAGTGGTGATAAATGATTGTCTATTTAATGTTCCTATATCTATTCTGAAGCACTTCAAGGAACTTGCACGAATAATATTAATTCTAAAAGGACAGGAAGAAGTCTCATATTTTCTACTTACTACGATTATTTGCAGTAGGTTTATAAAAGAAAACAAAGTTCGTAGAATTGAATGGAATGGCACTTACTTACCTCAAGGGTCTATCTCTAAATTTTTTACAGCCTTCAATGTAACTGAGCGTCCTGAAATTTCGCAAAATTACTTTGAAATACATATTACCAAAATTTTTATTGTATCTGTTGTAGAAATTATAATTCGGCAAATGAAATGATAACGCGTCTCAACATCACAGCTGTTTGACTGATGACACAGTGTTGCCGGCAGTCAAACGCAAAAAGGTCCGATCCGAACGCAAATATGGTCCGAATTATGACAAAAAGGTCCGTTTTTGCATTTTGTACAAATATATTCAATAGCGGGAATATGAAGTATTTCTTATGTATTTTACTGTATACTGCTTTATCTATGAGAACTTCAATAAATTTCACTTATTTTTGAATACATTTTACTACAAATATATCGATAGAATAACCTGAAAATCGAGAGACAAGGTATATGTAAACTGAGAGTGACTGAGATAAAAAAATCGTTATTATTATGACTTAGGTATTAGAAATATCATTGAATTGTACCTTGTAATTGTACGCAGAATTGCCAAACGATTACCCGAAAAACCGATTAACCGACTGATATTACGGCGGTTTTTCATCGGTATTTTTTTAAATAACCGGGTTTTCGGTTTTTTAATGAGTGATAAATGTCAAATTTATTTCAAACTACTACGCCTTGCAGACTTTATTTAAAATGACTATAACAATATCTTATCCACCTAATTATTTTACAACATTTTATACGTTGTCTATACAAAAATTCAAACAAACACCTCGGAAAACTTTGAACCACATAAAAAATCGTTACTGAATGTTGTCGTCATGCAAATAAGCTATTATTATTAACTGAGTAAAGCAAGATAGCGACGGCGGCGTTGCATAGGCGCATTGGGCGCCACCGTCGCGTCGCTCGCTGTGGTTTACTACGGTAAGCGGTCGAACTTTTCGTTTGAACTGGCAAACAGTGTGGCCAACGTAGGTGATTTATCGCCACTGAGGCTACTCCCTATTAGAATCGGCGATGAAAAAATCTGAAAGGCGACTGGTTGCCTTTTAGGCTACTTCAGGGACAAGCCATTAAAAATGGCCCAAGCACAAATGAAAAGCTTATAATAAAAATCATAGTCACCCTTAGGTCTGTGCACTTATGACATCAAATTTAGGATGCAATGAAGTGATATGTATTTATTTTGCAGTTAGTGACTCCCGCATTTATTTAATTTAACAACTGAATAAAGAAATCAGGATTTTTTGTCCCTTTGCTTTGTAACGCCTTCTTCAAGATATCCTGCGCATGTACAAAGTCATTTAAAAGATATCAAAGCCATGAAAAATATGTGAAACATTAAAATAATATCCGTCAGACACAGGATGCTGGGCAGCACCAATCTTTTGTTAAGGATTCTGGCAGACAGACATTGCAGTAGCCTGCAAAGGCACTGGATATCAAGTCTAATGAACCCTTATGCTAAACAAGTATATTATATAAATTAAATTAATTCTATCATATTTTTCCTTGTATGTATGTGTGTGTATTATAAACTGTCTAAGATTTGATACCTATGGATGTAATTGTCTGAATTAATAAACGTTTTATTTTTTATTATTGCGATAAGTGCGAAACGACCCGCACACGGAGGGTTCCGTACCATTTCATATAACTATTTCGCAAAAGGAACCTTTAAAAAACGGTTTAATTATTCGAAAAAAGTACTTGTACAAGTACTGACCTCGCCCAACGAGGTCGTCGTGTAACTATGGTGACTTATTGGGCGTTCGGAGTCTAACGCCCGATAAGTAATTATATTACTTTTATATATTTTTTAATCGCGGCAATACACATCCTGTCAATATTTCAGTTGTCTACCTTTTATAGTTCATGAGATGTAGCCCGCGGATGAAAGGACGTACACTAATCGTGAACTTTATTTGAGTAAGAGTGAAACAGTCAGTCTTATTACTACTAAATAAGAAAGGGAATAAAACTTAGTAGTTTTTAAGACTGACTTATTGTAAAGTAAAACTTTACAATAAGTCAGTCTTAAAAACTACTAAGAAAACAGATATCTATTTTGTTGATTTTTATAGCTTTATTTGAGTAAGTTAGAGTTTTAATACTACCATAGACAAAATACTTAATAAAAAATATTGATCCTTCACCTATGATACTACCAAATCAAAAAGTTAATTTCACTTAGTAACTTTTATGACTGATCTACCATAATGTTTTCGAATAACTATATTGTTAATTTTTATAACTTTATTTGAGCAAGTGTTTATTTTTGTTTTTGTAAGTAACAAAATTTGATTGGTGATGGCATATCAAAATAATAAGTTCATTTTATTCAAATTTTTAGGTTTTATTTTGTCCTAAGATACTTATGTTAAAAAACCGGTTTAACCGGTTAACCGAAAAATAAAAACCGAAAAACCGGTTTTGTTAAACAACCCGGTTTTTACATGCCCTAGTAAGTACCCAGTATGATGTATGAAGGTAAGTTGAGGTTGGTTCGTATGTGCACATGCTGTTAAAACTGGTTTAATAAATGCTGAAAGCAATAAATAACAATAAATAAAATACTAGGATCTATCCAATGATATTCTATATAAACTGGATCTATCCACTTATCTATATTATCTCCCTAAGTCACGCAATAACATTCAACCACGTATGATGTTATGCGTTTAGTCAATTTTGCCTTTAGTTTTACTAATACATCTATGTTCCTTGCTAGCAAGTACTCATAAAATTTATTCAAATTTCAAACGATAGTGATACGTGAATTTGCAAAATCTCACAGTCCACCATTCCATTGATTCACCACAAAAAGATGAAGAGACCAGCGAACCGAAAAAGTACCCTCCTTATAAAATTAGTGGTCCTTCCTCCTCCTTCAAAAAGGATTGAGGAAGATTAAGGATTTGTCCTACTGGATTGGTCCTGATGGATTAGCCTATTGGGCCATACTTCCTGGCCTTTTTCGTAAGTACTGGGTGATGTTTTTTCAAATCTTAAGGTATGTACTGAGGCCCTTTGGATAGGTGTTTTGGTCCGAAAAGGTCCGCAAATACTCATGGTCCGCAAAAGGTCCGCAGAGGCAGAAAAAAGTCCGAAACGGACCAAAATGGTCCGCACCGGCAACGCTGGAATGACATTACGCTAGGACCAAGAATTTTATGGACTCAGCCTTTCAGTTTTACGCATGTCCGTTTTTATTAGTGTGCAGTTGCAGATTTGTAATAGTGTGCATGACTAGGGAAGTGACTTTGCTGCCGAGCCTGTTAAAGTAGTTCCTATACTACTGCTATTCAACCTTATTTGATGTTCGGAAAAAGAACATGTATGTATGTGTCAAAAACATCTGTAAGTAAAACGAGTAATATTGAAAATAAAAAACACGATTTATATACATGTGCTATATTTATTAATTTACGAGTAATTTCTACGACTCTCCGTAATCTATAGGCTTAACCCGCTGGGAAACCACGCTCTGCTACCACGACAGAGCCGAACTGGCTTCCGCCTAAACTGGTCTGAATCAGGAAAATACACTTGAATGGCGATATCATTCCTGATTCGTCCCATATTTAACAGGCACGTTTTAGTACTTTCAACCAGGGTTGTTGCTGATACCCTTTTTTTGACACATAACCTGATGCTAATGCTGATTTTGGCCGTGTGCGTATCGGAATCGCGAACCGAGTATGCCACACTAATTCAATGTGATTCTACCAATCGAAAACGAGTTTCGAAAAACTATACACATTTTATAGAAAAGCTACGCACTTTTTTAGGGTTCAGTAAACAAAAGGTACCAACAACGGGACCCTAGTACTAGCCCTCCGCTGTCTGTCCATCTATCGGGCTTTATTGTATCTCATGATTCGTAAAAGGTAGACACTTGAATTTTTAGTATGAATTTCATTTGCCGCTATATTAGCATACTATCAAAATAAATATTAAAATTAATGGGGGCTCCACAAAAAACATGTTTTTTGGCCATATTTTTTCTCCACTCACGCAATGCAAAAATCTAAAAAAGGGTTAGTGTTCGTTCCGCTTTACGTTGCCTTAGTTTCTGGTAATTTTGGGCAAGTGCCTCTATAAAACCTGAATTTTTTTGCTCATCCTTCCAATTCTTGCCTGTATAGTCTAGAGCGCTAATTGACACTTGGCACTTATAGTCACGGGTGTGAAACATCCTTCATTCAGGGAGTCCAATGGATTAGCTATAAGGACTCGCAGATTTACTATATTAATGAGTAAACGAGACAGTCGTAACGAAACCTTTGACACAGACCGATGTGTCTTTTTACGTGTACATTACGTGCGGCTCAGATAACCAAATAACAGATTGTTAATAAATTTCAATACTAGAAACAGTGGTTTGATGTTGATAAAGTACCTACAAACTTAACTATAACTGGAGTGCCATCAACGAGGAGATAACCCCACCATCCTTTTGGCCCTTCGAGCCGGATACGTGAAGAGTAGCGAAAACCCTGCCGACTATACAACAAGGGGCCTTTCGCCTTCCAAGCTGACCAATTTTTCACTTTTGGTGGGAAAGACCTAAGTGGCTCAAAATACAAAACGAACAAGTCCCGTCACCATCATCATCACCATCTGAAACATACTCTACAAATGAGGGCTTAGTTAAAAGCTGCTATACGACGGAACCCGCGCCATGCAAAAACGAATTAATTTATTCGTTGCTTGACCGACACAGTGACTTAGATCGCATTACAAGAATACTCGCTTGGGTCATACGTTTTGCAAACACAGCGCAAAATAAAATGAACAATATGGAGTGCAATGAAGTAAACTTGAATAAATAAAAAACGCGACCTGCAAGGTTATTACATCCGTACAAGAATATTATTTCAAAAAGGAGATAAAATGTTTAACAGATAGCGGAAAACTTTCCAATAAGAGTAATATTTTGAAATTGAATTCCTATCTTGACTCAGATGGAGTTTTACGCGTCGGAGGACGTCTACAACAATCTAATATCCCAAAAGAAACCAAGCACCCTATTCTTATACCAGCAGAGGAGCGGTTAACTGAGTTAATAATTGACAAGGCGCATCAGCGAACTTTACATGGTGGGGCTAGGCTTACGTTAGCTTACACCAGAAGTAAATACTGGATCATCAGTGGAAATCGTGTCGTCAAGAAAAAGCTTCGTCAATGCCGACGGTATGCAACAACTCTAACTAAACAGTTGATGGGCAATCTTCCAAAGGAAAGGATAACTCCTTCAAGGCCGTTTGCCCATACCGGGGTCGACTTTACTGGTCACGTGGACGTCAAGATAAACAAAGGCCGCGGTATTAAGACTTGCAAAGGCTACATAGCTATCTTCATATGTATGTGTACCAAAGCAGTGCACATTGAAGTCGTGTCTGACTTATCCACGGAAAGATTTATCGCAGCGCTGAAACGAATGTGCGCCAGAAGAGGTACACCGAAGCATATATATTCCGACAATGGAACCAACTTTGTCGGAGCTGCAAGAGAATTACACACAGAGTTCCAATTATATAAAACGATGCTTTCTTCAGAGTTCTTCAACGAAATAAATGTTCTTCAAATCGAGTGGCACTTTAACGCTCCATCTTGGCCATCAGCAGGAGGTTTGTGGGAAGCCGCCGTACGCTCTATGAAGAATCACCTGAAACGTGTAATAGGTCAACAAAGGCTTATTTACGAACAATTTTCTACGCTTCTTACCCAAATAGAAGCATGCATGAATAGCAGACCATTAGGTCCGATATCCGAAGATGTGGAAGACCTGGATTATCTTACGCCTGGCCACTTTCTGACGGGGAGTCCGATGCTATCACTACCAATAAATGAACCTGAAGAAATGAAATCTATAGACATCAGAAACAACTGGAAACTTATTGAGCTCTTGCGCCGGCATTACTGGGATCGCTGGTCTAAAGAATATCTTCATTTACTGCAGAACCGAAACAAATGGCAGCAAAGAAGAGAAAACATACATAAAGGACAACTGGTACTCGTGAAGGAAAGCAATTTCCCTCCTGGCAAGTGGGCTATGGGCCGGGTAGTGGAACTGCACCCGGGTAGCGACAGCTTAGTGCGAGTTGTCACGCTTAAAACAAAGAACGGCGAACTAAAAAGGCCAATAACAAAACTTGCTCCACTCCCTATCAACGAAGCGGGAAAAGAAGCTGAGTCACAGAAAGTGATACCCAAAAATGACAACGTCAACAAAAATACCAGAACCAAGAAAACCGTTAACAGCCTCTTTATGATGCTTCTTGTAGTATTTGCAACGGTATCCTGTGGAATGGCAACACCAGTTGAACATTTTAAGATTTCGACGCTAACTGACAACAGCCCGATATACTTTGACCCTGTTGGAAACATTCAGCTTATACACGACGAATGGAAACTCCTCGTCTTCTTCAATCTTACAACATTTTGGCAAAGTACAACCAAGGTCGGGGAATTTGTCAACCACACAAATATGTGCTACGATGCCTGGCCAGCAATGTCATGGTACTGTGAAGCAACTTAACTTCGAAATGAACCAACTAAATGAATATAACCAATTATTACTCACTCATCATCAACAACGAAGACGCCGCGGCTACGTCGACGGCATAGGAAATCTGGCACGTACACTGTTTGAAGTACTCGATAGCGATTTTGCTGATAAATACGCACATGACATACACAAGATTCAAACAAACGAGCACTATTTATTGGATTTAATAAAAAATCAGACACTAATCATCGAGGCACAAAACAACATCATAAAGAAAAACGAAGATTTCGTCAAAACACAGCTTAACATAATACAACAATACATGAACGAAACAAGAGATGATATGGCAGCGTTAGAAAACAGATTTCAGATCATTAAAACTATGAACGATGTCAACGCTGGTGCACTTACAGCCAGCCTACTGCTCTCCGTACTGAGAAGAAATCAACAAATGCTCCTAAATGCGCTAACTGACATTTATAGAGGAAATCTCGATATGGAACTGTTTACACCGCAACAACTATCGGAACAGTTAAACCACATAGCCGACTTTATGTCAACAAGATTAACTTTGCCTATAAAGAATAACAAAGACATACAAAGCGTATATAAACTTATTTATGTGAAGGCCCGGCTCACCGAGAAATATCTACTATTCGAATTACATGTACCGCTATTGGCTGATGACGAATATTTACTATATCGCACACAACAATGCCAGGTTATTGCAACATCGTCGAAGTACATAGGTGTAAACTTCGTAAAAAATACATACATACAAATAGAAGACACCGATCTACAACAATGTTCCAAGATGGCGGCGGACAACTACATCTGCCACACCTACACGCCGATAAGCAACTTACATGGACCAACAGCATCCTGCGAAGCCAAAATACTGAGTCAACATGTTTATGAAAACATCACTTGCGATTGGATGCAGCGCCAATGCTCTGACCAGTGGATTAAATTACAAAGATCTAACGTATGGCTATATAACTGCCTCACTGAATGCCCGACCCGTGTAGTATGTGAGAATCAAATAACACCGACAGTCATTATAAGAAAGGGCTACTTGCCCTAGGTCAGGATTGCATAATACAACACAAGGACTCTACAATTTATTCACACAACATTTTCACCAGCAAAACCGATGATGGTATATCGAAGAAGTTCCTAAACTCGATTCAACACAACAACAAATGATATGAAGGGCACGTCCAAAATTACAAACATCATACTGCCCCAACTGAATTTATCTGACGAACATAGATTATTAGATGAGCAGATATTTGAACAAAAAGGACAAGAAAGCCTGCCTAGCGAATTATCTATCCACGACATCGGGAACTACACGATAAGCGCTGTGCTGGTGGGAGGAATTGTGGTCACAATCATAGTATGGCGATTCAGAAAACGCCTCACTTCGTGTACAAGGAAAAATACCAGTACAACTATAACCTCCGCAAATACTCGAGAGAGAACAGAAGAGATAAAACTAGAGGAAATTGCATCCTGCGCTACAACAGGAGGCGGATATCTGAAGGACATCCCTCAGCCGGCAGCAACGTTTACAACAGGATTTAGATTGTGAAATACCTAAATTACATTATGATATTTTTAACATGTATCTTAACTATGTTATTTGAACTTATGATATCTTAACTATAAACTTAACTTTATATAACTTAACTTTTAACTTTGCTTATTGTTGTATTGCCTTTACTTTTGGTGATCTGAGTAGGTACGCAAGTATACCTTCCCTCGGGAGCATGTACGAGCCAATATTGCTCGTACAGCAGATTTACTATATTAATGAGTAAACGAGACAGTCGTAACGAAACCTTTGACACAGACCGATGTGTCTCTTTACGTGTACATTACGTGCGGCTCAGATAACCAAATAACAAATTGTTAATAAATCTCAATACTAGAAACAGTGGTTTGGTGTTGATAAAGTACCTACCTACAAACTTAACTATAACTGGAGTGCCCTCAACGAGGAGATAACCCCTCCAGACTTATTTTGAGTAAATTTGTAATTGTTTATATGTTGATTTTGCTCAAAATTTTACATCGGTGTCGATGTCATTTTGTAAGACTAGAAATATAATTTTCCAAAATTTATAAAAAATAGGGGCAATAAATAAGCTAACACATTACAATATAATTATATAGCTAAATGCGCGCGGCTTTGCCCGCATGGTTGATTTAACGTTATTGTTTTTTGTAAATAATGTTTATATTGGTGGCATTGGCATTTTGATTGATGTATACAGAGATATTTATATACTGTTAATTTTAAGGATATTGTATCGCTTGTGCCTTAATAAAAGAAAAATATAAACGAAATACCTACGATTTTTTTTTACTAAAATCAATTTACCTAACTTTTGGAACGATAACTTCCGGAAAAAACTACGTGAAAATAATTCCAGGTTATTAAAGTTATCTTGTGTAATTCTTTTTTCCTCGTACTTTGAGTTATATAAACTAGTTAAATAAATTCTACGGAAACAATAATGATAAATCAATACTACATGCTTGAGAAGAGTTTGTGAGACAGTACTGTTCTATACGAAATGGGACGAATCAGGAATTAAATCAGCAATCAATTTTATTTTCCTGATTCGGACCAGTTTTGGCCGAAACTAGTGGGACGAATGCGGAATAACCTGAGAACTAAATTTGATGGTAAGCACATCACTAGCACAGACGCTAAATTTATCTCTGCTAATTATTCATGGTTTTGGACATTATTTGTATCCTAGACTCATAGGAACACATGAACTAGATTGTTAAAATCTTGTTACTACAGATTTCTAGTAATAAACATAATTACTTTAACATTTATACTGAGGGGAAAACTTACGCATGTAATGACCAATCCGGGAATTTTACTCCACCTTTTGTCCTTCTTGAAGTACTGTACACAGCGGAAACCGACATATTTTCACTTTTTCCACAAAGTTTTAGGTAAAACGCAGTAATTTCTTAGAATTTCAATAAAGTTCATCAGTCTTACCACAACTTTGAACTAACTAGTCAGTTCCAAGCTGACACGATTGACACTGACAGTGCAGTATAGCTATACGTACATCAGCTATCTTTTTTACTCATAGCTTGACTCCGAGGGATAGACAAAGATACATGACAACTATGGTGATACATAGATATGACCGGAAATGACCTTTGCTACCTCTACCTACTTATTTCTTTATGACATTACGTGATGGGTTTGACAGGTTGACAGATTAAGGACAGATTATTGTTATGTCAAATTGACAGTACGAAATTGTTTTCGTTTTTGACGGTAGAATGTGGTACTAAACAGTTATCAGCTGTGAATTTTTCTTCCGCAAGACGTGCCTTCATGCGCAATATGCGTTCGTCTCTTTTCTGAGCGGGGCTAGGCACATCGATCGGGTGCGTCGCACTCTTTCCCGGCCAGTGTGCGGCAGGCTCGCTGTCAGCGCGACGCTTCGCGCAATTGGAATTAGCCCTCTGTGCTCCTCGCGGCATCAGCTATCGATCCTCGCTTCGCTGAAACCGCATTGCCGTACATTCCGGAGGCGGTGCCTCGCCTAGTTTTCGTCGATCGTCGGCGTGGCGGGCTCGCGTCGGCGTCGGCGGCGGCCCGGGCTGCCCTGCGCAGTAGCGTTTCTTGTAGCGCGGGAGAGAGCAACCTTCCTTCCGCCAAAACCGGCTCGCTGTCCGCCGCGGACGGCTGTGATGTAGCCGCGGCCGGCGCGACCGGCCCTCGGACAAAGAACCCGCGACTACCGCGAGAGCGATGAAGAAGTTCACTTTCAAGGGGGTGCTGGACGGGTTCCGCAGCTCGGTGCAGGCTGCGCCGCGCGGGACCGAGCAGGAGATTCAGGAGACTCTGCGCCCAGACCACTTCCAGATTAAAAAGGTTAGTGTACCGAGTAGTGAAGTGGCGCGCCGCGGCCCAAGGTCCCGCAGATAATGGCAGGGCGCCGCGGCACGAGCGCCAAGCACGCGAAACGAGGAGTGGGGACCGCAGCCGACGACGTATTATCTACGCTACACCTGACTCGATCTGCAGGCTATGTTGTGTAAACTAACGGTGACACGGCCTTCGAACGCATACCAAAACAACGTCATCAAAACATTGGAGACCTACTTACGCTGCTGCCAAAATTCTAGCTATATCTGCAGACACGTATTGTTTGGTTCGTTTTGCGTTTGGATCGAGTGTTGTCTGGATGGAGCGAGCTGTGTTTGCCGTTGCTGGCTTACGTCAGTGTGCAACCTTGACCATCTAATCTGTTTGCACCATTACACGTTTGTAATCGGCTTCGTTTGCTGCCCACGTTGGTTCGACGCAGCTGGACGGTGATTAGATACTCATACGATTTGGTGCTGTAGATACCTACCTACTTATCCTGCATGTGATGTGATTCTATTCTCTAGGTCAGATAAGTATGTTCTGCTGATACAGCTTTTACCTATTATTTTATGGAAGCTAGGTATGAATCTCACCTCACTGTCGGCGGTGGTTTCGATCATAATATTGAACTGATAACAGATTAGATTAAAGCTGCACAGGCTTATAGGTAGGTACCTAGGTAAATCTATGAAGGATATTTTTTTATGTTTTGTGTAACCTTTCCTTAATTTACTTTATCCATGAAAATAATGGTAGGTACGAGTAGCCAACTAAATGAATCGTTCGAATTGACCCCCAAATAAAAATTCTTAACGAATCTTTGTATAATATAATCTTCCTAAAATAAAAGTTAGGTGAAAAAGTAAAATCAAACAATATCCATGCTCCCGTGTCAAGAGCCGACTAGGCGGCTACAATCGATGGCGTACCTACCTACCTCGATCCAAACTTATTATTATTGCAGCAAAACTTTACCATAGGCTATCATTAAACTCGCAAGTTTTCCAAAGCAATACCCTGAAGTGGACAGAACAAATTGGTAATCACCTTGTAATCAGTGGGTATACCTACTCTTCGTAGATAATTTTTATTGTTAAATAAGCGACTAAAAACAGATTACCTATTCATATGCTAATAAAGATACTGCGGCGTAAAAATGTTTCATGGTAATATGCCGTATCGTAATATTCGCGACGGTAGCTAAAGTAACAGTAAGCATCTAAAACTCACTCCATGCTAGCTATTAACCTCTCTAAGTTTCAAGATCTTTATTTCTCATTTATAATTACAACAAAGTTTTTCTTTACGGTACCTACACGAAAATCTAGTATTATATTTTTAGTTTTCAGTATAGTTACATCCTCGGAATCCTCAGATATTGTTTTTGCCAAACTTAAGCTAGGTACTGTGGTACCTTTGTTTTTTGCAATTTGGATTAAAACACGCCAAACGGTCCTGTACACTGTTCCGAGATCTGAAAGAATTCCTAAACGAGTTAGAATTGACAAGTATATTATTCCCAATATCAAAATGTTGAGCATTTAAAATAGGCTATTCAATTTGTAAACTTTACGCTTGTAACAGAGGAAAGCTCTCGGAACTTTTTGTTTCAATCTTCTACTACAAAATTTGGTGGGCGAACTAATTTGACGACGGATCCTCTTAACTATTTGTTGTTCCTCTCGGCTGTCTTACAAAAATGTAGGACCCCTTATGCCTAAAAGGTTACGAGTTGGTGTAGCAGGCCAAAAATGTTACGAGCTTTAGTTGAAATTCAACTGTTGAATGGAGGATTTCACTCGTATCTCTCGCTTCAGTCTTCAAAAGTCAAATTCTGGAGTACTTTTCACAGTAAAGTTTAGCGACACTTACGAGATGGTGTGAAGTTTCACACTTATAATTAACAATCAATTATGAAGCCACGATATGGTGTTAATAAATAAAGCCTCGCATAAGTTTAACGGCTAAACTTCTGTACCTACAGCTACGTGGTACAGGCATTGTTCACGGCATTTTCTGAAAAATACCAAAAGCCTCTTTAATTTGAAAAGAGTCGTACACTGCGGGCATAACATGCTTCACACGCTCGTGTTTCCACGTTTAGCACCATCGATAAAAGGAAAACAATGTTTCACGACGGTATACAATATTTATTTTAATGCGCTGTGATGTCATGCCTTCGCCGCAATATCCATAAAAGTAGTAGGTCTGATTTATTTATCTGAGTTTTGATTAACAGCTCGTAGATGATCAATTCTTTTCGTTATTTTAACGTCAGGCGGAGTAGGTTTGCAACCGAGCGAACTTCTAATTTATCTTATTCTGGACGCCTTCGATCATTACGTATACTTTCCTTGATCGATGCTGGACTCACATCTATTCATATTGATGTTTAGGTGATGAGAACAAAACCGGTTTTAAATTTGGCACACAATGAGATACAGAGTCAGAGAGACTTGAATAGGCGTACAGAGAGTCTTGAAGACCTGACACCTTGTCTTCGTCTACCTTAACTAGTCTTGATAAGACAGAAACTCATATCAAAAATATATTTGTACCTAAACTTTGAAAATGATGATAATAGAGTCAATATACCCAGGGTACCTTTGCTGCTGGTACCCTGTCTTTTATTTCACCGCACAAGCCACACATAGTAAGTATAATAAATAAACGAACACAGTACCACCACAGATTAGGTAATGTTTGGTTCGATCATAGCTTACATAGGTTGTACTGTGCTCACCAGTATCAATGAACGTCGGTCTACTGGCTAGGCTAAACGGGGCGGAGTGGCATGTAACTCAGTCACGCCAAAAAAAATTTTTGAACGTTCTCTATTGGTATTCGTTATTATAGTGTGTAAGCCTTCGCAGTAGGTGAAATTATATTCCATACATTCATGATTTCAGCTGGACTTGAACCCGCGATCTTCCTCTCAATACGGGACTATGCTAACCAACTTCGCTACGAAATCAAGTACCCGACGAGTCGAAAATCTTTGGGACTTCCTTACGGACTCTAACGCCGTTAGCTCCACCTACAGAGCAAACATTGAAATGTATACAATCCGTTCTCTATTGGATGTATTTGGCATTTTGCATCTATGAAAAATGATGTACGTGGCATCAGTTGGGAGGAGTATTAGCAATGTAACATGGCATCACCTGCTTAACCTTAAAGCGCTGTCTCCTTTTATACGCTGATTATAGCGATTTATTCGGCTGTGCATTGCTGTAAGCTTGCAAAATTCGCTAAAATTAATCCGAGCTGCACCACAAATGACCTTAAATTGCGAGTCTGTATACCTAGCTGTTTACTGTACATTTGGCTAAATGTATTCAGTCTACATTGCCAGCGTGCAGTTTCGGTTAGATTGCTGTGTTCTGTGCTGATAAACGGGATCGATAATGTGTGTCCAAAACGTTTCGTGGTTGCATTGTAACCTAGCTTTACGTATATAGGTACCTACTTCAGGTTATCTGGACCTATTCTGAACAATAAGGTTCCTAAGTTCTTTAACATTATCTAAATTCCCATCAGATTCTCTCTATTCCATTGAGACTCTCGGGTAACCACGACGACTCGCATAGACATAGACACTCGCGTAACCTCTAAGCCTTTTTTAGGGTTCCGTACCCTATTACTAAGTCTCCGCTGTCTGTCCGTCTGTCCGTCCGCACGTTAGCATTTTGTATTTCATAAACAGCAATAGGTAGACTGAAATTTTCACAGAATGTGTATTTCGCTTGCCGCTATAACAAAAAATAATAAAAATAAAATTAAAGGGGCTCCCATACAATTTTTTTTTTTTTGATAATTTTGCTTTATTTTTGTGAAGGCGTGTATCTCTTGAAACGTAATAGGTACACAGTTGAACGTTTGACACCCTGTATAACCGGTATAGCTACTGTCGCTTCAACAATAAATCATAAATATTAAATAGTTTCATAATTAAATAAGGGGTCCTTTCCGAGTTGAGTACCGATCATCGGAGTTAAGCAATGTCGGTCGTGCGCGGTCACTTGTCTTGGGTGACCGCGTCATGTTCGTTTTGTGCCTTTTTAGACAAATAATACCGTTTTTAGGGTTCCTTTTGCGAAATAGCTATTTCCGATGGGACGGAACCCTCCGTGTGCGAGTCGACCGCACTTGGCTGGTTTATCTATAGAATAATCATGGAAGCATTCACCCAAACGTATTGCGCCGTTCATCTGATAGAGAATTCCACCCAGCACCATTCAATCATCCACTTATACAGTTAATGTATCGTTCCCTCGTATGTGGCACGCGCACATGAATGAACTCTTTTATCTCAGCTACAGAATACGCAGCAGCTGCCACGTCTCAGGACGCAGAATAAACAAGATTTAGTATAAAAAGAGCACATAATAGGTACGTGTCTCGGAGTCTCAGAGATAAGTAATTACCGAGGGAATTGGATTTGTCTATTGTTATCGCGCACGGCGGTGATTCACTTAATTAAACAAGCGGGCCAGATGTTTTCTATATTATCATAATACTGGAAGGTATTTTGTTTAGCCGGCGAGCATTGCATAGAACTTTGTTTTAAGAGAGCACGTTGTGTGCCATCTTGTGAATAGGATAGGTTTCGATCAACACAAGAGGAAAGAAATATGATTTCGCGTTCAAAGGTTTGGGACAGAGCATACATTTTAGGAAAGGCGTAAGCGCATTTAAATTACTGTATGCTACAAGAAAACTACAAATAAAACCGCCAAGTGCAAGTCGACTCGCACACGGAGGGTTTATGACTATTTCGTAAAAGGAACCCTAAAAACGTTTATTACCTATATGTAAAACTAAAAAGCTAATTATGACCTATTCACCAATCCAAGTACTAAATGCGCCCGACGCGACGTTGTTGCTTAACTTCGACGGTCGGTACTCAACTTGATATGGACGTTGGACCAGTTGGACCCCTTGATTATTATTTTTAAATTATATTTATTTTATCATTATAATTTTTTGTTAAAGTGACGATAGTTATAAGTGTTATAATTATAACATAACACCTTGTCAAAATTTCAACTGTCTACAGTCTACATAATTTCAAGATACAACAATCTTGATAAAAGTAGAGCAACAATAGTTTAGTTTAGCAACAAGTTTTTAGTATGGGAGCCTCCTTTAATTATAGATAAACGAAAATTTCGACTACCAACGTATCTTTTACGGTTCCTGAGATACAGATGCTGAAATATCAGATGGCGTTCTATCAGACAAATATAATTTATATACACATAGATAAGACTATCTTGATATTGATAAACCATTGGTCTAATATTTATCTTCTCTTCCGCGAAACCCGATATTTTTATTCCAGATTTTGTGCAGTTAGCCGCGTATTCACAGACTGCAAGTGCTCTACTATAAAAGTCACATTTACAATAATTCATAATATTTTTATTCATTCACAATAATAAAAACGTATTTAAATTTTTTATAAATAATTACCTGCGGACCTTAATAATAATTAATATAATAAATAACACATGTCATACAAAATATATATTAAAATTACACGTTTACAAAACATCATAATTAATAAAATACATTAATGACAAAAAAAATATGGTATTAGATAATATTGGTACACGTGTACCTACATGTGTATGATGTCAAAACGCTAAATTATTGTAGGACATGAATAAATTCATCCATCGAGACAGACAAGGTAACAAACAAGGTTTGAAGATCATAATAATTATATATAATATATATCATACTGTACTACTACAGATGATATTACTCATATTTTATAACTTCTTTAATATAACCGAAGAAAAAAAACGAGAGCAGAGTTTGTTGGTAGTTTATAAACACATCGTTGTGACAACATTTCTTATCAAAAGTAAACTGTGTACATTGCCTCAGTTCAAACTGAATCGCAGGAATTCGCATAATTTGAAACCACAAGTGTCTAATTAGTTTCTCCTTAGTCTAACTCTAGCTAGACTATCGAAATGTCTCTCCATTTGTGTTCACATTTCGCCCGCAACGATTATTAAACCAGTAGGTAAATTTCTGAGAAAGTAAAAGTAATTTACTAAAGTTGACTCGAAATTAAAGTTGCGAGTTCCATTAAGGCGATTGTTTGGTGCAGCCAGGCGATTGCTTGTCTTTTAAGAGGTTCGTGGAATTCGCAGTCTATGTATACTATATTTTATAGTACGTGGTAAGTAGGTACCTACTGTGGACAAAGCGAGGTGCGGTGAATATAGGTAACCTAGTTCCGATGTAGCTAGGATTGGCCAAAACTGTTTGCTTGTATGCGCTGCAGAAGTTTAGAGCGTCGGCATTTTAAAAGTTTACGTGGGGCGTTCCTCCTCAAATAAATATCACATAGCTCTAGTCTCCACTAACATAGAATAAAGTCCACTGCTGGACGAAGGCATCCCCCAAAGAACTCCATGTAGCCTGATGTAGCCTGTTCAGTTTTCCGCAGTATTTTTCACAGGGAGCTATTTAATGTCGATCCTCAAATTTTAAATCTCTAACTGGACGAAATCGTCCCGTAAAACGTTATTGCGGCAGTCCTAAAATATCTCTCTCCATCATTTATAGGTATGTATATATCATAGATCATCGTGAATATATGTATTTGTCTGCACATATTTAACGAGTCCACACGTCCTTTATGATCGTTGCAGTCCACATGGTCCTCGTAAAAGCAACTCATCGGTCGACGGCACATAACGCAATTAACTCTAATGTAACATGATTTCGTACCGGTGGTGTTTAGTTTCAAATCGCGGCTCGGTCACGAATTATGGCTGGTGACGTCATTCGCTGACTCATCATGTGTTAGAGTCGAGCAAATACGTACGTACCTCCGTCGCCGTTTCGCAGTGGTTTTCTGAATTAGGTTTGTGTTATGATGATCATAATTCATAATCGTAACTGTTTATTGGTGCTTAAAGCACTTAGGTGTACCAGGATATTTATAATTTGTTGTAATCACTTATTTATTATGCAGTTAGCTAAGTAGGTCCAACCATAACGTATCATGGTCAGTGGAAAAGTGAATTGCAGTCGTGATGATATTGTCCTGATTATTATATTATCTAATATTTATTATTTTATCTCTAAAGTATATTCTAGTCAAAGCTGAGCAATCCTCGAGTAAGTAAAGTTCATTAATATATTTGTATGTGCCTGGCAAACTCGTCTTGCCATGGAGAATCTCGGTCAAGATCAGCGTGCGCGGCCTGTTTCGGAGATTAAGCAAGTTTTATTTGCACTTACGTTATTTGTAGAGAAGAGAGTTTAAAATTAATATGCAACATCTTGCAGCTCTCCTATTTTCATTATTATTATGCAGTTGTTCGGCAAATACTGCGCAAAATAAATATTTACGACCGTCTTTACGATGAAGATGCGCGGGTGATGAATCTGTAAACAACGGGCGGGGCCGTTGTTTACAGATTTATACAATTTGTTGTTGAGACAAACTAAATAGTGCATTTTTTGAGATAATTTAGTAATTTCCCTATTTTGCGCTTGAAGAATGGCAGTGGTGTATTAGTAAGTATGCAATTTTAGACTTAAAATAAAGATCATTTTTTTATGACGGACCAAGTAACAGAATTAAATTATCGAAAAGGCAAAGACTAAAACCTAACTATAGAAACAGTAACAATGAGCGACCTCATTGCTAAGAGTGATCTCTTCCAGGCAGCTGTAGACGGAAAAATATTTTTTTTATTTATGAGAATAGATGAATCTTATATTTTTGTATATTTTATCCTATATTCTTATGATTATGTTCTCAAGATACTAAGGGTGTTTGGTCAGCACAGATAAAATTAAAATGAATATCACGTTCGTTAAAGGTTACGCACTACTGCATTGTTCCGAGCCCAACTAATGGCTGATTCAATAGGATTACGTGATACTGAATAAAACATTAAATTAAGATGTTATTACATACACTATAGAGTACAAAATGAGGTATATAACGCTTGTTCGATATTTAAAGCAGGATAAGTTATTAATACAGCGCAGCGGAATTTTTTTTGGCGCCGCCATGTTGATATTCTTGATGATTAGTGTAAAAAATAAAATTGTACTCATTCTCATATACTTTAATGTATTTTTACATCATAATGCTCGGCTATTACATACACTATAGAGTACAAAATGAGGTATATAACGCTTGTTCGATATTTAAAGCAGGATAAGTTATTAATACAGCGCAGCGGAATTTTTTTTGGCGCCGCCATGTTGATATTCTTGATGATTAGTGTAAAAAATAAAATTGTACTCATTCTCATATACTTTAATGTATTTTTACATCATAATGCTCGGCAAGAAGGTTTTACTAAGTAAGCATAGAGGCTGTGTAAGATGGTATTCGCAACACAATACATTTTTATAGGAATTCCATTTTCAAATCTCATTAAGTCACACTTTGTTTGAATTGTAAAGACTACAGTTCAAGGTATGCAAAACTCCTTGGTGAAACAATCTTTTTTCTTATAAAATGATAAGAAAACTTTTTACTGAAAAAAAAAACTGGGGAAATGGCGGCATTTCATTTAATTTGATCTGCGCGGCTGTAATAAACTAAAGTTAAAAGTTAAAAAAAATTTATTTGCCTCGCCATTATGATGTAAAGTAGAATGCTTACCTCGGTTGCAAGTAGCTATTACACCCTCGAACTATATTCTCGGGTTCACTCGATCCATTAGCGCCCTTTGCGAGCGCTCGCAAGGGCGCGAAATTGGATTGAGTGCACCCTCGAACTATATTCGCCCTCGCTTCGCTCGGGCGAGCTGCGCTCGCACTAGCGCGAAATTGGATCTTGTTCTGCAATAGCTCCCTTACTAACCTTGTGTAACAATCTACTAATTCGCTGTAGGAGCACAAGGCACACTTGGTTACGTCTATTTACAATAATGATAGGTATCTATTGAGACAAAAGTAAGTCAAAAATAGCGAACTAGCTATTAGATAATGCATGTAGGCCAGTCACATTATGTTCATAGTCTTTTTTATTATACTATTCTGTTATGTATCCGTGAAAACCTTTAATAAGCTTTCTGTTACATATCAATTTGTAAGCCTGTTAATTATAAGCCTCTGGTTTTCCTTGAAATATATATAAATACATTGTTAAGGATAAATAAGTTAAATATTACATGAATCGAAGGTAGAGTGAGCGAATCGATTATCATAGTCGAGTGACTCATACAAATGTTAGGCTAACAGACTTATCGTGTCTATGATGTTTCGTATTTCTGAATGAATTATATCTATCTTATGCGCATACCTAACACAAACCTGGCAGTCTTTTAGCTATACGAAGTTCCAAGCTATTTTGTGTATTCTCCATAAATTGGAAGGCAATAACGCTAGGCTCGGTTGTAAGCTCTGAGAAAAGTAAGGCGTTAGGCTCGGGAACCAGACTTCCAATACTGTCTGCCTGTTTGTATGTAGGCAAGGTATA
The DNA here is from genome assembly GCA_947859395.1 of Eupithecia insigniata. Lineage (NCBI taxonomy): Eukaryota > Metazoa > Arthropoda > Insecta > Lepidoptera > Geometridae > Eupithecia > Eupithecia insigniata. The sequence continues at coordinate 14,653,286 of OX402006.1, forward strand.
TTGTAGGCAGAGGCACGTAGCTCGTTTAGAGTTGCTAGATCCTAGCGTACCGTACAGTACACACGTACAAACTATATGTTTGCTATTTTATCCTTTGATACCTTGCCGTGGATTGTAAATTAACTTGGCTTTACTCACATGGAGCAATTTCCAATTCTAAATATTATTATTTTTTATTTTGCCACATGCCTTTTAGTTTAGTATTTAAGAGAAGCTAGACAAATCACATTTTCAATATCAAGAAATAGTAAAATCGTTACTTTGATTATTTAACGTTTCACGTTCTCATAATAAGGACTACCAAAACCTCTTCAAAGGAAAGTCTTTTGTTACATAAAAGACGGAGAAATAGAATCCCTGTAGTGTAAAGCTGATGTGCAAACGGGTGTGTGAGGCAATTGTTGGCGTTTCTTTGTGTTAAGGCTTTAGGTGGGTATTGGCGGGGTGGTTCCGCATCTTTATTTTCCACTCCAATCTGACTGGATGGGCTTCCTCCGCTCAGCATTTGTTGCTTGTTGCTATTAGTGGGTAACTTATGTTCACTTCGTGATGTTGTTTTTCTTCGTTACTGTTTTTGCTATGCTAAAACGTTATGGTATAAAGCAGTAACGGTTTTTACGGCGTTATGGTGTGGATGATTTTAAAAGGGAAGGTACTTATTGCATTGGTATTAGGTAGGTACACATAGTAACGAATTTATACCTGCTAAGTTTTTATTTATACTTGCCTACAGACCGAATTCCTTAAAATTGAAAAATGAACTAAATACTTAGGTACCGAACGCGAGATATTTACCGAACTATTCTCAAGTAACTGTGATTTTGGACAATAAACAGAATAGGTATCATCGATACACGGCCAGCTTGAAGCAATCAAGATCAACTAATTCAAGCTGCGACTGCATTGTGAACTACACAACTGCTCGATCTATGTACCTAAATAGAAAACTGTAGTTCACCATGCAGACGCAACTTGCCCGTGTGTCTAGGCCCTAACGTCCTCAAATAAAATACCTACTACTAATACCGCTATTTTGCTTTGATGAATGTAAAAAAAAACTGTTTCATATAAAAAATTAAATACGGTTCTACAAAGTTAATAACCTCGGTTCTCTGACACAAAAGTTACGCCTCTTTACTAAAAACTGTAATTATTCATTCGAAACACGCCACAAATTATTCTCTTTTCTGTAGACTCAAAAGTAACGTAGGAGTACTTGCAGAAAAAATGAGGTTTCATATCAAAGAAGCACTCGGGTCTCGGTTAAATAAGTGAGTTTTGATGAACACAAGCATACTCGTACGTATGACTCGAGGCGTTTTTACTTTTGCCTCCGTCGACATGGCTCGTTCGTTGAGTTGCTTCTTTGTGATCGGAACACAGGTAACTGTCTCAACTTATTACATTAATTGAAGTACTGCGGTTCCTTCAAACAATAAATCAAAGTATTTTTCTTGTTTTACCTTTCACAATTTGAGGAGTATTTTCTTTCAAAAATACTTTCGTAACAACATAGGCTGAATAAAAAAAAATAACAGTTCCCTAATTTAGTTCCCACATACCACCCGGCTCTAATTAGGTACTTACTTAAAATAATTAATTGATAAAATTAGCATTAATGTAATCAATAACATTTGTGTTTCTAATGTAATCAAGCTTTTTTGACACTAAGACCTTGAATACTCTGATTTAGAATCCAAGATATTTTCTGTTAACAAGGACTTTTATGAACGAAAATTTAACAACAACTGCTAGTAATAACAGAGAACAACAAGGTAACGACAAAGTTATCACTAAAAACTAAAACACAAGCTTCAAACAAGCATAATCTCACATGTGTAGCAAAAAATGTTAAAATTTTAATTCGAAAACGAACGCGGCATCATTTAAATGATAAATGAAAGGTTTCAAAAACAAAAATTGTTTCGACCTTCTGTGCTTTGGTTCAATGATACCAATGTCATTAAATATTTTCCACCAATTAACAACTAACTACTTTGGGTAAAAACAAAAAAATATCCAAAATTTTGAATCGGTGTATGTACAATGTCCAGTATAATAATCATTTGCACACGTCACTCGATCCGTAATTAAACTAAATCTGCAGCTATTCCACCGATACCAACATAATATATGTAGGTCTCTACATCTCTACACTATAAGTTCTCTGTCTAATTATACTTGACAACCTCTCTGAGGAACTTAAAAGCAAGAACCTTTCCATTCCGAACTGATTTGATTTCCTTTGCTTTAAGTATTTGCGGAAATGGGTAATGTTGGCCACACTGCATCACTCTAGTTTTCTTAGGTTCGTTGAACTTCAACACCAACGTGTGTTACAATAAAACGAAGTTCATATTTATATTTGGTTCCAACCACTCCACAAATTAAAGCGTGGGAACATTACCTACTGCTTTGTTTATTTCAGGTATTCACATCACAATTAAAAACTTATTGTATTTTAGGTATGCATTCAGTGCCCGTGAAGTATTCTATCCGCACGGACGTGAGCTCTTGCAAAGCTAACATATTTCTGAGGAATAAAATAAATAATGCTGGACTATTTACACATCACCATCACCAGCGTAAACAGAGCTGGTTGTGTTATGTTACTGAGGAATCGTCAGTTCAAACTATTCCACCATCTGAACCCACCTTGGGTTCAGATGGATAACTTTTCTGTCAATTATCTGTATAACTCTATTTCATACATCGTCCTTTATGTTGAGCTGTTCAAACTATCTCTGAAACAGTTTTAACTATAACATTCACTGAAGACTGTTTCAATCAAAAACGCAATCTGTCGATGCAGTATTTTAGTACATTTTAATCGTATGAATTCTAGCTAATTTAGTCTGAAACGTTCAATTGGTGCAATTTAGCAGTCCACGTTACACGACTAAATATGCGCAACTGCTAGCTTACCCAGGCCACTATGGTACATACTAGAATACATAGTATTTCTTTTTTATGCAAAGTTGTGTAAGTCGTAATTCTCGTCTCTTCGTCATCTCAGTCATCATCACCATCGGGACGAACATAATACTTTTCTATATTTTTGATACAGTTATGGATAAATATAGAGGTGCTTACTGAGACAGCATTTAACATAAAATAAGTAAAAAATAGCATGGACAGAAAGTAGAAGATTTATGAGTTAGGTTCGTTTTGGTCCTTCGAGACGATTTACTCCCTTTTGCGAGCAAATTAAATGATATAGCTTGGAACGTATCGCTTATAAACAGCACAACGTTTTAGGTCTATGTAGTTCGCGTGTACCGGACGCATTGCCCTACTTTAAGTAGATTTGCTGTTTTAAACACAGATAAAATGTTGCATCGTGTATTTAACGTTAAACTTTAACGGCGAGGCCGTGAAAAAACCACTTCCGGTTTTGCGGAAATAGTTTTTGAAACTTTACGGTTTCTTTTTATGCTACCTATTTGAAGACTTAATAAGCAAATGGCCAACGGAATGTTATGTGGTAAGCGACGGCCTATCACAGTTTTTTTTTCGAAAAATAAAAACATAAAGCAGAGTACGTTGTAATACTCTTTCCTTTGTCTATAGTATCATTAACTGCAGCTTATCCCCGTCGCACTCGCTTTTTAAGAACTGTATGGTATGTTATACCATATCATAAATTTCATCTAAGTACACAAAAGATGAATCTTTTTGTCGTTATAAGAAGACAAACATTCATCTAAACTTTCGCCTTTATTTAAATTACTTTTATTATAAACTGTCGCCATAAGTAGTAAGCAAGTTCCCTTTCTGAGTAAAGAATAATCCTATACTCATGAAGGTGATAAAAAAATGACATGTCTTACACAGTAACATAATCACTCTTAAACTGTACCACAGACCGCAAGATTTATTCACCTGGGTAATGTCTTCTACTGATACCTCAACCACAATCACATCACACCAATATCCACCATAAGTTTGAATTGATGTATGAAGGTATTTGTCACTTCTTCGCACCAAAACAATTGTACGGATCGGGCTGAATTTTGCATAGACCTGGAATAAAACATTATGCTACTTTTTATCCCAAAATTGTGATATAATAAACATATGAATGCTTCCCGAGAAGTCGCGGGCGGAAACTTTCAATTCATCACTCACAAAACTAGCATTAATTTACGATTCATATTTGTAGATGGTTAAAGGTAGCCTAATGACCGGGGTGGTCACCCCTGCCCCTGATTGAAGGTTAGCTCGTTAACCACGCGTGCCACACTTGGTTACTGTTATTCATGTGTTTTTTCATTACCTATATGTATTTGTTGCCTGTCAAAGTTTACTTACGTTTTCCAATTCATCATCGGTTATCGATTGCAATAGTGTCCATTCATAAAAATGATGTGTTGAATGATTGCCGTCGCGCAGTCTCACATTAAAGAGTCATATTTTCGCAACGCAATTCACCGAACTAAATAACACTGGTTTCTCTGAAAATATTAGATCTTTGATCGAAACCAGCCTTTCACTATTGGACAAGACATGTGCATGCGCAAGACGCGCGCCTAGACTAGACCTACATATGTAATGTACATAATGTCTGGAAGGAGAGAAGGCAACTTTACCCTTACTAAGAGATACATCGGGTTTAAATTTAATTTTATTATGAGTGTACTCAATAGATCTTTGGGGCTTGTGGTCCGCAGAGCACGGTTTTTGGCTGCGTGATGTGTCGAATTAATTTCAGCTTAAGGAAACCTTTGCCTACATACCGTACGTCATCAGCAGCGTTTCCGTAGTACCTACTTGATTAGTCTGAGCGCCTCGCACGTTGGAGCGAATAACCGATTCTCTTTGTGGAGGCTAGATATCGCTCGCCTCGTGGAAACTAGCCAAAATTGAATACACTGTCAACATTCTGCAGTAGGGCATCTGTTGCTGTACCTAACCTCTGTTTTATTTTTATTTGTAGCATATTCACTAACTTTAAATGAGACAAGTTTTAAATACTGCAGAGAGCGAGCGGGTGCGCGTTAAGATAAAGGGTACCTTCCATTAATTATTAGATTTTATTCATTATTCCTTAGCACTACCGCCATGCGCCATCCGCACGATGATGCGCGCTCACTCAGCACTGACGCCTCTATTTCATGTTTTTCGGTGACTTTCTCTTTCAGCCGAATTTCGCTGAATCGAATCTTTAAATCTGATTGGGCTGTACAACAAAGGCAATTTTTACACGCCTTTCACCATTAAAACATTATAGACCTTTCCACAATTTCAATGGAGGATTTTACCTTCCGATTAGTGTGTAACCTTGTATGAGGTTTCAGCTCAAGAAACATTGTAAAATTGTTAAACAGTTTGTATTTGTGTAGTGTTGCTCATAGTTTAACTTTAGGAACACCTTCCGTGAATGATGATACTGGTGGGCATCCGCTGCGTTGTCTCGACCCGCCCTTGACCCGCCAGGTTTGGGCATAACTCAATTACACGGACATTACGGCTCGCTGGCCTGGAACGGGCTCGCTGCACTCTGTCGACGACGACATATAGCTTTAATACGTGTTAGATACTGTTTGTAAACTCATCTACATTGCTTATACGAATTCTACGCACTTATTTTCTTTTGGCTCATGCACGCCTATGAAGTTCCCTTATTGTTGACAGTTTAGTGAATGAAGACTATATAATATTGACATGTATCTAAATTGTATTAAATTTATATTTAGATAGGCAAAATAAACATGTATTAGACACATAAGTGATATTATAATGTGCTAGTGGTTTCTTTTTCACTTCTTCCACTAGTGGACAAAAAATTGAAGTGAAGAGAATATCAATAACACCTTATTTCTTATTTGATAATAATAACTATGTTTATAGTATACAATTTGACTTGTTTAAGTGCTTATTTTGTAAGCCTAAAGAAATAAAGTTATTGATTCTGATTCTGACTGAATGACAGAAAGCAAATTTTCGTTTACATAGTCTTTTAAAAATAGCGATGCATATTTTACGACTCTAAAACTCCCGATAGGTATTGTACTTACAAAAATTATATTTTTATCACGCTGACACATCATGTAACGAAGATTATTCTAGTTGAATTTTTCATGAAATAGTATAAAACCTGTAGTTTACAGTAACTCAGTCTGTTTTTCTTTATATCCGGCAAAAACGCGTGTAATGCCGCGGGCTGAAGCAAGTAGCTAATGAAATAACAAAAATAATATTAGTGTGTTAAATATTCGAATGCTAAAATAAAATCATTTAGACGCCTGAGTATACATATCTGTAAAATAATACAAAATTTTGAGCAAAAATAATTAAATCTCATACACAACAACAAAACTAGCTAGCTGAGCTAACTGAACTAAAGCAAAAGCTAAACTAGGTACAAAAAAAAACAAGAGCGTCGTCGGAGTATAGCCATTGTAGCTGCGTAAAAACTTAACAGATCAAACTAATCTAGAGCTGGGGCCAAACCATGTCAAATGCTTAATCAGCCGATAATTTTGAACAAACATAAGTTGACTAGATTAAATTGATATTTTTCCCCTTGGGATTCACATTAGGTCAGACTGACAGTTTTACTGGAACGACAAAGGTGTCGGATGCATGTTGACTATAATATGTATTTCAATAGCGCTGTTCATATTAGAACTACCCGATAAAACTTTTGTTCTATATATTTCATATACATATGTATGTATGTATTATTTTTGTTTCGGTAAAACTGTCGGTCCGACTTAAGGCACAGTAATGCGACACTAGCGCCACTCTTTATTTTTTCTTGTATTATCGTTATGGAAAATAATAAGCAAAAGTTCTCACCGCCAATTGATTATACCCAGAATAAACTATTTTTCGATGCCTCTGTAACAGTTTTGTTTCATTTAGTATTAGCAGAAAATGGTTTATTGCCCTCGGTGGCCACCAAATGCCATAAACAATTTTCTGCTAATGTGTCTTTCGGTAATTATTTTCTATAACGATAATACAAGAAAAATAAACAGTGGCGCTAGTGTCGCATTACTATGCACCTTTAGTCCGACCGACAGTTATAACGAAACGAATATAATAAATATGTATATGAAATATTAGTTTCGATGTAACCCATCATAACGGACAAACGGCTTGATCCGGACAATAATGACTTGAATTCTGTTATATTTCGCATTCAATCAAGATGAGCTAGCTTGATTAAATTCCTTACAAAGATTACCTCCTATGAACTCGAGACGATAATGAAACCGTTTGGATTGGAACAAGGAGCTGGGACTGCGGTGGTATCGATCGCTGCGCCAGCTACGGTGACCACTCGTCGTCACCATCACCTGATACCGTGCTCTGCTGATATACTGATAAGAAGTGTCTTTCACGCCTGCTCCTGATACTCGTAGCTTAACCGTAGCGACAATTCTCTTGAAAGCTACTTTAGAAACTATCCCTTGATAACTAATGGAAAAGGTTTCGTGTGTATACCTATTTACATTACAAACTATACCAAGAAATCAAATATTCTTTATTTCCATAGAGACTCAGTTAAATGTCACTGGGAAACGGCGCCGTTCTTATCTGCGACACCGTAATAATAACTTCTGACAACTGTGCATGTCCTTAAAACTATCATTCATTTCTTTCAGAAAATGCCTATCTCCGGCTGCTGGGCAGTGAATACATTTATTAAGATTTGAAATCAATCACACTAACTGTACGGCTATCGGACAGTAGCTTGAATTATCTTTCTAGCTAGTGAATTAATAATGCTAGTGGTTCTGCTCTCTTATTAACCAGAGGATAATTATCTGATCTATAACTAATAATTGCCTTTAAGAGCGTCTGGTCGAAGCGACGCGTGACCCGAGAGCTGGTGAGTATCTGGCGCAGCGCATCAGCATTGCCATACAGCGGGGCAATACAGCCAGCGCGTCTTGAGATGGGTTCGCTTCCGATTGTTATTGATATGGATCAGTTGAGTCAATAACCTCTAGTCAAGAGAACAATGACCTCTAGATATATACTTTTTTTTTTCTATTTATCAGGGAAACATACAGTTGTTATAAAATACATTAATAAAAATACTTAACTAACACTGAAACCAGCAAAGTTTCCACCATTAAAATTTTGCAAAAGTCTGCAGTTAGCTCAACCATTTTAATTGTAAATACTTATTTTAATTTATATTTTTCTTGGTTCAACTTTCATCGAATAGGTTTGAACGTTCATTATAATCACAAAATCAAATTAGCGAAGTGTATTACCGCCTTTTTGTTTGTTAACTCGATAAAATCGCACCCTTTCATCAAAATAAATGTTATTATTTTTGATTTAAATATTGTATACTAATGCGTTTTGAGTTGTCGATGCGGCCACTGCTTCGTCTCTAAGTCGTGCTGTAAAGTGAATTTATATGAATCAAGTACCATAAAAGAGCGGCATCTAATATTACTTTTTATTGAAAAACCCCATGCACTTAGTTTTCTACTTTCTACACTACGTGAAGAAAGCCAGGCTCTTCAATCTCTCAGATCTTATTTCCACTCGAACCAGATTTACTGTCGTCTCGTGTCGGCACCGTCCTCGGAGACAGTGACATCATCCATGACGTCATCACTGCAATTACTCGGGATCACCACGAGCGAGCATATTATCCAGTCGCTTAGCCGAGCTGTTCGTAAATATTAATGGTGTGCTAGTAAATTGGATTTAGACACGTAATCTTGTTAAAGATGCTTCTCTAGCATATTTACCACCCACCATACCCACGAAAATCACATAATATCAGGTTTTCGTAGAATTAGTAAAATCTACTGCGAATATATATAAAGCTGCATCGGGCTCATATCATCATTTATATTATTATATAGAAAGGCAGTTAGTTCTTGGAACTGATGCGTCTGCAAGTTTTCATCAATGAAGTTTCTATGTTTGTTCTGACTATTCATGAAGGAAACTCTTTCAATCAGGGGACATTGTTCACTGAATCGGTTTACTAATTGACCTGTTCGTAGCCGGTTCGGTTCATCATAATCATGAGCCCGTACACGTCCACTGCTGAACATAGGCCTCCCCCAAACGACGCGACGAATAGCGGTCCTGAGCCGCCTCCAACCAACGACTCCCTGCGACCGCTACGATGTCGTCGGTCCACCGAGTGGGAGGTCTTCCCACACTCCGTTTCGCATTGCATCGCGGTCGCCTTTCATGCGTGGATATTTCATATACCATCATCTCGCTAGACCCAAACTGATAGTAACTTGGATTTGTTATGCGTAACATCATCATCAGCAAGACGTATACACACTGCTAAACATAGGCTTCCTACAAATAACCTCATGTAGCGGTCCTGAGCCACCTTCATCCATCAACTCCCTGCGACCGCTACAATGTCTTCGGTCTATCGGGGAGGTCTTCCCACACCGTTTCGCATTGGATCGCAGTCGCCAAATGAGAATTTTTATTTATGGGTGTATCATCAGTATTATATTGTCGAAATACATATATACATACATATACATAATATATATCTCAAAATACATCCAAAAGTTATTCTAATAAGTTTTAAGAGTTATTCTCATATTAACGTTTTTCTGACGCTACATCGGTAAAACCATCTCTTCCCCATATCAAAAACCTAATCTCTATGTGCGCAGCATAGCTCTTCAGTATTTTGTTTAGTTGCATATTAAAATTATTAATTAAAATCAATCCAGATTTTTTTGTTTTAATTTAACAACGGAAAACAAATCCGATAACAGTTTTATCGTAATGTTGTTTTAATGTCACATGATTACTATTTTTACGTTGATATGAAAACTAATGAGCAGTCTCATTTATTTTTGTTTTATCTGAATTAAATAGCTTATCAAATAAATTAATTATATATTTTTTAATATAAATATGGTCTAGGTACTTGCTGCCAACTGCTTTTAAAAAGTAATACGTAATTACCTGTTTGTAACTCATAAGGAACACTCATTAGCGAGTTCGTTTTCTACAGCTTCCGCAAATATTAATAAATATTTTGATTATAGCTTCTTTCTGGACCCAAGAAAAGCCTGATAATAAGTTGTATACTCATCGTCTACCTTTCACAGAGCAACGCTCATGTGCCCTCTGAAGTGTTACTCTGTGAAAGATAGACGATAGCCAGCCGCCATGAGTGCGGTCTAAGGTGCTCTGTGCGCCCGACATTTATGAAATGCAGTACATTTGCGCAGTGATATCGTATTTAAGGACAGCACAAAATAAGCATTCAAATATAAACTCGTAATCTTTAAATAAATTTTACGGTTACAAAATGTCTTACCAGGTTTTATTGCAAGCTTGAAGCGAGTTGCCCGCGAGCTGTGTTTAACAAGGCTACGAACCTCTCCTAAACGGAAACGGATTTTCCCAAGCAGATTTGTTGTGGTTTCACGTAGAATGAAATGGAAATGGGGCACGCTATGAGTGAGAAAGCGCGTCTAACCATCTAATACGAAGCTGTCATGTGGCTGTGTGTGTGTGTGCTTGGTGTTGGCACCATTTTTTGATATTTTTTCGTACCTTCCGATTAATTTTGAGTAAACGATTGATTTAAAAAATATTTTTGATTTTATATAATGTTGAATATATTTAGGATGTTTGCAGTGCGACAGATATTCGTAAAAAATCATGCATAAAAAATCGCTTGAAGATTATTCGATCAGGTGGTCAAAATTAGTTTCGCTCTCATTTAAATATCATTATGTTTTTTCAAAAACTAAACCGCTGCAAACATAATCGTAGCTATTTTTCATCTGATTACGTATGGAATATTTCAATAAGACCGGGGAAATAGTTTACGAATGAAGCGGAAAGTACGTTTGTATGGGGAATAAGGCTATCGTTCCATTCTTCGAGTAAGTGTAACTTTATTGAGACGTTGTTCTTTTGCCAGCTTAATATTTTTGTTGCAACCCCGACTAAGGGTGGGATGCATAATTGAGGATATAGGTATTTTACGTAATTATAATAAACTCGAATTTCACATTTCTAGGGGGATAAACAGGACCTTTTTTCCCGTAAATCTCCCATGGGAATTTGCTGTCAGGACAAAAAGTAGCCTGTGTCCATCCTTTCAACTAACTCTATGCCAAAAATCAAGTCGATTGATAGCTTAGTTAGGGCGTGAAGGAAAGACAAACAAACAAACACGCTTTCGCGTTTATAATATTAGTTAATAATAAATAATGCTGGATTGTCCAGACAGCATCATCTAGCCCCAAGCTAAGCAGCTAATTATGCGTTCTTCAATAATTTACTTGTTGTCCTAAAAATAGCAGTAATGCCTCAAAATGAGACTAGAGACCCTGCTATAGAGGTCCAGGCAGACAGATTTTTATCTACCTTTCTATCGGTCAGTCACCCCAGACCTCGGGGATTTGGCAATCCGTGACAGTCGGCAGTACGCAGTGGATTGGAGGAGTGCCAGAGCTATCGGGTCAAGGACGTGTCTTGTTTGCTCAGCAGCTTTGGTTTTGGGTGTATCGCTCATGGAGATGACAGTCGCCAAACATTAAATGAATTGTGAATGCCAAACCAAGGGTTAAATTACTCAGTTAAAAATTTAAAGGCTTCTTCTAAAACGTACTTGCAAACCTTTTTGTGTAACCAAACTGGAATCGCGTATGGTGTACCGTACCCATCCGTACCCATTGAGTTCAAACGAGACCCTATTACTCAGATTGCGCATGTCCGCACTTTAGGAATGTATCTAAGACCTGGTAACTAGTAACACAGGTTTCAAAACGTATCACTGGCACCAGTCTCTAACAAACAGGTAGGTATCTGTATTTGCTATACTACACCTAGCTATAAGAATTCTGTAAAAAGACCTTTTGTGATGAGAAATTAAATGAATTCTTGTGTTGTTGCCTTGCACCTGTCATTTTGGGTCCACATGTGGCTTTTATTGGCTGTTTTAATTCACCACTTAAACCGTAACAGCCGTAAGAGTGCTTCACGGCAGCAATTAGCCCTGTAGAAAGTACTTCACGTGCCCTTTCAGAATAATACGACATGGTCCTATTATAATTTTACAGCACAAGGCGAGCTTCCAGGAACGTGAAACTGTGTCAAACTATCTATCTATTCGGTATGTAGTGTCAAACTATCATCATCATAAAACATTCACTGTTCAGTTTTACCGGTACTATGAAGTCATCAGCTGTTTTGAAATCGCTATAGGTTGATCTTACATATTCGAGAACGTTTGCGTAATTTTCACAAACAATGGAAATTAGTGCATTATCATTACGCGCTCTCAAGACAAGGCTCTACCGAGGTAGGTCCATGCCTTTTTCTTTTAAGACTGGATGAAAAACACCATTTTAGGCTTTTTTTTAAATTCACAGCAAATTAGTCACGGCAAATATTAAAAAACGTAGGTACCTTTTTCTTCACCAAGCAGCATTGTGATTTCCGGTAAAATTACCGGAACATGAGGCAGGTCGGGCGCGGGACAGTGCACCGTAAAACAAATTTATAGAATTGGGCTCGGTACCAGCGCCTCAAATTCTTAAAATGAAGAATGATACTTTGAAAGAAGTTAGGAATAAATTATCTTCTATAAGCCCATAACTTCTACATTAGCATCTGTTTATTATCCTTCACACCATAACTTTGAATGTTTCCCATTGTCCCAACTGTCTCCAGATGCTACACCATTGGAGATGTGCCAATGGAGTCAGGGAGGCTCTCAAAGTCAAGCGGTTCTCAGAGGCAGGCTGAGGTCAGGGTCATGGTTTTTCGTCGTTGCGTCCCAATACGCGGTGAAAAGTTATGGGATCCTCTTGACAATGCTATTGTTTAGTTCCATTTCGGTGTACTTGTAGATGTAGTTTTCAGTGTTTAATGCTCTGGCATAATGTGGTGATTGTTACTTGCAATATAATATTTTTATCAGCCACGAGGACGACACGGAAGGTACGACAGTGGAAAGCGCCACGCTATCGAGTCACTCGTTCCATTTTAGCATGAGCTTTAGACGCGCGCTTCGAAACGCCTGTGTGTAGTCTAACAGTGCTTCAATTGTCCATATGTGGCGAACCATAATTCTCAAAGTTACCTCTGCTTTTCGAATCAGACTGAATATGCTTTTCCAGAGCATAACAGTGCTGAGCTGCGTTGCTAAAGTGATCGCAAACACAATCAATAGCATCACTTACAATTAATTAGTGATAAAATGTCGCAGCAAAGTCTAGGGCGCGGCGAAGTTGGCGTCCCATAACTCAAAGCTCTGGGTGTCAAGTATCAAGTGAAAAACGTCTGACCCATTACGAAGGGCATAATTTAACAAGTGGAGTGGATTCCCATCCCCTTGCAGTGTCAGCGGGTAACGAGGGTAGGGCCTAATGCTCCAGTGCACGGAATTGCCGCAGACAAGCGAGTTATTGTCATACAGGAACGCCCTTTTACAGTTTTAACTAAGGATGGGAGTTATTGGATATTTTGCCTACCAGTTATTAGTTGGGTATTTTGTTTCAATACCGCTAGTACCAACTGGTACCCAATAACGTTACAATACTCTATACCTGTCCTGATTTCTACCCAATATATTTCTAACCGATTTGGTTAGAAATACCAAATACTTGAAAAATGAAAATGAAAAAATGAAAAATTATTTATTTGTGCATTGAGACTTACAACAATTTAAATAAAATAAAAGTATTTATAATTGTAAGCCCGATAAAGTGTTTATTTAGAAACGGCGTGACGTGATCTCTAAATGGTATATCAAAGCAAAAGCGGGCGCAGGCATTTTGGACTCGCTGAACCATTCTTTGCGTTCTTTTAAGTAAACGGGGTCCTATTACTACGTCTGCATAGTTCAATTTGGACAACACAATAGATTCTACTAGCTGAATGCGTAAATCATTACTAAAGGTACGGTCTCAGTCTGTAGAGGACCTTCAGTCTGTAGAAGCAGTTCCTAATGGAATCAGCAACATGCTTCTCATAGCACAGGTGACTGTCCACTAGAAGACCGAGGTTCCGTGCCTCGTAGACACGCTCTACTGATTCACTCATTAGTACCACGCTCTGCGTAGGTCTAAGACGCTCTATCTGATGTTTAGAACCAAAAATTAGGTATTTAGTTTTGTTCGGGTTCAATAAAAGACTATTTCTGCTTGACCATAGAGCTATGTTAGATAGGTCTTTATTGAGTTTCGCTATTGTACAATCCATTTGCGAGGGTTTGCAGGAGATAAAAACCTGAATGTCATCTGCGTAAACATGAAAATTGCAGTGCTTAATGACACTTTGCACGTCAGCACAGAAAATAATGAATAGAAGAGGTCCTAAAAATTGATCCCTGCGGAACCCCTTGTCCGACAGGTAAAACGTCTGAAAATAAGTCAGCACCCTCATTACGAACTATCTACTACTTGTTGCAGCTACATAACTTTACGGGTGAACGGTCCGCTAGTACCTATGCGTAGATGATAGTTAGGTAAGTATAGGTATTGAAGCGTTGGGTAGTTACGGCTCACGGTCGGTTAGGCGCGAAGCTCACTTTGCACAGTTATTCCCTAGCGGTGTGCGGATTTTACAATAGCGTTAGATATTTTAGGACCATGCTAACAGGTACTGAGTTAGTTATTGAATACCGGACTCATCTCTAGTTTTAACTAGCACAATATTACATACAGTTAAAGGTAATAGTAATATGTAGTTATTTTTACAGGCTGTAGTCTCTAGTTCGTACTCTACTGCCTGCGGCTTCCCCCTTTGGTACCTAGTTACAGAATAGCCTGCAGCAGTCAGGGATATACTGGACTGTAATCTATGCCCGAAGATCTGTACTCGTACTATAAATTCATAATTCATTTATTTATTGCGTCACATTTATTTATACCTACCTATTAGTTTAACATATTGTGTGAATTGGACTATAGTTCCGGATATAGCTTATTGTAATAAGTTCAAGTAAACAAACTGAACTTTCTGGATATTCTCTACATTATTATTTGCTTTTCCCATAGTCCTTATCGTTAACTATCTCGCATCCACGCAAAATGTTGTAAATGCTTAAACTCAAATTATCTAGAATTTTGTAGGTACATATTAAAAAAAAATTGTACTGAATTTAAAATTTCCTCTTCAGTATTAATCCGACGTTTTTCAAACGCGATCCCAGTAACTTTCAACTTCCATATAACGAGAAAATTAAAGGAATTACTGGATCCCGTGGAAATTACAACTTAAGCTCGGTGTCGAATCCCGAGCTTTCACAAGAATTAATGAAGCGCCTCGGAATAATTTCTGTTTCATTCAATAGTATGAAAATGTCAAATATTTGTGAGTTATGGCGTCACAGCCTAGCTCAGTATGCAGCTGGTTCAGTTTAGGCCTCGCTAAAGATGTGATCTGAAATTCAATATTACGTTGTAATAATTTTTATATAATCCTAGCTATGAGTGAGAAAGCATTTGTTTTGTTTTATTCTACTTATTGTTTGATTTTTCTGCTGTCTCTATGGAAAAGGCTATGTGACGAATTTACATTAACCAAAATAATAAAATGGAATTGTGGCGAATTCACACATACTTTTTCGTGACGAATTTAATTTGTGGCAAAATGTACAACAACCCGATTAAGAACGCAGTGGCAAGAAAAGTCTACAAAATTCGGATTTTCATGGCGGCTTTGGGGCCGCCCCCAAAAACACAGAAAAGAAAAATGTGTTACTAACGTGATAAATTAAAAATAATGATGGTAGTTAAATGTATCTTTATCCGAGTAAATGAAACTATCCCGGTAAAGTTGTTCAAGGTAGAAATAATATAACTTAGGCTGTAGAAAGAAGAGCATTTTATAGCCAGAGTAGTATTTTTCTAAAGCAGTTAGTTTTAGTACTTGATATCATTCAATAGTCCTAATAAAGTCAGAAGTATAGGGTTAAATTAAAAACCCTTTGTCTACCTTCAGCTGTAAAATTATTGATGTACCTACCTAACTATCGTCTCTCCCCGTGTCGCGGGTAGGTATCGAAGTTAACCCGGATTAAACAGGGTTTATCTAACCGTCAGTAATTTGTTTCAGGTAAGGAGCCGGCTACTCCCTGATGATTTATGGTGAGCCTTCGGTCTGATTAGGGCTCTATCCTAACAAAATGGATGGATAAAAGCTTTAACGGCTATTGTTTGGATATGTTACTTGTAAATTATACGACAAAGCGTCTGAAATCCTAAAGGCTAGGAAAAAATATAGATTTTTAATATTTACAAAAGTGATGAACAAAATTAGCATTGCCATACAGCGAGGCAATGCAGCAAGAGCGTCTTGGGGACGCTTCCGACTGGTATAGATATGGACCAGTTGAGCTATCTGTAGATTGTTTGCAACAGTCTGCAGTTAGCTCAATTGTTTCAATTGTAAATACTATTTTAATTTGTTTATATTATTTGATTGTTATTTTCTTTGTTAATAATGAAAAAAATGTGTGATTAATAAATCAAGTAAATGTCATACAAATGCAATGGAATATAATACTTTTAAACAATGATTTATTTACAAATTATGAGAAATAAAGTGTACAGCATACAGCGTGGCAGTGCAGCCAGCGTCTTGGTATTGATATGGATCCGTTGAGATATCTGTAGATTGTGTGCAACAGTCTGCAGTTCGCTCAATTGTTTCAATTGTAAATACTAGTTCTAATAGGTTTCTATAATTTTATTGTAATTTTAATTTTTTATAGACAAATAAGTACAAATACATAATTACAAACACTGGTTATAATTGGAACAGTTGAGCTATCTTCACTCTGCAGACTGTTATTAATTTAACTTGGATTCATAATTTTTTTATAAATTAATGTTTGTTAAGATATTAGACTAGTTGGAATTTATTACATATTTGTTGAATAAATTTTTAAAATTGTATTCAGGTTGAATCATCGTCTTCAAAGAATACGTAAAAAAATAATACACATGTACTTGTCACAATCATTTAGGTAGGTAGATTATATATGTACAGTTTGTCAGAACATATCTTTTTCATGTACACCGTCGTCCTACTCGAGTCTAGCATTCGTAATGTTAAGCGAACTATAATATGCAAATTGTTATTAGGTACCTACTCCACGGAATAATATTACTTCAGAAATATTCAAATGTAAGTGAACCCGCGATACAGTTATACTGCTGCAGTTGTATTCACGTATTTACAAGGTACACTCAGTATCAAAAGTAGATAGATGGATTATTACTTTACTAGCTGCTGCCCGCGCCTTCGCCCGCGTTTTATCGGCATAAAACAATAGCCTATATGTTATTCCAGGTCCTAAACTATACCCATACCAAATTTCAGCCCAATCAGTTCAGTAGTTTTTGTGTGAAAGAGAAACAAATATCCATACATCCCTCCATTCAAATTCAAACTTTGCTATTTATAATATTAGTAGGATTGTACACCAATAATTATAAAACTAACATAACATCTGTTATATTCATTTACATCATAATGCTCGGCAAGAAGGTTTCACAAATTAAGCAAAGAGGCTGTGTAAGATGGTATTCGCAACACAGTACATTTTTATAGGTATTCCATTTTCAAATCTCATTACGTCACACTTTGTTTGAATTGTAAAGACTTTACAGTTCAAGCTATGCAAAACTCCTTGGTGAAACAATCTCTTTTCTTAAAAAATTATAAGAAAACTTTTTACTCAAAAAAATACTGTGGAAATGGCGGTATTTCATTTAATTTGATTAGTGCGACTATAATAAACTAAAGTTAAAAGTTAAAACTGTAATAAACAAGTTTAAAGTGGTAGTTCAGTATGTCAAGTACTTCATCAGATGAAGAACTGGTCCGCACGCCTGATTTATGTCATTTCGAAGCAGAAGATGTTGTACAAAATCTTTTAATAAATAAATAATTTTTCTAATAAAAATTACATTCGGTCATACCTAAGTATATAAATGTTTTATTTGCCGGGCCATTATGATGTAAAGTAGAATGCTTACCTCGGTTGCAAGTAGCTATTACACCCTCGAATTATATTCTCGGGTTCATTCGATCCATTAGCGCCCTTTGCGAGCGCTCGCAAGGGCGCGAAATTGGATTGAGTGCACACTCAAACTATATTCGCCCTCGCTTCGCTCGGGCGTCTAAATATCTCGGGTGCACTCAATCCAATTTAGGGCCCTTTGCGAGCTGCGCTCGCACTGGCGCCAAATTGGATCTTGTTCTGTAATAGTTCCCTTACTACCCTTGTGTAACAATCTACTATTATTGTACAATTTTAATTTATAATTTCCACATTGTTTCATTTCTATTTTTTAGCGTGTACAATGCTTTGAATACCCATGACGCCCATGGTGATGTTCAACAGCGCGTGCAGGGCTGCGGCGCGGGCGGCGGGTGGTAACTAGGCGGGTACGGCCCGCTCCTGCAATGTTCACCACTAATTCAATGCGTTACTTTAGTACGAAAATTTAGTAGTAAGTGGTAATGCATCTACATATCTACCTATCTAAACACGGGGATTTATATACGTAACAATAATGATAATTGATGCATTGCAATAGGGTTGTTTTTGTTAACATCTACTAATGATGCTGACTGTACCTATTCTTGTAGGTACAGTACCCATTTTCTTGTCTAATTTCTTTGAGATTGATGAAGAAAAATATCTTTTTGTAGAACTTTAATTAGGCGTACTTTTAGGGTTAGACCCAAAAGTAATTTTATCTCTAACACCATCCTCTACCTTCAGGGTTCTCTGTAATTTTTAGCTATGTTAATTTTATACAATTTTACGCTATGCCGAAGTCGTTTGAAGCAATAATAATAGATCTTCAAAGAATATTGAGGAAGTGTTCGTTTAAAAACAGGTAACTAAGTAATTGGCTAATCTTCTCAAAAGGTTAGTTAAAAGTTGATCTTAATTTGGTTAAAAGCTTCCCGGGTAAGTGATTGAACGTCGACCTCTTATCTTTTAGCACGGATAGGTATTACATATTGGATACTAAAGAGTTTATGAAGCTCTTACATTGTTAGCTCTTAGCTGAGCTGATGCAGAATCATTAAATTTGCAAGTTCTGTATTTTCTTTAATAGCGATTATAAAAAAGATATAATTTTCTTTTTTATAACTTAGATAGTCGAACTATAAAACTGCTGTAATTCGTTCGTTGATCCTGGCCTTATGTTTTTTTTATGATCAATTATGTACTTTCTTCCGATATACACTTCTATACTCATATTATAGAGAAGTAATTACTTTGTAATCTTTGGAATTTACTGTAGGCTATTCTTATTATTATTTCTCTCTTTTGAGCAAAACCGCGGGCTGAAAGCTAATTTTTTAGAGACTTCCAGGCAGCAGTTTTCAGGGCAAACGCCTCCGCTCTCTTGAGACGTCCCTGTTTTCTAATCCTCTTTTTTGCGCCACTTACAATTTGGTCCAGTGATAGACTGGGCGCGTCTGTCAATTCCAATATCATATACAAATTGACAATGTTCTAACCATCACGTTCACAAGACAACAATAACGTCCAAGTTCGACGTTGGCGTGAAATTCGATTAAGTTTACATTGTCGATGCCCCAGCCGGACTTCCCAGATATTGAGCTGGCAACACAACTAGCTTAGTGTTGCAAGTTTACTGGAGATCTCCACGCAAACAGTAAACTTGGGTAGGGGTGGTTATAGTTTGTTACTTAGCTGCTGAAGATATAACGTTAGGAACAGTTACGTTTGTTGGGGCTAGTTTGTGTTTACGGTAAGCAGTAAAGCTGCTGAAGTGAGACTCATTATTTTTAGGCATTGCTGTCCCACTCCTGGGCACAGCTTGTCATCCTAGGCCTTTCACGTGGCTGCCTAGACTAGACCTTTTGATAAGAGCACTATTTTTTGATTTTTCAATATTCATTCTTCGTCGCCACCTGAATTTACAATTACATAGCAGTTCTGTATCGTCTTCAGTATAAGGTACCTATTTATTTTTATTTTTATAGTTCATTTATTGTATCTGTAGTCAGTCTCAATTACAATGGACCACTTGGTATCATTCCTCCAGTCTCATTCACTAATCCAGTTCACTGAACAAGTTACATTTATTTCCTTTTCGTATGTTAGTATAAATAAATAAATAAAATAACAATAAAAGGTTTATTTATTCAGACGTTGTCCATAATTAAGTAGCTACAGGATTTTGTTATTATAGTGCTTATGCCCGCACTTTGGGTAATCGTAAATTTTTGGGATATTATAAAATTCTTTAAGTAGCTACACTAAATAAATTGATTAAAAAGCACAGAACAAACTTCAGTTCAAAACAACAGCATACTTGCCGAGTCTCCTCACAAGCTACACGTTCGTTCGCTACACTCGACTTCCAATAGAACCGTTTAGCACCAGCCCTGCACTGAGTAATTGTTTTGCACGCGTCTTTGCTTGAATACAAAGTGGCTATCGATCCGCCGCAGAGTATTGTCTTGAACATGGGTATGGTTGAGCACACCAAGTTTGCGAATTGCTTCAAATTATAGTCGGATTTCCATAGTTCAAGAGTCATCCAGAGCTGAACAATGATGGACTGTAATTTTACTACATTTTAGGTAAGTTTTCAACGCGACCACGTTACCCTTGGTCCTTTTCGCATTTTACCTTCGTTATAGGAATGACAGATCAACTCATTGGATTCCAATAACAGCCAAGAAAAGTTATTACTCATAAAACAATATTATCTATCGTAACAGATATCTCCTACCACGTGCCGAAATCCATCTTTCCCGTAAACAAACAATTTCTACCTCTATAGGGAATAGGGATTCATTGACACCCACGCTCTGTCATGTGTGGTCACGTCACCCACACATTGTTATACGGGGTTAGTAGGCCATGGGGACTGATTTACGAGCGAGGGGAATTTCATATCATGGGGTGCATGGGAATCAGTCGTGATGAGATGGTGAAGATGAATTTTTATCGTGGAATCTGCATAGATTGAGTGAAGCTGGTAGGGACGGTATCATGACTGATATGAACAAGTACCTAGAGCGTTTGACCATTATCATAAAGGGCCGCTCGGCAACTGTCCAGGTTGTATACGGAGCTACGTGCGGTTTTTGTCTAAAATTTCAACTCCTCATTTTCACCCATATAAGCTAGATTTTGTAAAAAAAAACTTCAGTTTGACTCGCATCATAACAAAGGATTATTACGAAAAGTAGACTAGGCGCATCTTGTTATTTCACTTGTCAAACTAATATCCAGCCAACGAAAAAGGCAAATAGCGATACAGGTATCCGTGGCATCTTATTTTTTTTTATATTATTTTAAATAGTTTCGATATACATATGTACATAGATAAGCCTTCAAAAAATTATAAATTGCGCATTTAAAGCACTTGCAGAGCAAAAACAACAGGCGCATTCCTATCTACAAGCATCCTACAACATTAAATTCTTGTTGGAAATTTCATTGCGAATGAAATTTTGTAGTTTCCGAACGAATTACTGCACAATAGTTCACTTGGAGCGGAATGAATCGTTTGTATTCATCCCGAGCATGCATCATTGCAGACTAATGTAATTACTTCCACTAAAATACACATCACAGCTCAAACAGCATAATGTGAAAATAAATTATATTGTCATTTTCAGAGCATTAGAGAAATTTAAACCCTGCAGCAGAGGGGTTATGGCCCTTAATATTTTGAATTTGCATTTAATGTTTCATTTAGGTTACCTACATAGAAGGAATTCCGCCGCTTCTTAAGTTGATGCTTATCTTGAACTTTCGGAAGGACTCATAATTTTCAGAGGAATAAAGTTCAGCTGAAATTCAAATTCACTGTTTAGAACAGGGAGACTTTCTGTGCAAAATGTTAAACAAACTCGAATAGTTAATAAAACTATTCATCTATTAAATCTACCCTTGAGCACCCTTAACTTTTTCAATGGCCATTCAACCTCGAATTCTTACGGAAACTTTTAATACGAAAAGTTGATTTTCTAGCAGGTGTATCCGCCTGTTTTAGTTAGATACTATACCTAAATTAGGTGCCTACCTGCTGGGAATGGCTTGAGCTAATTGGCTTTTCAGAACTCTGAATGGTAGGTATTACGTTTTTAGGGAATTAGACCAAAATTAATTTCTGACATTCGACCTCTTATATAAATTACCAAATATTTTCGTTAGTAGTAGAGGTGAAAAGTTCTATGATTAACTCGTAGTCGGCTTGATCTTAGGATTAACTCTAGAGCAAATGTTTTTTGTTTCGTGCCTATTGAATTCATCGCTAGCTCAGCTATCAACTTTAGAGCCACTCGCTACGCTCGAATTCTTACGAAAACTTTTAATACGTAAAGTTGATTTTTTAGCAGGTGTATCCCCTTGCTTTAGGCAGATACAATACCTACCTACATTAGGTGCCTAACTGCTGGGAATGGCTAATTGGCATTCCCGAACTTTGAACGTTTTTAGGGAATTAGTCTGAAGGTTCTGGGTTTTCTCAGAGCTCCTTTTGTAGTGTACCTACCCAGTTACGAAGTGTGTTTATTTCGGACGATGCCTGTTTTGCCTTATTATGCCAGCAAAAGGCAATCTTTCTGAATGTATAACCTAAAAGTAAAACACTGACATCATTATCAGCTCATAGCTGTTGGGGATAGGCCTCACTTAATCATCGCTAAAATACTAACAACTGCAAAGTCCATAATTTGACAAAGACAACAATCTACAGGTAGCTCAACTGGTCCATATCAATACTAGTCGGAAGCGTGCCTAAGACGCTGCTGGCTGCATTGCCCCGCTGTATGGCAATGCTAATGCGCTGTGCGAGATACCAGCTCTCGGGTCACGCGTCGCTTCGACCAGGCACTCAGATAATTTTTTCAGATAATTTAAGTTACTCTGTTGATTTGTTCTCTCAGTTACCTTTTCACGACTAAACGGTTTATTGCAAGGACATAGATCGTATCCTGAAGAAGGACAAAGACTTGAGGTTCTTTTTCTTCATCAAATTCTATAACAAAAAGTCCAAGACTTCCATCAAAAATAGAACGTTTCTGATTGTTGATGAACCTAGATATGTAAGCTCTAAACTCCATATAAAAGATCCGTGTATTCCTTCCCTGTAAACATCCTGTGGGGACCTTAATCTAGGCCAGCCTCGGACGTGGTCAGGCTAAGTCAATAACTATTTTACTATCGTGTTTCCACGAGCTATTGTTGGTGCATTTCTTTCATTACTAGAGCCAGGGAATACATAGGTACCTACGGTCAAACATTGTTTGTTCTCGGTCCCGGCGGAATTGTATGAGAAAATACGTTTTTTGTCGTGGCTTTTAATATTCTTGGATAAAATTTAATTGCTTCTACAGTAAACCGACACAAACATCTTTTATTCATGTGAGTGTGTATGTACACTTGTTAATGTCTGGACGACCTTTTTGACGTAGCGGGCGAAGGTCCGCCAGCGACGCAAGAAGTTGCAGATTCGGTTCCCCGCCTTGGAAAAAAGCTTTGTACGATCTGCAGATATTTGCTGTTAGTGTTTTCTTTGTATAATTAAAAGGCATTACATAGTTAAATGTATTGTATAAATACATATTGTTTATCAGTTAGGTACCTAGTAGCCTTAATACAACACAAGCTCGGTTTAGCTCGTAGGTAGATGATGCTGTGTGATTTGTCTAGCAGTTTTATTTATTTCTTGTAATTTCCTAACAACCTCTCTACATTCAGCGTAAGAAGTTTCACCATCTTGAAATATACTTAGGTATACTTATTTCTTTCGTCGCGGAATAAACTTGAGCCTATAAATAAAACGGTATTGCTTAATTTATATTTATGCGGTGGGCTATTCGTGCTCAAGTGTTAGTGCTTATGATAACAAATTGACTATGCTCCGCTCGGCGCGTTTTATAATGTTTGCTTTAGATACAGCACTGGAAAGCCTTAAAAGCCTTCACTCAGACAAACGATTGATCGATGTACCTATTAGGTACATCGAGAAAATGACAGAACTTGAAGTTTCTACTAACTTCAAGTTATAGGGAACGTTCGTGGTGAAATTTATCATCGATCTTTGGGGAGGCCGATGTCCAGCGGTGAACGTCTTTTGGTTGAAATTACCATGTTGTCTCAGAGTCGAGGCTAAGAATACGTAAAGTTCTGTAGGGTTTGTAGCTAAATTATAATGACCTATATCTATGTATCCACTGAAATTCAAGTTAACAAAATCTATTGTATCTATATATATGTACATATTATTAGAACTGAATATACGCATTGTTACATGCCATTAGATGCGTGCTTGTTATCCTTTCCTTTGTAAATATTATGATATTAGATCTACATATACATACTACTGGTATATAAATATTATAGTTTGATATTAACGAAATAATTAATACATTACTCGTAATGACAACATAACAAGATTGTTACTTATGTATATAAAAGTCGACTTATTTGGGACGCCCACTTTACGTTAAGTTTACATTAAGAAAGTTCAGAGTGTTTCATGGAAAATTGATTTCAAAATTAGTCCTTTGTCCTTTTATCATCAATATTATCATGGACCGCGTTCTATCAGTTACAAGGAATTTTACGTATGACAAGCTTCTATAGGTAAAGTCTACTGCCCCTGTAATAAGACCGTACATAAACTTTCTGTATACACTATTCTGCAGACAAATAAATATTCACTGAACTATTTACTTCTTCAATAAAAGCCAATCTACACAAACATCACAAATATATTTTATCGCTACGACAAAGAGCTAGCACAAACTTAGGTAATGTAACTTTGCACAGCTGTACGATATTACAGTTTTATTTGGGAACTAAAGGCCAAATTCCCAGATAAGTGGTCCCAAGGGCAGTGTTTAGTGCCTCCAGTTGTGACTACTTGTGACTGAGATAACGCCCAGTCTTGACTGTACTACACTCGGCTGGGGAGCGGTGGGCAAGTTGTGCGTACATAGTAAAGTCAAACTTTGGTTTTGCGTAACTAAGTTTAGTCGCAACATATTGTTGCTGTTAGTGTGGGATTGTTTGCGTAGGTACTTAATCATATTAAGAATTGGAAACTATTTAACAGTTCTGTGATTCTCGTGAGAGTTTAGTAGAGACATAGGTAGAAAACAAAAAATATGAGAATGAAGAAGGAGATTAATTGCATACCTACCCAGATAGATATAAAACTACTTATTTAAAAATATACTAATTCAATGCCTAAAGCCTATCAATTCGTAGGCGCCTCTCCATCCCTGTTTACAAAGCTAGCCTTCATCAATTTGAGTTTATCAGCGTTATATTCTCCGCAACCTGACCCATCGCCTCCCTGTAATCAAATCGAAACTGACAATTTCCGTTCATTAAAAGCCAGCAAATTAACTACCGTGACGTCTTCCCTAAAATCATTTGACCTAGTTACAAGGGTCGCCTCATAGGAATACCTACTGGAACTTATGTAGTAAAAGGACCCCTGTTCTTTCAAGGGATTTAATCACGGAGTACACGAGAAATGGATGTGAAACTACATGACCTCCTGTGTTTTTATGGAGTGTTATTTATTATGGGATTGTCTCGAAGCGCGAGGAGGTCATAAATTCGAATTTTATACCGAGTATATCTTATTAGGTTCACCATAAATATAATATTCGATAAATTAAATATAAATTTTCCTTCAAGGTTTTAGTCGGAGAATTAGTATGTATTAGGTATGCCGAATAGTGTAAAGTAAAATGATTGGATGACAACAATACCTATAATATACCTAAAAGTTTACGCGACTGACTACTTCTAACATAGAATTTATTGGCCTTACCTATTAATTTCCTTTTGTATACCTACACATACAGGGTAGCTGGCTGCCTTATAATATAAACACAATCGAATACGTTGTTAATTAACGCCATTAATACTTGAAGTTTCAATTATCCATGTCATGGGCACTTCGCTTTGGTCATCGGAGCCGGTGCGCTAACGGCCCCCGGTGCCACATTACACCAAACCTCCCCTAACTAATATAAAACGGGATAAGTGTTATTTCGCGCTTTTACCCGGCAATTAGCCTTGTTTATTTATATGACACCCTAACGCTATGGATATAGTAGCTATATCGAGTGACATGGATATTACCTACTGTGTATTAAATGGGACAAGATTATGTACAGTCGGATGCGCTTAGTATCGTGTCGCTTTAACGTTTAATTTTAAATTTTACAGACGACCGTATTCGCCTTCTACATAATATGAATATTGACGGTATACGGTCGCTTTGTAAATTGCCCGAACATTCCCATCAAAGTAAAGTATTTCAGAATTTATTTCAGAAACAGCGAACTGTATATTTTGTAAATTTTACCTTATGAAACAATATCTGTCAGTAGGTAATAATGCAATCGTTTTTCTGAAGCACGACCAGACATAACCTCATAAAAAGTTTCATAACGAAACAAAACACGTTAAAAACAAAATATAAAAGTTTATTAACAAAGAAACAGCAAGTTTATAAAACAGGCGCAAAATAAGGAAATTGGAACGTTCGTACAAAGGAGAGTCGGATAATAAAACAACGTGAAGATGAATAATGTAGGGCGCGGTCGGAGCTGCAGCGATTTATGTTATGTATTTTGTAATATAAATAAGTAGGTTTACATTCACACGTCTTACAGTACTGGTGCATCACTTCGAAGTGGGTCTTGAGTCTTGACTTACCTTGCCTACAAGGCCAGGAGGTAACGTTCTTCCTTGGGTGGCTCGCAAGGAAGACCGTTACATACAAGGCTACGTACATATGTCAGGGTATTGTATTTCACACGATTCGATTATTTCTGCACTAGACAAAAAGTCAAACATTTTAGACATTGTAATAAAGACCTAGTTAACTATATGTTAGTAGGCTAATTGGTTCGTTATTTTTTATAATAAATAAATAACGAACCAATAATCCTTAAGACATCGAGAATTGATATAGAAATTAGATAATACGCTATACGCTAAAAGTAGTACGATACGTGAATACGTGATACTCCCGAAGAAATATATTTTCTCAGAATAATACATAAATGCAATTTACCGGAACTACCGGGGGGAAGTCAGTTGACCGGAAGGAGGGGGCAATTAGTAATTACCCATCTTGGCTTAATATTCATTTTATCTGTTGAAAGTCGCCCACCTGGCGTCGAGCTTTTATTTCCCTTTGTAATTACTGGTATTTTTTCGTAGTATCAATGTTGTGGGCTGTTATTTGTTGTACTTTTTGATTTTCTTGTTTGTTTGCTAAACAAAGAATGGTCATCATCATCATCATCATCAGCCCGTACACGTCCACTGCTGAACATAGGCCTCCCCCAAACGACACCACGAATAGCGGTCCTGAGCCGCCTCCATCCAACGACTCCCCGCGACCGCTACGATGTCGTCGGTCCATCGAGTGGGAGGTCTTCCCACACTCCGTTTCGCATTGCATCGCGGTCGCCACTCGAGAACCTTTACTCCCCAGCGGTTATCGGTTCTACGAGCTATATGGCCTGCCCATCGCCATTTCAGCCTGCTGATTCTGAGAGCTATGTCGGTAACTTTGGTTCTTCTACGAAATTCCGTATTCCGGACCCTATCGCGTAGAGAAACTCCGAGCATAGCACTCTCCATAGCTCGCTGGGTGACTTTGAGCCTATGCACAAGGCCTATAGTGAGCGACCACGTCTCGGATCCGTAAGTCATCACTGGTAGCACATATTGGTTAAAGACTTTCGTCTTGAGGCGCTGCGGTATCTGTGACGAGAAGATATTGCGAAGTTTCCCGAACGCTGCCCATCCGAGTTGGATTCGTCGGCTGACCTCTTTATCGAAGTTGTATATATCTAGTTGGACCATTTGGCCTAAGTAGACATAATGATCAACAACTTCGATAACATCGTTCCCCACATAGACCGGTAAGGGTGCGACATGGGCATTAGACATGATATTTGTCTTACCCATGTTCATTTTAAGACCCACTTGGCGGGAAACGGTGTTGAGGTCTCTGAGCATCCTGCTAAGGTCTTCCAGTGATTCTGCCATAATGACTATATCGTCGGCAAACCGAAGGTGAGTGATGTAATCGCCGTTGATATTGATGCCATATCCGTCCCAGTCCACAAGCTTAAAAATATCCTCCAATGCAGAGGTGAACAGTTTCGGAGAAATGACGTCTCCCTGTCCCACCCCTTTTTGCAGTGGGATCGGATTTGTGCTTTGGTCCTGGAGACGAATTGACATAGTGGCCTTGCTGCACAAACACTTCAACACTTGGATATACCGGTAGTCGATTTGGCACCGCTGGAGAGACTGCAGGACTGCCCAGGTTTCGATTGAATCAAAGGCTTTCTCGTAGTCCACAAACGCTAGACATAACGGCCGGTTATACTCTTCTGTTTTCTGTATAATCTGCCGGAGCGTATGTATGTGGTCTACGGTACTAAAGCCTTTTCGGAACCCGGCTTGCTCGGGCGGCTGGAAGTCGTCAAACCTTCGAGCGAGACGGTTGGTGATTACTCTCGAAAACAGCTTATAGACGTGGCTCAGCAGTGAGATGGGCCTATAGTTCTTTGTAAGGGCTTTATCACCCTTCTTATGGAACAGTACCACCACACTTCTGTTCCACGCCTCTGGCGTTTGTCTCTCGAGAATGACGGAGTTGAATAGCCTCTGAAGGACTTTAAGTACTGGTGATCCACCCGCTTTCAGAAGCTCTGTCGTTATTCCGTCATCCCCGGGTGCCTTGTTGTTTTTAAGCTGTTTGAGAGCCGTCCTTATCTCGTAGAGGCTGACGTCCGGGATATCTTCGGTATAGTGTCGGGTTAAACGGGCTCTTGCATCGCCTGCCGTGCTATTTGCAGGGCATTGCAATGAGGTGTAGAGCTGCCCATAAAACTTTTCAATCTCTCTCAAGATCTCAGGCTTGGAGGAAATGATGCTGCCGCTATCGGTCTTCAGCTTCGTCAGCTGGCTCTGCCCAAGCGACAGATCTCTTGCGAACACTTCGGAGCCCTTGTTCCGCTCATAATACAATTGGTATTGTATGAGCGCAAATCGTGTCGCATAGACTTTGAGATCTGTTTGTTGAGCGCACCATATGTCGACATGTCTGCCGAAGACTGCGACAAAGAATGGTATTAGAGAAAAATATCAGTTTTTCTATTACGTGCTATAGATTTAATTTTAATGAGGTTCGGAGCAAGTACCATTTTATTATGTGACTTTGTTTTCGGTAGAAATGGATGTCACACCGTAGAGACACATGTTAAAACAAGTTTATTTAATATTTATGAGTAACTTGTTATTTTTCTTCAAATAAACTACGTAATGATTTTTGCCGATATTTTATAATCATATATCATTATTATATCAGCATCATTATTATTTTGTCAACAAAATGTTTGATAGGTATCGTACTTGAATTTTCACGATTAATAATAATTATGTAGATTGCGGTGAAACTTGTTCGATTTCAAAGTCGGCTGTATACATACAATAAACATACATAATGTGTCAATCTAATGACCCTCCTCCGTTGGTGGTAGGGTACATTAACTAGAAAAATAACCCTTAACCGTAAATGTAGTTAATTACGTATCGATATGTTGCATCTTGCAGTTCACCTCGTGAGTGTTCGTAGGTCCTGCGTAGGGCTTCGCCAAGGTCGGGGCCGCCGTTAATCCGCTAACGTAATCGGTTTTAGATTAACTGCAATGTCAGACAGTAATGTTTGCTCGAGAAATTTGAATTCAGAATGTCGTACCGAATTCCAATGTTGTAATAAGTGATTGATACTGGTCAGCGCTGAAAAAAAAGAAAAAACTACGCGATCTGCATTATGGAAGTCCAATTTACTCAATGAAGGCGGCGCAATTTTTGTGTATACCTTGTCAAGTTGGCTTGTGAAGACCATTCTTCTAGAGGTGGACAGCGCTATCTTTAAATAATCTCCCAAACAACAACAGGTTTGGAATTTCTATTAGATTTCAACTTTATTTCTTTAGACTTACAAAATAAGTACTTAGACAAGTCGAATTTTATTAATTA
Source organism: Eupithecia insigniata (assembly GCA_947859395.1). NCBI lineage: Eukaryota > Metazoa > Arthropoda > Insecta > Lepidoptera > Geometridae > Eupithecia > Eupithecia insigniata. Next base: position 14,683,314 of record OX402006.1, read on the forward strand.
TTATCAAATAAGAAAAAAGGTGATATTGATTTCTCTTCACTTAAATGTTTTGTTCAGTGGAAGAAGATGGAACTCCCGTATGGGAGTTGCACTTCTGTAAGCTGCACTTGTTTTAGCTTATGAAATGGGAAGGAGATAGATGCGATCAAACTTCATAGAAAATAAATATTTACGTTCGTTCGTGGTTTGAAAGAGGTTTATAGCATTCTAAACCTCTATGGTAGTTGACCAACATGCATTTATGGCATTCGCCCTCTCTTATACATTACAAAATATTTTTCTCTTGCTAGTCGAGGTGAAGTTGTTTAACTCGAGAGCATATGTTTATTGTTTCGTGCTCGTTAGCTCAGCAGTGTACTTTAGAGCCACTCGCTACGCTCGTGACTCTACTCTATAGACTGTTTCGCTAGCTCGGGATTTAATATCGGCACGTTCAACAAAAATAGTTTTGCCCACTTGTTGAACAAATAACTATTATACTTATAATTATAACACATGCTTATTTTGGGGTTAGACCATGCTGTGTGAAAAATGTCAAGCAACAATACGGTTTCAGGTTTTTGTCTGCTGAATTCTTAAATAAAGAAATTGTTGGTACTTTAGAAAGCAGACGGGCTGATTGATAAAAACGTTTTGCATCGCTTCATAATATTATTTGGAAACTTAGAAGTTAGATGCTATAACTTTGAAACGAGTTTACCCGAAACGTTAGCAAACTTCGCATAGTTGACACAAAAGCATCTGCAGAATAAATAACCTAAACCTAAAAAAACTTCTACATTTTTGATATCCTCACAAAAAGTTTCTTATCACCGCCGTTAAATAAGCAGTTTGGAGCTTTCATAAAATTTTTATTCGTGTTATCTGGAAGAGTCTGCTTGTAAACGTAAACATGTCCGGGGCTTATCTCGTGTCTCTTGTTACAGGTACCTACTGCTCACTAACTACTACTGTGGGACAGGATGCGGGTCGCGAAAAAGGTTTGAAACTGACGTATTTTTAGGTAGAGTAAATTACTGAAATACGCCAAAAATCTTGACAAAAATGAGGAAAAACGGTCATAATACCGGAGCTGTTTTATAAGATACAAAATAATGTTCTATTATAGTGCACACAGCTATCACTGTTAATTTTGATATGGATAAGGATGTTCTACGAAACTTAGTAGACCATCTACGAGTCTACGGCGTAGCTGTACTACGCGTCTAAGGCGTAGACTATCTACGAATAGCGCTGAAGCCAGCTGATCTATCTGTCCTAAGACATTCAGTTTGTAACTAGCTCGTACTATTTTGGCAGCTCATTGGTTCTTTTTTTACGCGTAATGAAAATGCAGCCAAATCATCATCATCATCAATCATCGGACAATTGTATGAACGAGTCACTGAATGTCATAGACCAGCTGTTATTGACCGTTTGTTGTTTGCCGTATAGACTTTAACACTGTAACATTTCGCCAGCAAAACCACTGAATACGAATCCGAGGAATATCTTCATGGGTCACTTTATCTTGACTTTCTATGAATGCTTACATTCAAATTCATGAGACTTTTCAGGAGGTTATTTGTTATGCTCCAATTCATCCCTTCGTATGAAGATAACCAGAAAAATGCTCCTCGTTATCCCAAAGTACGACGACAAATTGAACATGAGACCCTATTTATTACGTACGTTTTATAGGTACTCACGCACTTAAACGAGAGAGAAAACACTGAAACAGTATTCTTATAAATGGCAAACATATAACACAACAGTAATTTGATGTCAAACAAGCTTCTACCAATCAATATAATAAAACGTCGTATCAATAAATTGGCTAAAAAAACTGTACGGCGGGTCTAAATCGACGCCATTTGTTAAACGGACACGAATAAATAGTATATTGCCCCAGATGTGAAACTGAAACTGTACACTCAGTGGCAAAAGTCATTTAATAGCTTTTATGTCAAAAAGCTGTCATTGCAGGAAATAGTCGTAATAAACTGGACCCATTTTACGAATGAGGAAAAGGGAAAGTAAAGACATGCTTACGAAGGAATTGCGTTATAACAGTTTTGTCGTTAGCTGACAAGTTTATAGCTCATAACCTAACATGTGTTGTTAATGGCATTACAAATAATTTGGCGTGTTTTAAAATACGATAAACTGACTTCAAATTCTTGAACCTGCCTCTTGTTTACGCCCGTTGCCATGGAAACTATTTGTTACCACTCATTGTGACAATTTGATTGTTTTCGAAAACCTACTATCTTCTTCGAATCCCTTACTTTTACACTGTTTTTAAGTTTTGCGGGATAAATACTAATCCCCTGGGGATAAAATTGTTATGAGACCACCTCGGGATCATTTTACATATTACAATAGTGAAAGAATTTTCAAAATCGGTCCATAATTGGCGGAAATATCGCGCAACATACAAACAAACAAATAAAACATACAGTCGGATTCAGAACCTCCTCCTTTATTGAAGTCGGTTAAAAATTATGTTTTTACATCTATGCAACTATTAGTAAAAGTTATTATTTAACGCACCTTTTATTTTCATTGCCCAATTCTCCATCGCGTTGCTGATTACCTACAAAATTAAGGACAATGGTGTCCAAGCTGTGATTTAATTTAAAATATTTGAGATTTCTAATGATCCTGTATGGAGATAAATATATTGTTGATAGTGGTAATACAATATGTGGAGCCTCATCGCGTCGCGTGCTCGCTTGAGAATGATAGAATGGCGGATGAGCAATAATGGGGGTTTTTAGATCCATCAATGTGATTAATTCGCCTAGGAATTCTGTATACATGCTTGATGCATTGTCAGACTCTTCAGAAGGCTCCGTGGAAAATTACCCACTTCTGTTCGCATCGTTTAAAATATTTATCTAAAACGAATCAAATTTATGTAATGAAACAGATTGCAAAATATGAACTATATCAACGAAATACTCTTTATTAACAAAGAAAATTACAATCAAATAGAATCAGAAGAAAGAAACAAATTAGAACTAGTATTAACAATTGAAACAATTGAGCTAACTGCAGACTGTTGCCAACAATCTACAGATAGCTCAACTGGTCCTTATCAATAACAGTCGGAAGCGTCACCGAGACGCTGGCTGCGTTGCCTCGCTGTATGGCACCAGATACTCACCAGCTCTTGGGTAAACGCGTCGCTTCGAATAGTCGTGTTTTTTTTAAAACCTCAAGAGCCTCGGTACCCCTCCGATCTAGGGTCTCGACTCCATGGGCAAATGTGTATGTTCTGTCTAGACCTGCATATTTGCGCCTCTTGAGATCCTCGGCCAAATGCCGAATCAGCCCTCACGGATGTCCTCGAAAGATGGGAAGGCGCAAGTGTGTCGACGCATGTAGCGTCCCACACAATGGGCTTCCCTAGCTCCCAAGGGACTAGTGTCATACCGTCGGGCCTCTTACCATCGTCACGCAACAGACCATTCGGTTCGAGAATAATAATATCACTAACAATATCATATCTAAATATGACCAATAAGTTAAAATTGTTTTGTATCAATATTAAGGTTCAATTATTCCACAAAACATTTTAAAAATATTATTTTTTTGGGAGTTTTATTATTGAAATTAATAAATTACGAAAATCTTTATAAATTTAAAGAAATATATATATAGAGGGAATATATAGTAACTTTAATGTTTTTTTATTAATTAGGTGTTTTCTGTTTCCTGTGAGGGTTAATTTTTTTATTTACTACTGTAATTTGTTATAAAATTACACAAAATATTAGAACACTAAATATTGGTCACATTTTTTGATTAGTTTCATTACTTATTATTATTACATATGTATATATTTATATTTGATAAGTTTTAGAGAAATCTTTGAAACGGCGATGGCAGAATTGTGCAATTTTGTACGGAGTCCCCTTAAATAACAGGAATATAAAGTTTTATTTTCGTTTTTGTAGATGTAGACGATAGTTACGAGCTCTATTATTCGCACTGAATACAAAACTATAATGTTTCTAATAAAAATAGATAAGCAAGACATAGCAATAGCTTTTTTCTTGTTAATAACATCCTGTCATGGGGCCTGAAAAATAGCTTGCATTTTTCACATTTCCCAAGCGAATATTTGACATTCATAATATTTCATTAAATAAAGGTAACAGACCAAACGCGTCAAGCTCAACACGCGTCGCCTGACGCCGTCAGCTGACGCAGGACTGACAGGTGACGACTGATAGCGCGTCAAGTGATACCGCTTGTGTGCGCAACTGTACGCCTCTACGAGTTTATTTATTACGTACAGCTTTGAAGTGCCCTGTGAAAGAACATATTGGACATCTTTTGTTACTCCTTCTACCTTTGCGACCCGAAGTTTGTCATGGTGTCAAGTAAAAGTCACCATTTTGGTCAGTCCTGTGAGCTAGTGAGTTTCTCGCGAGTTCTCCGCTTGTTGTTTTCACATGGCCCATTCATGTTACATTTCTCCTTCGTCGAGCGATAACAGCATGTTATGTACCAAAAATAAATTCACCTGATGGATCCACAAAAGTATATTTTCTTATTTGCGTATCTTAAAGCCTTGTAAAAGTAAATAAAAAACACATCACACTCTCAGATACACACGAAATTGTGATGGCAAATGAGAATGGAAGCATTTCCGTACCTTTTAACGAAAACGATAAAATAAGCGCTTTCTTGCGTTTCCATTCAGAACGTCTTTATATAGAATATGCGAATTCATCGCATGTTTTTTCTTCTGTTGACGTCACAAATCAAGGAAAATGATATATCCCATTTGTTGCAGACGGTTATTCTATGGACCGAGCTTGCAAGATATTTTTGCCACTTGAATATATTTTCTATTCCAAGACAATATGACCGATGTTCTTACGGTCAGAGGTCACGTGAGGTGGAAGCTGTCTGATCGTCTGTCAATCGCTCAATGACAGTGCTATTTGTCATGAACTTCTCATTTATTTTTGTGAGTTCTGTGAATGGCATGTAAATGGTATCGTTAGCGAGGTTAAATGTTTTTATTGGAACCGTATTGCTATCTGTGCACTGAGCATTATATTATGTTTTGCTTATAATAAAACTGCGATAATTTAATTTAGTTTAATTTTAAGAATTTGAGTATTTCTAAGTATACATTTATTGTATTTATGGAAATAAATGATTTTGATTTGATTTGATTTAACGAAAGACAGAAATGACTAAAGGTTCCGCTATTGTTGTTGGTATAGCGTGAAAAACTGCGGGAATATAGACTCTCACGGGATGATTTAAAGGTGCTAATGCTACCCCTTTCCTTTAATTACATAAATGCAAAGTTTAGATAATGTTCTTAAACTTAGTACTCAAAACTCGTCAGCTGGCCTATTAACTTACAAACACGGCGCATCCTCAAAGTTCGTCCATTATTTCGACGTAACATCGTTCCTATCGATAAGTTGGAACAAGGAAACATTAAAGAAACTAACTTCCGCAACTTGCTGTCAACACAGAGAACTTCAAAATGAACGATCATTGTTTTTATGAAAAATTATGTTGCGGTATGAGGATACTTTTACTTGTAGCGGAATCATAACATACTTTTACGTTTGAGAAAACTTTATTACATATAATATAACCGACGAAGTTAGGTTCTCTCTCTAAGTTAAATCTACAGTACACCCATTTAAGGAGCACCTCCTTAAATGGGGGTACATTTAACTTTAAGCGACGTTTACTTTAAACAACATTATAATAAAGGAGGCCTTTTATTTCCACAAAACCCTAAATGAAAGTAATTTTTTACCGCGTTAACGTTACTGTGGCAAACAAAAAAACTAATAAAATGCCGGGAAAATCAATTTCGTTGTGCCAACAAAGGGGATGGTACAATGGAGCCCTTTTGTTCGGAAGCAATTATCTGTGTTGTCGCAAAGGGAATAAATACAGAGCAATATTGAACACAGACGGAGATAAACACACGTCGGGTAGGTATCATGGTATGTACCTATCTAGACCGATAGATTACAACTGTTTGCACCTCAAACTTTTAAAATTATTTAACATAATTTGTCTGGTTTGATAAAATAAAAAACCGACTACGAATCCTTCAATTTTACACTGTTCTTAAGTTTAACGGGATAAATAGTAATCCCTGGGGAATAGTTTATTAGAACCACTTCGGGAGCATTCTCTAGGTATACAATAGCAAAAGAATTTGCGAAATCGGTCCATAATTGACGTATAAATCGACGAACATAATATGTATATCTATAAACAAAAGCATACATACCGCCAAACATAGAACCTTCTCTTTTTTCGAAGTCGGTTATAATACTCATAAATTATAATATGTAGCCACATACAAATCATTGGCGATCTTCTTCAGGTAACTCAAGTACCATATGACCCATCTTTGAGCAGGTAATAGGTAAAGCTTTACCACAATACAACTTTTAGCCATGGGACAAAATATGTAGGCATAAGAAAACATTTTAAAACCCAGCAAATACCTATGAAGGCCTTTGGTAAATTCCCACAGGAAACGCAGTCTCGAGAATTCACTATCAATAAAATATTCCTCACGGGCCTTTGCTAGCTTCAAATATGTATTCAGAACTCCATTTTCTCTCGTCTTAGCACTGTTGATGTAGACACTCTACACTCTGGCCCAGTAATGGAGAGTGCGATCCGATTGGACTCTAACGAAATGATAACATTTGCCTTGCCCTCACTTATCCGGTAGTTTGATCAGCTCTCTGAGAGATTGTTGAGCATCTCGCTTCTATTCAATATTGATTCGATAAAATCGAAAGTTTTCATGAACTAACTGATGAACATTATTATAAATATTCACGGGTATTTATCGCGTTTATTTACCCATTTTTCCGACGTTTCAACAGGTTTACACGCTATCGTGGTCACGGGATGTCTGAAGTACTGGAGCTACCGCCTCTGCGAAGACTGAAGAACAGATCAAACACGAAGAGATTGATAAATTCATTCTAAAATATCATCAACGCGAAAGTAACTCTCATACCGTATCACTTCTAAATAGTTGAACGCATCTTAGTGAAAAACAAGCAGGTACATAGTTTCCTGGGGATTGTATCATAGGGGAATGAAACTCGGATAAAACGCATGCGGATGGTAGAAGCTAGTTTACTTTAAAATATCTCTCATGGATCAAATTATATAAAAAAACTAACCATTATCCATATGATAGCGGTCGCAGGGAGTCAATGGATGGAGGCGGCTCAGGACCGCTATTTGTGCCGTCGTATGGGGGAGGCATATATCCAGCAGTGGACGTGTATGGGCTGATACGATGATGAAAAAACTAGCAAAAGTTTAAATTACTCGTAACACTCTGTATCAACAAAAGATCAAGCGCCACTGCCATGCTGCACAGCACTGAAATTAGTTTAATGTTGTTCCAATTGGTACCTTTTGCCACGAACCGTAAACAATACGATAAATGACATTATACACGCAAGAAACTCATTTTATCGATTTACAATTATCAAACAAAAATATTTTCCAAAGTTCTTGCACGCGCAACCTTACCAACCAGTTGCAAAATGTCCTACTAGCGCTCAGGGCTTTTGAACTCTTGCTGGCGTGGCATAGCAGGAGAATGTCCGTCGAAGAGACGAAAGTTTCGGCTACGATTCCCGCCGCAGCACAAATATTTGTATATTTGAAGAGAACCCATAACACAGGCTCAACTTACTGTAGGGCTAAAGAGCGTTTGTCAAAGAGTAAATTTCTAAGGGCTAACGAGTAAATTGCTGAATTATTTATTTATTCTCTGATCCAAGTCAACCACTACGCCACAAAAGCCGTAAATTAATAAGAGTACGAATGCCTTCTCACGCAGATAATGACATTAGCAGTTCATGTTCACTCGCTCAGGAATTATTCAAGTTTGCAGCGAGTGCTTCCTCTATTATGTCTTCATACATATTCATACAGTAAATAAACATCACTCACTTATGTATGAAAATATACCGCACGACTTTATATATTTCTAGGGAAAATCACCATTTTGTACAAATATAAAATTGGATCAATTAGTGTCTGTAATGGAATGGTACCACAAAATTGTTCATTATCATGTTGTACATAAAGACGGCGTTCTTCACCCACTGCTGGGAATCGTCCTAACTATTGTGCCCTTTGATTATTTAATACTCTTGTGTCGATACGTGTCTGTAAACGTTCTGATATTCTCATCTATAATAGGTTCGTCCTGCGTAATTGTTAACTTGACAAACCAACGTTTAGCGAACCTTTTATTGGTTACGTCACGTCAGGCTACGTGACGTATCAATAATAGGATTATTCCTAAACCCACACATTTTAGTCCTCCACACTAGACACCCTAACAGATTAATGTAAGCCTAAGCTAAACTGACCCTTATGTGGATGCCTATGTAGGTCAAACTGTCATAACTGATTTATGTCGCAGTCACACCGCAGCCGTCGGCGCCGCTCGTCGTAAATCTGTTTACAGTGTCGGCGACAGGCGGCGGGTCGTGATGGTGTAATTGATCCCTGTTTTACATATTTTACCAGCGGGTTGGGTGCGAGTTGACGAGGCGTTGAAGCTTCTCATTTTTGGTAATTAGTTTTTAACTTCGTTTGGGAACTTTATAATTTCATTGTTTGATAATGTGTCCTGTGTCCAATATTACCATTAATAAGTTTGCCTGTGTAAATGTGTTTTCAGATTATAATGTTTATTATAATATAATCTCCAGCTCGAGTGGAATAGAAGAGTGGCGAAAAATTGTATAATCAAAACATACAACTTGTAGTTATGGAATAGTGAGCTGTCGGTGTACGCTCATAACTTTAAATGCTTACGCTGTTATGGCTTCACTAAAATATTGTTTTAATATCGCCATGCGAAACGAGCTTCGAGTAAACCTAAAGTATTTTCAAAAACACTTAAATCCCCAGTTATTCCCAACTTTAACTCCGCGGGATTACTCTCCGTAAAATAAAACTAAAGAAAGCGCAAAGAATCCGCTCAGATTCTCTTCAATAGAATTCTTAAGCGAAACATACCTAACTCTTACGAGACAATGTTTATTATCTGTAGCTTATAGCTTAGGTAAACTCTGTCTATTGAATATGCGAGGTAATTAATATACCAACAGTGTTTACAAGCTAACAAGGCAAATATTGCGCCCAAGGGATGGAGGATGTATGAGGGTAGGCATTGACTGATCGGTACTATCCCTTACTCGACACACAGGCCGGTATTGTGGACTGAGATACCGGCTGGTTTATCTTGGCCTCCTTTGTTGACAGCTCGGTTGGCTATTTACAAGTAAGGAGCTGCCGAAAATCTATCTGCCTTCCTTTAACACTTTCATGGCCCACGCACATGCCCTTCTCCAGCTCCGTTAGGCTGGGCTGGGCAATGAATGCGATCTAATAAAGGGATAAAGTAGCCAGATTATTGCGTACAATAATTGACTACATTTTCTAATCTAGACATTTAGACATTTTAGACATTTATTTATTAAAAGTTGATAGTCGCGTACAGTTTACACCAAAATGCTTACTATCTAGGTTTAAAACTAATTCACTTAACTACATTCTAAGGTGCATATAAATGGAAGCTAGGCTATCCTTGAACAGGTCTACATGTTGGAAATCGAGTAGAAATTTATTGAATAGTTTGAGCGCGCGTAGTGTTGGAGCATAGTTAGCATGCCGTGTTCGCGGAGTGTGATAGGCGAAAAGCCGGTGATGTCAACGACCGCATCTTGTATAGTTATTCGGAACGTATAAATTGATAGTACCTAGTATGGACGGATTGTTCACTATGCTTCGCATAATTAGGCAGTGCATAGCTATCTGCAGTTTGCGCCTCAGGTCCAGTGGATCTAATCCGACCATATCAGCCACAAAGAGGGAAGGGAATAAGTACGGATAGTACCCATACATACGTTTATACAAATACCTCGCAAACTTTCTCTGAAGTCTCTCAATCAAAATGGTGTATTTGGCTTCTCGTGGATCCCAACTTATTGCGCTAAACTCTAGCTTGCTTCGAACTTAAGCATTGTAGAGCATAATTGCTACTCCAACGTCCTTAAACTGCGAAGCCGATCGCATAATAAAGCCTAGAGTACGATTAGCAGCCTTGCACATGGATGTTATGTGTTCGCGAAAGTTTAGGCACCTTCAATGAGCCCCAAGTCCCGAATTTTCTCTAGAGTCTAAAATGTACAAAGATCATCTCTAGATCATGAAATAGAGAGTGTTTAACGGAAATCCATCAATGCAAAGGGTCGGCTGTAGTCGGCGAGATGATTTTTAGTACCCATAAAGTTGCTTATCGATCGTCATAAACGTCGCCTCACATGCCGCTCAGTATCTCTAATTTATCTCTGACGTCCTCAGAGAGTTAGTACCGAGTGGTCCCGGAGTTTCCGGGATAAACCCCGGGCATGTGAAAAGCCGACATTCGGACGAGGAAAAACGCTGACCGAGCGCAATTGGGCGAAAAACTTGAGCTGTTTCTAAACGCCCTCGTAAACTCAGTGAACCAGCGCTGCGCTTGCTAATCCGTCTGAGTACACAAACATGTAGGTATGAGACGTGGGTACCTAAGTTGGTAACGTAGGTAGGAAGCAGAATCCCTGTCCGTGATAAAGCAGCGGATATAAGTCCGGGGATTATCTTAGCTGCCGGTTTTTCAGTGAAATCTAAGGGTGTTTGGATTTGGTTCAGCCGGAAATTAGTTTCACAAAGCGAATATGTTAGTATGTTATAATTAGTTCTGGGATTTTTGTATCTGCAAACAAATATGTTTCGGAATACATCATACAATCACGACCTGAGACGTGCTTAAAGCTGGACATGGGGCAAAAGCAGATTTTTTAGAATGTGGGGCGAACGTTTAACAAATTATCTGATTTGCGTTTCAGTATTCGGGAGTAAGTATTTTTTTTTTGTATATGACAAACTTTTTAATATTCACGATATTAATGTAGCATAATTAAATTATATCACTTAAATTCATATCGCGACTTTTCCATTCAATACACTAGCTCAGAACTATTTTCCAAAAATATAGAAATAAAAAAGAACAATAAACGTTGGCCTGGCTCTAGATTTCCATCTACTATCTGTAGGATCTAACTTAGTACATCGAGTGTTAATCCAGCTTTGGCGCCGTTTTCCAAAGTAGCTTTTTGTGATCGAGGAATAGAGTATTTACTTTTATTTTAATTCAGTTTTATTTATAGGTATTTCTTAGATAGATTTTGAAATATAATGGACCTGAATTACTGTATTTTATTAGATCGGCTCTATTTATTACAAGCATTCATTCAGTTAGGTTTTTGTGTCATAATTAGGTTGTTTATTTGCTTATCAAATTAAACATTGAGATAATTCAGCAGACTGCATAGATACTGTTTCTTGCGCTAGAATTAAGACCGACTTTATCAATACTTACGAAACACCTCCCTACTACTCCCGAGTCTCTAAACTGTGGAAATAGCGCGAAAAGACCGTGTTTACTGCCTCTAGCTCTGAATTAAGACGTGACCTCGCCCTGAGGTCGTTAAGCGAGAGCCTGAGCACCTAGGCCCTCTTACTGGCTGACAGAGACATTCTCCGCTAATTCTCTAGCTAGTTGGCGACCCTAAGTACATCTGGCTCAGTGTTTTCTTGACTTGGCTTGCTTTAATTTGGGTTAAAGAGTGCTTATATGGGTTTCATCGACTTTGGCATCTATTCGATCTGTTAGTATGTGATATGTACGGCACAGACGTACGCCTGTGCCGTAGGGATAGATTATAAATTTGCGTGACCGATGATCACTTTCGAGCAAAAGTTTCTGTGTGCCGATGCTAAACAGATTTAACATTGAAAATTAACCTTGGATATTGACCCACACTGGCGATCTAAAACGGGCCCACTTTATCTAGACAAAACGCTTTCTTCGAAGCCCATCCGCTCATTGAGTGTGATATGGGGTCCACTCCATTTGACCCCAATTGGGCCGTCGTCGGCGGGGGACGGCCAATCTTATTATGCGTTTAGATTTGATGCGCTTAATGAGGTCTGTGCTTAGAGAACACATGTTCGTCTCAAGTAGAACAAAACGTGGCGGAATAAATCAAGATAAAACTCGAGAAAATAGTGACACATTTTACGATTATAAGGTAGACACGAGTCTCGCGTCGGTTTAGATTTTCTACTTTAAAATATAGATATGCTAATAATACTTGACTTACATTGTGTCATTTCCAATGATCTCATTTAAAAGAACTACATCCTCGAAAACCACATTAAAAAGCCAGTAAAAGCGAACAGGGTTACTACCCTGTTCGCTTTTACTGGCTTTTTACCGTAAATAAATGCGATACATTTTACAATCGTTTCCGAACGCCGTCACCGCCGCGACTTCGCTTTACGACATGTCGTCTAAGTGACGGCATTGTGCCTGATATTGTACGTTTATGGTCTGTACTCTCCTATTGTGATATTGAAAAGCTCTCTGCTTGGAGACTGGGTCAAGGGCAGCTTTTACTGCATGTCATGGCGTAGATATTAGGATATGAAATAGCGTTGTGTTGTGGGATACAACTGTTGCAGAAGTTTAGCTCCTGGTCGTCTTTTTATCGACCTATCGTTTTTTTGGAGTCAAACCTAATAATAACTAGATTCTACCCGGGACCCAGATACGTAAGCGTTTCAATGCCAAAGTTCAACAAAAGGAACCAATAAAATCGCCATAAACGCCTGCCATTAATTAATTAGAACGACAAAGTTGGTGCCGTTAAGCGTTTCTCGTAATGCTTTTTTACCGCTGAAAAAGGCAATCATAAACTCTGCTATCTGCTCGTTCCTAGCTAGCACTTTGAATCTTAGCATTTCGGGTGCAATGCGTTTGCTACTGCAATCATTAAATTCCAAGTTATTAGATACCTGATAGGAAAGGTTTGCCTTGAGAAAATGATTTAAATGAAGGGTTTTACCGCCTACAAAAATAGACAATTCTGCCCCGCTTTGCCATTTGATGTCATGTTTCATAAACTAGAATCAATAAGATCCTTAGCTTTTCCTGCAAGTATTTTTGTTAAAATATATCCGAAGTATTCCACAAAATTTAGCTCGCTAGAAATCTGCGCCTGCTAACAAAACAATCGTTTCAAGTCTCAGTTGAGAAGTTTCCCTCGGACCGAAACTATCCCTGGGAGATCTCCAAAGTCTCAGAGTCTTGGCTAAAACTAGCCGTCTCGTAGTTGCGCATGCGGTTTTCGTGGAATAAAAATGCGATTGAGTTAGGCGATAAGTGCGTTTGGAAGCTGGTATAAAGTTTTTTCTTACTCGTTACGAATCCCCTCGGTGCAGTATGCAATTGTCACGTGACCAAGTTATTGTGATTGTAAAGTTATTATAATTGTTGTCAGTTTGCATTTACGTTTTACGTCTGCTATAATAAAACTTAGTTATTTTTTTAATTTATTTTTTTATAATTATATTGCAACTATGACACGCTACACAATCGTTATGGAATATACTCGCTCGATTCGCTTTCAGTTTATTGAGTCTACTGCGACTTTTACAACTTATTTTTGTGCTGATTTCGAGCTTTATTGCCGTTGACGAATTGCAACCAACGGAGAAATATCACACAGAATTCGCTGAAAGGATACAAGTTTATAAATCAAAGAGATCTCTACAAACTTTTATAGGTTTATTCAAATATATAGATAATTTACAGTAGGTACTTTCACACAGTTATTTTAGAGGTGCTTTCGATACCAAGTCTCGAGACCGAATGCCCGACCTCTCGTGTTTTTCCTTCCAAAACGGCTTTTGCTCAACATGACGTCTACTACCTACACACAAGACTGTACTGACAAATTCAAAGACAACGTCAAAGTCAAAATAGACTGAAACACGAGTAGTCGTTCATTGTCTACGAAGCCAATACATAATTATGAAGTAGATTTAAAATCATTCTAAGGCCTACATTTTATAATTTTATTTAATGCAAATAACGAAATCATTACACAAGTGTCACCGCAACTTGCGGCTGACAGAATTAGTTAGAGCACTCGCCTTAAGCATTTCCCTGATCGCAGTTTCTTTCTCCATGTAGAAGGTTGACCTTAGAATAGTATTTGTAGAAAGAAACCGTTCATAAACTGTGTACGCTAAGTTGATTAGAGTTGGACACGCGATGTTTTAGCGAACTGCTGTGGTTTGTTTTGGAGATGACGTAAGTCGCTGGCTTTATTGAGGGAAGTACAAAGATTGCTTGATTGTAATGCGGCAGCCAGGATAAAATTATTTGTATAATATCTTCAGCGTAAGCTGAAAAATGATACATATTTTCCTGACACCTGTCCCAGACAAATGTTATTTTATCGAATATTTAGTCTCTGAACAAGAAGAAACGGGAGATTATTCGAGCTGGGCAGTAGAACAATGTGGGCTAAAAGTTATAAAAATATATTTTACAACTACGCTTCGAGTTCGCAGCATACAAGAACAACTTATGACCCTGTTTTTAAAACCTTTCATAAAAATATTAAAAGCAAACATTAAACCGTACGTGGGCTGCGACCACATTAACTACGTGATACACTTTATTTAAACATTCCGTGAATTTTGTGATGAAGTGCAGAATTTAGCGGACACAGCTGGCTAAAGTTAGGCCGGTTGAATAACGTATGTATATATAATGTATAAAGAACACATGTATCTTTTGTGAGAACCCTACGCCTACACGTGGTCTTTTGCCTGAGCTCTAGCTAACTTGTTACTTTATTCACTTGACACCTGCTTCAATGTCTCACTAATGTAGGTATAACTGTGCGCTGTGCTAAATTAAAACATGTTATTTCTTTTTACTTTCGAGATTTAACGAAGGAACGGTTACTTAAACAACAAAGCTGAAACAAGATGAAACCGTTGGAAATTACGACCAAGAGGCACGCGATAAATAACCTGAAATTGCAAGTATATATTTTGAAAGTACCGTATAATTGATCAAATCACATTCGAACATTGATAACTTTATGAAAAAGCCTTAATATTTTTGCATAGTATCAGGAAAACAAGACAACCAGCCTTTTCTTTAACTACTCTATAAATATACGCCCATAGGTTTATTTTATTTACTTTGACTCGCATGCCGCATACCAATAAGATTGCCTAAAATACCATACACGCTAGTAAATAAACAGCCTTTCAGCTTGTGGCCGCGCGCGATTATGCAGTGCTATCCGCTGAGTGCCCGCGTGTAATGAGGCGGTCCACGGACCATCTCGTGTGCTTTTGTTCTTTGTTTCATATAGGTGATAATTCTTGCTTAGTTAAGGCTAGTTGTTCCTGTTTTTTACCAATGAAAAAAATTAAAAGCGGATTAAAAGATCTCATATATAAAGTCTAATAGAAATCTCGGCGGTGCATCCAAACGCTACAATCTTATGTTTAAAGAAGAGCGGCTCAATTCGTTGAATTTAAGTTAAACCATACGCTCTTTTAGTTTGTCCACAAACTCTATGGGTATACTACCTGTACTACCAATAATCCCACGGTTAATGCTGTACCCGCAAATTGCTCACATAAATAAGCTGTGGTAGTTGTTTCAGCAACATAAAAACTGTAAAGCTCCAAATAAAAGTGCATTCCAACAAACAGCATTAACTCGCAGCGCTCATCGCACGGTACTTTTCAACGGCATTCAAATATTAATGACAGTCCCGAGTGGCAGGTTTAATATTATCCCTTTGCACCGGGAATGGTCTGGAGTTATTTAATTACTAATTTTTGTATTGTATTGTCAATACTTACATAGTATATGTGGTGTGTTAATTGTTCGTTTGACTTTATAATATTATCTGTTTAACAGATCGTTGAATTCGTAGATTTGATCTGAATTGATGTTCTTTCTGGTGTGGCCAGGTTACACAGAAAAAAATCCCGATTGCCATTCTAGATAGCGTGAAAACATTACCGTGAAAATAAGGAGTATTTTTTAATAAGCTTTTAATTTTATTATTGCTTTTATTGTAACCAAATGAATATTTCTATGCAAATGGTATGTAAATAAGTGTTGCTTATTCTACAAATAGCGTTTAACCTGTAAATTTTTTATTTTATAATTCAGGCTGCCCATGTTAGTCCCGATATGTGTGTTGGAATGATGTTAAAGTCGCGAAACCAGTTTTTAAAACTTATGACAAGGTACAAGAATAAACTACCTTACCTTTTCTAATTTATTTTCTGACGATCTTAAAAATAATTTCGGTTTGACTGCTATAAGTGCTCTGTCTAGAGCCGTAAATATTTGAGGGTGGTTTATTACGCTGCCTGCATTATTTAGTGCAGAGATCATAAAATAGAGGTTGTAGTGTTGGACCGTGGCCTTTAAATACATTCCTCTTTATGGCTCTTTTGACTTCGGGTCGGGGGATTTGTTTTTATGAGTAATATCAGTGCTAAGTTTGCATTAAAGTGGAAGTTTGTTTAAGCTAGCGGGCAACACTAATGCCGAGTTAGGGTCGATAACATTTTATTATCAATGCAATAGGCATGCCATCTTGATAAATATATTATTTCTTATTCCGTATTTTTTTCTTATTTATTTTAGAAAAATATTTAATGTAGAGCAAGAGCAAAGTGCTGTACGAGCTTTAAAGTTTGCTCAGACTGATGAATTTTCATATTAAATGGACGTGTACGCGAGTTCTAGCACAGGTGCTCAAAAATATGCAAACAACTCCAACAGCGCATCTATCAGCAAAATTGTTATAATTTGTAACACGACCTTAGTGTGCTCTAAAATATGTTATCTCGCGTAATTTGTCACTGTACGTTGCAGTCACAGAACTACCAATGCTTAAAAATCTGCCTGAAAATGGGGTTATTTTTCCGAGCTGGCAATATCTATCTGACACTTGCATATTACGTGCGCCTATCGGTTTGCAGTTTGAAGATGATTTATATTACTAGTTATAAGTTTCTTGTATGACGGCTTCGGCAACTTTTAAAAAAGTTTGTGAAATCTTAAAGCTTTTGCATGTTGAGATAGTATTAGTAATATTTATGGGTGTTTTCTCGTATCACGCGACCACTTTACATCTCTCCACAATCTCGGTGAATAATGATATTCCTAGGATAGAAAATGGAGATTCAAAACAAGATGAGTAATGGACACTTGTCGGTTGTTCCGATTTCCCGAGCCATAAATCAACAGATACCCATTCGAAACGTTCTGTCGGAATTGGAGGAGTTTCATGAGATTTTTCACGTTGACTAAAAATCAAGGGAGCCTGCAACTGGCATTTGATGTGAATCAGCTTAATCATTTTATAAGATGTTCATTGAATTCTTTGCGATATAATCGTCACATTTTTATAAGCTATTATTAAGTAGCTTATAAATCAGCTTATAGCACAGCTGGGCAATGTCTCCCACTGGAACGGGTCTGGAATTGTTTGAAATGAATTGGTTCTCAAGGTTAAAAGTATCACTAATATACCTTTTTATTTTTATTACCCAACGTTGAATAATGGTAGGTATATAGGTACTGGGTTATAGAATACAAGATATTTTTTGTGAACAAAGACATTTACGAATACCTGCAATAGTTAAGCGAGAAATAACTAATTTTACTTAATAATGTAAACCAAAAATTTGTAGGCACATCAATACCACATAGACCCAGCATCACACAAAAGCGTTCAATCTCAATTATAAATCCGTGCGCTCTCAAAATTTAATACGAAGTTAGTTTATTTCCAAAGTTTGCAAACACATTAGGAGCTAAAAGCGTTGCAAATCAAAGTAAAACATATCTGAGTTAGTGGTGAAGTAATTAAACAGGTGTTTGTTTGTGACGTCACTCGTTGTGTACGTTATTGTATACATGCTGTTCCATCTCGACTTATTGTTTGGATTGACTCGTTAGTTTAGCAGGATTTCATACACAGACCTTACTTACCTTACCGAGTGGTGACACAATATTGCGCTAACTATCAGATTGATTTTACGGAGTTTTTGTTTTTAACTAAGCTTTGTTCACCTGCTAGGAAACAGGTCGGATTAAGAAATTAATAAATCCTCCTGAAGTTACTAACGCAGTCCGCGTCCATTTCCTAAACAATATCTCTGATATATTGTTTGTCTGTTTATGGCGTCGTTTGGGGGAGGCCTATGTTCAGCAGTGGATGTATACGGGCTGATGAT
Source organism: Eupithecia insigniata (assembly GCA_947859395.1). Lineage (NCBI taxonomy): Eukaryota > Metazoa > Arthropoda > Insecta > Lepidoptera > Geometridae > Eupithecia > Eupithecia insigniata. The sequence continues at coordinate 14,701,521 of OX402006.1, forward strand.
GATGATGATGTTTTGTCTGAATACCACCGGTTAAAACTTTGTCTAAACTAAAAGTCCCTTCACTAAGTTCGTTCACAATATAATATTTCCATAATTAAATGCCAATCAATTTCAAAAAAATCACTTACCATTTAAGAAAGTTTCATTTTGTACACCCAATCCCTTTTCACATCGGTTTAACAACTAGCCATCTTGTTACCTGTACAAATAAAGTCCCGCTAAGCCTTTTCACTTCAATAATTTCTCATCGGGAGTAATTCCGTTCTTTCTCCGTACCCGCAAGAGCGTGGGATTAAAATGTCTCGAATAGATCGTCCGTACTCCTCGCTACGTCCGCCCCGTCTCGTCTCGTCCCATCCCGTCCCGTCTCGTCTCCTAATGAAAACGTTTTATCTCGATAGTTTTTTGAAAGCTTCGTATTTTATTATTTGAGACGGTTGTAGATAGTAGGATTAGATGTTAGGAAATTACTTGTCTTTTATCGTGTTCTTTTATACTACACCTGCTCGGAAAGTTGCATATTCCTTTTCCAAATATAAGATAGAAAGTAAGTCATTGCAGACGTATAGGAATCCGAGAGCAAAAACTATGGAATGTCATTTCTCACGCGTTTTAGCCGGAGGTAAAACTGTATGGAAATCCATTTCTAACGTGTAACTTTTTTTAATTTCATAAAAGATCGGCCAGTAAAAGAACCCAAGTGATAAAGGCTGGCGCGGGAAGTTCTTCTAATTTTGAATTTGGTGTAGGCAATTTTATTAATCCTACAGAATGTCGTCGAGTGATAATGAAAGTTTTATGACACCGCCAGAAATAAAATATTTATTCTGCTTTTTATTTTCCTCGAAGGTGTGGTATAAAGCACTATGTATCACTCGGCAGAAAGTGCGAACCCTACCTCGTGTGTTTTAAGGCCCTCAGCTGCGCCTCGGGCCTCAAATGACACTCGATAGGAATTAGGCACATTCTCGCCTAGGTGTACAATGTACTATTTCGGTGAACGCTCTATTATGGAAAATAGTTTTCTTCACGTGTACTTACGTCGTATCTTACAGCTATATAAAAAGACTTATTATCTAGAAGGGTCTCAATCAAATCGACTGGATGAGTCAACGAGAGGATTTTTTTAAAAAATACTTTAAAAGAGGGTAGGTCGTCTTTGTGAATATAGTTTTATTCGAAAAACATCATATTATTTTGTGAATTTTCATCTTATGTTTAATTTGAGTGTTGCAACTAAGTTATTCATCATATTTTGTGTATTCAAAACGAAGAAAGCTATAAAGTTTCCAACAGTGTTGCATACACGTGGGTAGGTAGGTTCTTTCGTTCAAGTATCCATTCTCGAAGTGCTCAATTCCGGAGCTCGTTTCAGAGATGAATCTTTGCTCTCTGCCTCTGAACGGAACAGTGAACGTATGTTTGTACCAACATTGTGTACCTCCAGTTATGTTGTAGGGCAGAGTGCATGCTGTTTTCTACACAAATTGCACTTTTGAGATCTTGTTTTATATTTTCTGCAGATAAAATGTGACATTGTTGTGCTTCTGTACTTTTTGGATTTGAAGTTTTATCATTGCAGTTTGTAAAGTATTCTCTTGCAACAGTTTACTCACAGAGAAGATAAAAATAAACACAAAAATAGATAATATGTTTAAGTATGATTAGTAAACAAATAACGTAGATAATTTGTTTAGACTTCCCTTCTTATGTATGTATGTTAAGTATGTTATGTATTTCTTGTGATAAAAATTATCTAGTTTCTCATTAGATCGTCTCATTCTACTCCTAATGTTAAAAATGTTCGTAGGTACATGTTTTTCTACTTCACTTTTATTTTTGTTTCTTATTTCCATGATCACGCGCCATATAGTGACCCGGTCCTTTGGGAGGCATGCGTGGAGCCAAAGCCAACAGCACAGAGGCCCTTTATGAGAATTAATGTAAAGGCGAGAGCTACACATAGCGGGTATCATCCTTGGTTGCACAATATGATACACCCGAAGATGATATCCGCCAGGTGTAGAGACTATTGCAAAGGAAAATGAAAATAACAAAAAAGTCCATGTTATTGTGGTGAATGGATGGACTGGGTAATTGGGCTATGGGAGAACTATGGACGCCTGCCATAAACATACTCTCAATACTGTTACAAGCGGCAGACGGTGACTTGCCGAATGCTGGATGGGTTCCTCAAAATGTTGGCATAAATGCCGGTAAAGGAACAACATCGGTGCAAACGACTAAGGGGTGTCGAGAGGTGCAGCCCCGATTTCACCATCACGAAGACACGCGAGCGGGTTTCCTCGTTATTACGCCATTAGACACTTCCACCCCCGAGTCTACATCCTAAGATGCATCTCTCGCGACTCCACTCAGACCGGCCAATGAAGGCAAGCAAGAGGTGGGGATCTGGTTCTCTTGGGATACCACTCCGCAAGCGGAGACGAGACCAGGAACTTCCCCGGGAGCACTCGGTATACTCACCAACAGCTCGCCACAAGCTGCCCTGCAGGTTTATGGCGAGCTGTTGGTTAGTAGCGACGTTAGTTTTATTTTTGTTATTATTAGTATAATATTTTTTAAGTACTTTTTGTAGATTTCTGCCCTGTTTTACACAGTCCGTATATTAGTAATTCTGTTTGTAATTCGGCCTCCCGCCATACAGGTTCTGAACCTAGTGCGGACCACCAATATACTGTGTAAGCATTTTTGTATATTGGTAAATAAATGAATTTTGTATTTTGTATTGTTCGTCTTCGAGAATAGACTGAGAGCTTTACTCCCCGAATACTGAAACACTTATCACATTTGAGCAAATAAACTGATAATATTTTTGTCTCATTGTAATCTGTCTGATCGGATCACGAAAAAATCTGATTTGCGTATGAGTAATCGGAGAATAGCTATTTATTAAACCCTGCTTCTACAGAAAAATTACTACACATAGTGGTATACTTCTTATACCACTGTGTTTTGGTAATTACTTTGAAGTTTTACAAAACAACTTGTACCGATTTCCATTTCAAGACCGTTCCTGAAAGCCCTCGCTTCTATAAAACTTGCCGCAAGTTGTTTAAAACTTGGGTTAAACAACTTGCGGCGAATGCTGATGCCTTTCATCTAAATAATGTTGCAGTACGTTTCATTTGATATTTAATTTTCAAACGATAATTTAATGTATCTTGTAATGTATATTATATTAACAAACGTCTTTTGCAGACTTGCTCTCGTCAAATTGATTTTATCTTTGTTGTACATCGTAAGTAAAGTGAGAGTACACTGTATTGAAAAATAATCAGTTCTGTTTGGTTTGGAGTTAAGTGACCAGCAGACTGTTTTTACACTTTATTAAACCACCTGTTAAACCTATGTTAAACAGATTTGTGACCTGGTTATATGCATACATACATACATATGTATATGTTGCATTAAGGCAGTAGGTACACGGTACGAGTGCCAGCTTTGACAACTAAGCGGTAGTAAACTGTCATCTTCTGGAAACTCATACTAGACGTAGTATTTAAATAATGCATGTGCACATGGCACGTTTGAAAACCTCATATAACAAAGTAAGCGTCAGAGCGCGCGGGCCCCATTCAAATATCAGCTACAAAACTAATTTAACTAGAATAACGTGACACAATCTTTACACTCTAACTTTCGAGCGCTGAACAACTCGTTCCGGACAAGTCGAGCCGCTTCCTGTGTTGTTCTCTCTCGAGATCTGCGAGATAGTTTCGCGATAGGAGGTCCTACTTTGCAAAGATGTTGCGATATAACGATACGTTGGTGTCCCTAGCGATATAGCGTTCAGTACACTTATTGTTTTTTTTTTTTTTTGAAAGCGAATAATTAGGCGTTACTGTATGAAAAAAAACTTTTGGTTTATTTCCGGATTTCTTTTGTCAGTCCAGTCTGTTTTAACTTCACCAAAGTACATACCTTTATCCAAAACGGGACAGGCACCATTTTATTATCCCAACTTATCAAAACACTGTAATTTTTCAAAAAATCAAAGTGGAGCTTGTCTAGGTCATCAAATTATCCTTTCTTTATCTAAAGGGCAGTCAGTTATTTTATAAAATGTGTCGCTTCGTTCCAAGAACTACGACAGGTTGTTATTCGTTTTGCTAAGTAGACTTCTCAAGTCTGAAACTCGTAGAGAACTCGTTTGCAAGGTGAGTAGATAGGTAACAAGAGTGCTAACAACAAGACTTGCAGTTCCTTTGCATAGAGCTTGTAGGATCACTGCCACTGTCGGCTATAGTCGGGAGCGCACTTTCAAAGTGATATTACTTTTTGACGTTTCAAAAGTACTTAAAAACGGAATGCTCTACAATTAGTGTTACAGCAAATTAAATTCCTTACGTTTGTATGACAAATCACAATAAGGTAAAGGAAGAAAGTCGTTCTACAAGTTGTAAGTGGTATTTTGCAAGACACCAAAATAAGAGTAATGTGTTCACGTGCAGCTTGGAGTTTAGTGAGTCGTGAACCATGTCATTCTTTACTCTTTACAATTAACCCAACAGATGCGTTGTTCTGTTATAGAGGAAATGAGCAAGCACGGTAAAATATTAAATGCAGTCATCGACTTCCAAAATTACCGATACCTATAGAAGCCCAGTGGCTTGGCTCAGTTACCATCTAATCCCCTGAGGATGTCCTTAAACTTTACTGCAGCAAACTGTATATTGGATCGTAACAAGCTCCTCCACCAGTAGATTGACGCCATTACAATCGAACCGACACCGCCGAGGGAGATGTAAATTCGTACTGGAAAGGAAGCTCTGATAGAGTCAGCTTTCGATCGGTTCCCCATAAGTGCTGCTTTTCGATATCGCGCAAAGCCTATTCACAGGAATTGGCTGTAAGGGGTTAAGAAAGCTGCACTAAGATTTAACTTTACAGTTGAACGCGATCGTCTCTCTCTAAGCGCTTTATTTAGACAAGGTACGTGCACTGTGCAAGTAGCAAGTGCACTTATTGTTATGTAGTTCAGCCGAGCCCTTTGAACCCAAATACGTGATGTGTTTTTGGAATGATAATGGATTGACGCCATTACAATAGAACATCTACCCGACACCGACACCGCCTATGAAGATATATCTAATCTCGTACCGAGAAGTGGGAAACTCTGATAGACTCTTAAGTTCTCGACCGGTTCCTCATAAATGCTGATTTCCCAAATTGGTTGTGCTTTGCGAACAAACCTATTTGTGAAAATTGGCTTGAAGGAAACTGGTCGGCTTAAAGATGGCTTGCTAAACTTGACTTGGTACTTAAATGCCATCTTAAATTAGTGAAACTGAATTTTTACACTTTTCCTGATTAATGTTACGTTTTATTGAGCTATCACCTAACGCACGGTCTGTAGTTAGTTTTAATTTTAAATAAGAAATCTGTCCAACCAGACTACTTGGAATCCTGGTGTCACACGAAGGATGACCCTAGCTCCCTAGCTATAAGGTAAGCTGGTAAGTCTCAAAATTAACCACACCTCATCGTTAATTCCCCAGCTACGCATGTTCAAAAGTTCATTTAACCGAAAGTTTATGGCAACCTAGCTAGGATCATCAAAATTCAACAAGTTAATTCAATTTGCAAGCGCAGTGCCGCCGTAATACCTGGACACTGCACAGCACAGCTCCCGCGGGATCCTCTACATTAAATAAAGGGAGCGGTGACCGCGACAAGCCAGTACTGTTTCAGCTGAATTATCTTTGAGGAACTATATGAAATAAATTGAAGCGCAGATGCATTTTTTTAAAGTTCCTCCATCAGTTCTACTTTGCCAGTAAAATGTAGTAAGATTTTATTTACTTAAGCTCATGTAGTCCCTTCCACTGCTGGGCAATGGTAACACTACCTTTCTTACATTCTTTTCAATCGGTTAGTCAGAGGTCGGTATGAAAGAACGGAGAATATTTTTTACGATAAAATTATCTATTATCTTCACAAACTAAACGAATCCTATAGTTAAATATACACATGGAACTCTAGCGTTGCGGCTTAAATCTCACCCAAGAATATGTAGGTTCAGGAATTATGTATGCTTTAAAATAAAAGTAACCAAACGACAGACAAAATCATAAATATATATTATTCTCCCTCTAAACTACTGAAAGCAGTGAATAAAAAACACTTTTATTCTCTATTTTGGTGTTTGAATTTAGAACACACCAATATAACTTAACCTTCCTTTTTTTTTCATTCAATATCTATTCTCGCTAAATCTTTAATTTTCTCGTAGTGATGATAATATAAAGTATAGTATGCAACTATTGAATAACTGACGGATGTACATATATCGACGGCCATGAATCACTGTCACTCTCAGGATTCTAACACGGGAGTGATTCAGTCGTTAGAATCCTTCACTTGCTCGTGATTCATATAAAAGCCTCTCTTAAAGTCCTTCCTTTATTCTTTAATTGCGTAATATACTATTATTATTTACAGTAAGCCTCTAAAACAAAATCACTTCAGTATAAAATTAAGAATAAAATGAACCCGTCATTCTAGTATCCTACCTATAGGTACTATTGTCACAGTCATTATCATTAGATTAGTTCGTCTCGATGAAAACATTCACAAAACTGATCAAAAACTTGATTATACGTAGACGTGGCTTGTTTACTCCCAAGTTTTACGTCGCCAGCAGAGAGACACATAAATCTCGCTTTTTAATTTCACGTCGCAGGTGTAATAAAGGTCTTTATGTCCTCGCTATGACTTAGTTGACCGAATAATGGAATGGCAAAGCTGAGCATAATCTTGTAGATTACCTTTAACGATTTTTGCTGCCGAAAACACTACCTAAATGATGGAAAATATTATAGCCTAAAATATTATGCAAACCGAGATTTTTAAAGAAATATAGCTAAGGCGAAGAGCGAGGTCTTGCGACAATTTAAAAATGTACCTATTCAGTGACTAAACCCAAATTGCTTGTTCAAAAAAGAGGACCGAAACTCCTAAATTGGGCTTAGACTTAGTAAAAGATTTGCCTGAGCTTTAACAAGTGGAAAAAAGCAACGTTGATGATGTCTTGTTCTCGAAAATATACTATAAAGAAAAATAAAAACGTTACAAAGCGTTTCGAGTACATCCCCAGTCGCTAAATTGGCTAAAAATGGCGTAGACGTCTGTCTCGGGCCCTAATTTATTTCTGTTGCTGGCGGTATTTTTCTTCGATAGGCTTTAAGATAAATGGATGGACAAAAAGTATTGACGAAATGTTTTTCCTTTGTTTTGTAATAATTGACTTTTGTTTTATCAGAACGTCTATTTAGGCCTTGTCATGTTACCGTGTCGTGTTTTTCCACCGTTTTCAGTCATTTTAGGTCATGCCTATGGTTAGATTATCAATACTTCTGTATTTTGACGTTATTTCCACCGATCATGAAAATTAAGGCAAGTTAAAGCTTTACTATAAATTTTTCATTAGCTGAAGTGCTTTATCCAAGCCAAGAGCAAGCCCTTTCAGTAAAAAAAGCTGTCTCAGTTAAATCCCGTCACGTACCTGGCAACCCCGACAATACGGCAACTCTCGGTCACTGTCACCTTCAGCCATTTGTTTACTCGCAATTTTTTTTTTCGCATTGCGGGCATTCGGCTACTGCTGCTAATGCTTGTTAATAACTCTGTAGTTTTAGTTGTGGTTTCAAAAGTTTATGAGTCGTGGCTTATGGCTAAAGCGCTCTTTGTGATTGGCGGCCATTCTTAATGAAGATAGTTGCTTTATGCTTTTGGCGTTATTTCATTTTTATTAAATTTTTTTACATTATAAGAGAGAGCTAAAATGCAAGAGTTTTTCATATTTACTCAACAATTTCAACTTTCGTGAGTAGTGAAATATTGATATATAACTAATTTATGTATTTGTTAGTTTTATGTCACGTTTCATAAGTAAAAAAGTTAGATTTGCCTAAAGGGCGCCTAAAACAATTCTAAATCCTAAACACTTGAGATTGCAAATATTAATATGTTTGAAAATCACACGATTTTTCTATTGGCCATGCATAATCTGACATAATGAATGAAACCCTAAAACCATTAATGAAATCTAGACATTTAAATAGGCACGTAGATCTAGATCTAATCTGTTTATCGTATACAGGACGAAGTAACTCGTGTTCTTGTGTAGTGGTCGCGACGCGACGTCCAAACGAGATTAGTCGGTGAATGGGTTCCGAGCTGTTAGCTTTTATTGCACTTTTTAACGGCGCGCCTCCAACTTGTAACTGTTCTAGGGGATTCGATTAGAAAGCTAATTGCTGTTGAATTTAATCCTTGTTTACTGGCTTTTTGAGTTGAAGTTTCAATGGCATTGTTTCTTTTATTCAGGTTTGCCTGAGCAGTCGCTTTGTGAATGTTTTCAGTTTGTTTTGGGTATTTCTCTATTATGGCAGCGTTCCTCTAGTTTCTACTGTGAATAAGGGAAGAACCCATTCAGTGGAAGACTCGCTCATACTATTTCAGTCGCTTCTTGGCATCTGAGTACATATGTATTCGCAAAAAAGAACCATGAGTGAAGGAATATGTATAAGTAAGTCATTCACTGAATGGCATACATAGGTATCTAGATTATCTATGTCATACGTCAGTCTATCTAGGCCTGTCTAGATAGGACAGGACTTAGGGACTCATGTTAGACATTATATACTACAGCGTCGCTTGCAGCCAAATTTTACTGAACGCTGGGTAAATGCTCGGGCTATACATCAATAACTGCGCTATTCGTAAAAAAAAACGACATAATAGTTTAACTATAAATCAAAGTACAACACAGAAAACATGAACCGCTTCGATAACCTCATTTTTATAGCCAGTTCATAATAGGGCAAAACCATAACCGAGAAAAGCATTTAAAATTCTCGCTAACGATGGTAATATTCAAATAGCGGACAAGCGGTTAACGAGCGGCAACCAACAGCCACTGGCGGTTACTAATTGCAGCCAGTGCAACGGATTAATTACTGGTTCCACCGGCCGAGGTTACAATGGTGTACTTAGTATATTGGTTACAGTGGGATATTGTATAAAGTATCTTAGCTAAAATGGTGGTCGGAGGAAGCTGAAGCGATTTTGTATTTGGGGAAAAATGATATATGGACGAATCTCTTCTATTTTCGGTATTTACTCTTTGTATACCTATCCGTACACCTTACATGAATGATCTTAATGTCATGTAATCAATCACCTTATACTAATACTAATCATAATACATTTAAATGTTGAGATTCTGAGTTGTCAAATTACAAAATTATCGAAATTATTCCGTTTCAAATATTCGTTTTGCCGATAAAGCATCTGCAATCGGCCACAAATTTTTACATTTTGTTTACTCGAAAACGGTGCTCTTTGGTTTATCGTATGCTCCTAGCCTTAATTTCCTCAGTTTCAGATCTATTTAAAACTGCGATGAAGTGCATCAATAGTTCTGTGTGGCTTCACTCGGTGAAAAGAACCAATTATGACTAATACAAGCAACGGGGAGCGGAGACAGTGTCTAATCGACCGATCAGCTTCACGGCTATCTCCGTGTTCTTTTCACCGAGAGATTCTGCCACTCGTTAGCTGACTACAGCGATAGTAGAAGCAGTAAGGAACAGAGGCGATGTCTAATCGACTAACCAACTTCATTGGTTAGTCGATTAGACCAACTTCATACACTTGTACAAATCTTTTCACCACTATAAAGCTCAACGTTTTGTAAACCTGACGCGGTTTGAAACGGTACTTAGTACAAACTACGCCGTCCGGAACGCGCTTTATTCTCTCTCGCAAATTTGAGAACATGCTGGAACAATGCGACGGAATTGTATGGCATAGAATTTGTGTTGAACAACTGTGTGGTACAAAAATATTGTGTTTATTTATTTAATATCCGTGATATTTTGATCTTAGACGAGTAGTTAGTTGATGACGAGTTATTAATCAAATCAAATGTTTTACTGCAACTATATTTTACTTAAGTTATTATATATTTATACAGTCCCCGTCCAAATATGGATCCGGCTACAGCACAGCAGGATAAGTACATAAGTTCTAAGCTAGGTGACTAAGGAAAGTATTGTTTAAAAATTACCTTTGTAAGCTAAGAACTCTGCATTAAACTTCCGGTGGCATAGGTAGAATTGGTTTTTTTTCCGAATAATTACGACCCACTACTCTACTCATGAAATATGATAGCCGCTAGTTTTTATCCATTTTGTTAATTTATTTTATTATTATTTACGCCAAACTTCGGGACGTTTTCTGTACTCTCCCTGTAGCAGTACATAACACACTCACAAGGTACTTATTTCAGATACATGGCGTTTATTAACACTGAAGCGTGTTGACCTCCAAGGAAATCCTCTGAAACTGTAGCATTTTTATACGATCATCACGTTAGGTAAGATAGTACTTTTTTATTGATAACGAGGTCGGATTACTCGTTGTCTGGCAGAGGTTACTGCTTCTGCGGCGGACTCGCCTAAATTAATTAGCTCTTGGATTTACCTAATTAGCTCTACACAGTAAGTTATCTCATTTTAAATTGGATTTCTATTTTAATCCTCGCTCTTTCTTCTCCATTTAAATTTCACTTTTTTTAATTTATGTATATTAGGGTTTTTATTACGTTCATTCTGTTTTGAAAACCGAAATTGTTAAATATCTACTTTTCGTAACTATTAAAAAAGTACAATACCTATCGAACTTTATTATGTACTTTTTTAACAAAGAAAATGACAACAATCATTTACAATTGAGCCAACAGACTGTTGCAAACAACCTGGTAGTTCAACAGATCCAAATCGTTAGCTATCATCAGAAGCGCCTCCAAGGCGGTGCGCTAGCTAGCTGCTTGCCTCGCTTGAAGGCAAACTCACCAACTCTCAGGTCACGCGTCTATGCTATAACTTCTATAAAGAATGTCTATTTTTACAGATAGCGATAAATAAAAATACCCCTTCTCTGTCTTGAGCCGCCTAGTTTTGTTTTATTTAGTGCAGGTGGGCATGTTTTTGTTAGTTGTAGGCACGGAGGCGGGCGGCGGCGCTGGGCGGCGGCCGACATTGTCTGATCTGTCCTAATTCATGAAGCTCGAGTGCCTTGGATTCTTGTTGAAAGTGGAAGTTTATTTTGTTTTAGTGGAACTTCTTGATTAAACTGAAGTAAAATAAAATAAATAAATTTTATACAGCCCAAAAATAAAGTATTTTAGGCTGCAACTAATTTATTTATTAACACTGTATGTATTAATCAAGCGATGGCGTGACGAACTGGACGCCGGGCGTTGAAGAATTTGCTTCAGTTATTTAATAAATCCATGCCTTTTAATAATATTAATGTTAAAGTGCTCTGTCTTTTTACCAGTCACAAAAAGTTTTAATTTAATTAAAAAGAGAAAAGAACACACTACACTTATCATACACGACCGGAAAATATTTGGCAAGGAGATTTTTTTTCTGAAAAAGTACAAAAGCCGCTGGCGTTGGAAGAATACATGCAAAGCCGCTGGCAGAAGATTTTATAATTCAATATGCATGCTGTGACTTTACCTTATAATTCAGTGTATATTCACTTTCATTACCAAACATTGATATCTTCCATTCTTATCTAGCATGAAACAGATGCCGTCCTACTGTCTTCCTCGCACCTAAGCCGATTCCACCTTTCTCCGGAGATAAATCTGGATTAGGTTTTGGAGCGTAATGCCGATTTGTTCGGGAATCGCTGATTTATTCACTTGAAAGAAAACCATATAATAACTTTTATTTCTTCTAGATGTAATAAATCTGTGTTGAATTCTGAAAAATGTATTAGGTTTCTGCAAGTTTATTTAATTTTTGTCAATATTGACTTGTACGAGGTTTGAATGCAGTAACATCTCAGTTTTATACCACTGCTCACAGTTTCTGTTTACTGACATACATACATGTTTACTAGGAGTACATTTGTACGATAATCTCGTTACAATTATTATAAAAGAAAGAGTGTTAATAAAGACAATTTCCTCAAAATTACTAATACGATATGAGAAGTTACAAATTTCGAAAAAAAAAAAAACATTTCAAAAATTTTTACAAAATAAAACTCAATTTAGTTGCCCGCCTCGTCCAATAAGTAACTAAATGAGGCGTCGACGAAAGCTCCGACGTTTTGTAAGACAGATCCTGAAATAATTAGAATTCCGAACATCTTGGAATTACCTATTTTATAAACTTAAATAAAGTGATTCCACGTTACGTGGTACGTCGCAGAGTAATTATAGGAAAGTAAACGGCTAAGAAATGAGAAAGAAGTTATTTGAAATTTTACTCTACTGTAAAAATCGAGAAATGAAATATTGTGTTTTGCAAGTGTTTTTTTAGCAGATTTTATATAAAACTGAAAAGATGGCAAAAGCGTATCCCAGCAGTAAGTAGCACCAGAATGATAATGAAAAAATATTGTTTATTGAAAAATTACGCTGTTGCCCTTCTTTCGCAAGGTATCACAGACAGCGTTTAGACAAGTCAAACAAACTTGGCACCCGGCATCCATTTGATAGAAATATCTAGGCTAAGGGAGAAATAATAGTCGGTGTTGGAACATAGGTACAATTAACTTAGTTGTCACTAAAATTGCCGAGTAAATTATGAATTATTTCGTCTCAAATATTCCAAACTGTGTGGGTAATTATTTAAGGATCTACATGTATGTAATTACATGCCTATAGAATATCCTAATAGCTCGACGTAAACTTAAGACGACGAAGCTCAACTTTGTAAGTAACTTGCTAGGGTGATTCTCAAAATTTATAAGTTCGTCTATGAAAATGCACTAAGAAATAACTAGATATGAATTAATATAAATGAAGAAACTAAACGTCTGAGCTGTATGCGCTTGTAATTAAGAAACTTTTGACTTCATCTCAAGAGATGAGTTCTTTAGTTTCAGGGGTGTGTTTGAGTCTGAAAATAAATAATGATCTGGTTTTATGAAAGCTGGTTATGACTAAGGTAGAGTTGTTTAAAATATAAAAAACTCTTTTCAAGTTTAATCTTAGATTTATCTACTTAAACTCTTGTCTAAAGTTTTCTTTCACCGTTTCAGGTACCTAATGAGCCGAACAACTTCATCGTTTCAACTTTCGACCTAAGTAGTAGCAGGTAATCAACGCAACTTGAACTTTATCACGTGGGTGTATAACTTATTTTAGATCAAAGTTTTTCATGTTCATTAGTCGATTATAGTGAAAGGGCGTTTTACTTGTTGAAAAGTTATTCTTTGAGCGGTTTGTTAGAGGGAATTGTTTTATTGATGACATTTTGTGTGGTAAAGTTTGTTTTGTGACCTTTTCTTATGAAAACTTGAATTAGATATACAAAAAAAGCTTATTCGGTAGCAAAAACGAGGCGATACGATACGTTATTACTTTATTGTATAAACTGCGTAATTAAAGAATGGAATTGATAATGACATCATCTCTCATGCTGTCCCGCTGAGATAGGATTCGATCTGAGCGGGCAAGCAGCACGCAAGTTATACACCAAAAACTCACACTAACACGAGACATTACTAAAAAACAATCTTACTATTGATTCTTTTTAATATGTACTATTAACTTGCAAGATTCTTGATAAATCCGATCAGTTAGAAGCTGTCATAATCGAGAAATTACACTGCCACTCTCGTTTCCACTGGGATATTCCTCTCTAAAATTGAAACAATATTTAACGTCACTTTGAAAACTTTAAAGTGCTATTGAAAAATCTGGTGAATTTTTCATTTCCATTTCCGACGGCGAGTAATAGTTTCCATTATCAAACAGGAGAGAATCAAAGGTATTTGGGCTAGCTCTAGGCCAGTAGCTTCCACTGCGGGTCGAATCAGTCACGCCTCTCCTACCTAGCCCCGCCCCGGTTATAACAGCTCTTTAAATATATGAGAATATTATTATTTAAAAAAAATAACTATCTTAGTTTGACGAATTCAGTATGAAAGTGAGTGAGTTAACTACGATACCATAAAATTGAATATTATACGTATAAATTCAGCTTTATGAATTCAGCAAAGGACCATGCGAAAGGTAAGCTATTAAATCCTCTTTTTTCCGTCCGTTACGTTACATGTCCGTTTTTTTACTGGACAATTCATACAGCATTATCTACTCGTAGCCCCAAGTTAAGCAGAGCTTGTGTTATGGGTACTAGATAACTACATTATAGCATATAACATAAAAATATATTTTTACTATACATAGAAAACGACCAGAACACCCTGAACAAATATTTGCGGATAGTACAATCATTTGTCCCGAGGCGGGAATCGAACCCGCAAAATACAGACCTTCGCCCACCGCGCCACACAGGTCGTCAAAATCGAGCACGTAATATGACTTTTCGATAACTTTCACGGTTTCAGACTTCCCCGTAGTGAAGAAAAACTCACCCTGTTTAAAGTGGAGCGTGTTTCCTTCCTCCTCGTTTATGGCTTTGCAGTTGAGGTTATTGTCGATATTTTACAGTTACTTCAAGTACTAAACTTTATTTTATGCCGATTGCTTCTGTTTGCGTAAAGGAAATAAGTTCGACGAGGTTTAGTATCCGATTTTCGACATAAGCGAGATTGGACATGGGTCCTCTGACCGGACACCGTGCTGCCATAAATCTTTTAAATCCGTGTCAGCGTGGCCTTTTATTTTCGGTCAGTATTGATTCAGCGTGCAGGCTGAGATAAGCCTGTGCTTATTGGCCAACAGTTTCCTTTTACGAGGTCTCGCTGCCAAAACACGGTTCTGATAATGTTCCGTTGCGGTGCCAAACTTATGAATGCTACGAGTTCTTGATCATTAATGTTGAATGGATTTGGTTAAAGCGCGTCAATTTCCTTAATTTCCATGACAATTTCACGATATTTTTTGCTGACCTTGACTTAAGTTTCAAGATCATATCTCTTCAGTTTAAAGAGACGATAATTTTTTGTAAAAAAAAAAGCTTGTTTCTTGCCTTACACATAAGTTAAGACTTATGTTAAGGCACCATAATGGTGATTCTATCATGTATAGATATCCGAAACCGTGTTTTGTTTAAGTACAGAACTATCAAACATCTGGTAATAGGAAGCTTACTCCATGTTTACCAGCTGGCGGCCGTCCAACGAGGCTACTGTAGCGGAAAACATTAATTAAAATATGTTTTTAATAAAATACGACCTGGTCTTATACACTATACTTGAATCAGAATCAGAATCAATAACTTTATTTCTTTAGGCTTACAAAATAAGCACTTAGACAAGTCAAATTGTATACTATAAACATAGTTATTATTATCAACTAAGAAATAAGGTGTTATTGATATTCTCTTCACTTCAATTTTTTGTCCACTAGTGGAAGAAGTGTAAGAGAAACCACTAGCACATTATAATATCACTTATGTGTCTAATACATGCCTATCTAAATATAAATTTAATGCAATTTAGATACATGTCAATATTTCTATAAAGCTAAACAGAACACTGGAGTTCTTACTAATATGAATAGTTGTAGTGTTCTTGGTTACAGTTAAACTTCGAGTATTTAAATAAAAACTCGTGTATATTTCACACCGCATCATCTACCCTCTAAGAAAGCAGAGCTTATACTACACTTGTAACTTGTACATTTTCAAACATGAATCTGGATAGAAGAGTTTCAAACACAATACCTATCGCCATAACTCAATCCTCATCCAATCAGACTACCCCACATCCCAAGCTCATCTTCAAATAACTAACCCTGATTCGTGATGCAAATCTGCAAAGCGTTAAAGTTGCGATAAGGACAGAAGGCGCGGGTTCAATTCCCGCTATCGCGCCATCTGCATGTGGGACGGTTTAATTTAAGGCCTCGCCTAGAATCGTGCCAATTTCCCAGCTAGCTTTATACTGTAGAGAGGCTTGATAATCTGAAATATTCTTGATTTAGCTAGTTCACTTAGGCTTATTCCAAATGTTTTGTATGTTCAAATCGTTGGAGTACACTTACATATGTTTAGTCCAATATACTTGTTCATGGTTTCCTCAACAGCCATTTGTGTTATTACAACGTATTTCTTCTTCTCAATGAAGTTGTGAGATGACGTAGCTATGGCAATGCCAAACCTCCTGTAGACCGTCCCGGCTCGGTGTCGTAAATTTTGCAAAAATGTAGTTCAAGATCAGAAATATTATAAAGGCCACTTTTTGACACGGAAAATCGCGTGCAAAGCCGCGGACAGATGCTGGTTATAAAAATGCAAGCCTTTCTAAAACTCGCTAAATTTACCCCCTGAAACTAGAGTAGTAAAATATCATTTCAATTTCACCTCTATAAAATCAATTCCATATTACCTTAATAGCTGAACTTTGCGAATTTCACTTCTGTAGTAAGCTCACAAATAGTTGTTATCGGGGTTGTTAATCCACTCGATGGGGTTATGGGTAAATTGCTGAATGTTACCTGCTGAAAATTGTAGTTTTACCCGTAAGTGATTGGGGTATGTTATCTGATATGTAAGTTTACATGGGGCTTTCATGTACCAGGGGAAATAGAATATAATTTGATGTTATTAACACGAGGGTATTCGTTGTGGTATATCAAACTTAGAGGTTTTTTGTTTCCTTATAGGTCATTTTGGATTACAGACAACCTACTATGTGGCACAGTGAATGAAGGTTCATCTGCTACGCAGAAGGTTGCGATTCGATTCCCACCGCGATTTTCTTTTGTAGGTATAGGTGTAGGTGAAAAATAAAGTAAATTTTTCAACCAGTTAGTTTAGTATATCGGCTCCACTGCCCGGCCTCTGTGATGCGACTTGAAAAGGCGCGCCCTGGCTGCGAAGAAGTGCAGTCGGATATTTGCGTCATGAACAATAAAAAGGTTAATTAGTCATAAAAAAAGTTCTAAGACTAGGCCCTAGTCTAGTTAGTAGAACATCCATCCCTAGTCACTAAGGGGATGCTGATGATGTCTCATCTCCAGCATTATTTATTTGTTGGAATCTGGTTTATTCGTTTACTACAAAGCTCTACCATTTGTTCTTCCTAACCGTTCTCTAATCCGTAATTTACATTGTTTTCTACTAAACCGCCTATTGTAAACAAAGCATGTAATTTCCTTCCATCTGATTGTAACTCTCCCCTGGGATAAAAAACCTCGCTCCAGCTATTTTCCCGCTGGAACTTCCCCAGATATTTATATACCTACATATATAGAGAAGAGACAGTTCTGTTGTTTGTTGATAAGGCACTATTTACATATCTTTGCAATTGCCGCGACGTATCGGGCGTTTTACATTATTTCAATTGATGAGAGAATCGATGAATGTTTTTGTTTGTTTTCTGTTTTATCGACGAATTAATTGTATTACACTGCATCATAATCATCCATGTTTATTTATATACGAGACGTAAGACGGCATTAAGTCCTTACTAGACATTTAGAAAAGTCATACTCACTATTACATAAATAA
Organism: Eupithecia insigniata; assembly: GCA_947859395.1. Lineage (NCBI taxonomy): Eukaryota > Metazoa > Arthropoda > Insecta > Lepidoptera > Geometridae > Eupithecia > Eupithecia insigniata. The sequence goes on from OX402006.1 coordinate 14,718,992, forward strand.
CACTAAGGATAAAATGAAGTACTAAGGCTCTCTTTAACTTCATTGATTAGTGTTGACAGAAAAAAGAATTGCCCGGGGCCTTTTTATTGAGTGCGTTTATCAACCTTAAACAAATAAATTGAAGTCACTTCAACTCGGTCACTTTTTGCTATGTTATCCGCAAATTAATGAACCGATTTTTATTCACGAATATTCACAAAAACTTTACAAAGCTCTCCATAGATGAAGTGTGATAAAAGCCAGTAGTAATACAGCGAGTAAGGCACCGCGGCAATGCTTTCTCGCTGCCGTTGGATATTCATCAGCGGCCTGTCTCGGCTGTATAACTTACAACTGGTACTGGCGGCGGTGCGAGCTTGTGCTTTTGAGGGGTTAAATACGGATGGACTACGTGTACGTATTTAGCACTGCATGTTTTGATTCTTTTGTTAGGTAAACATGTTAAAAATATACTTTCAAAGACGGTTCATTCTACATCAGACTACTAAAAGACATTAAAGTTGTAGGTACGTTTTGTCGTGTTTTAATCCAAATTGAATAACATTTTGTAAATACGTAAAAGGACTAGCCTAGTTTCTCGTATAAGTAACATTTGCTTGTAATTTATAATAATAAAGATGTTTGAACTGAGTTAATTGAAGTAACACTAAGCAGCGCATTAGCATTGCCATACAGCGAGGCAATGCAGCCAGCGTCTTGGGGACGCTTCCGACTGGTCTTGATATGGACCAGTTGAGCTATCTGTAGATTGTTTTCAACAGTCTGCAGTTAGCTCAATTGTTTCAATTGTAAATACTACACTCGAGAGCAATGAATCCGGGTCACTCAAAGAATCCAAAAAATCTCGGAAAGTAAGAATGCTAGGTTAATGCAATAAATTGTATTTAATAAACAATTTAATACTCCTTAAATGAAACTATTAAAACTTCTTAGTTATTGTAAAGTTATATCATAAAAAAATCAAATTTGAAAAGGGAACACTGTCGAAGATGGAACTACGAAATTACAGGATTTGTTTTTGCTTTTGTTTGTAATCTGTCATTTATGTTGGTACATAAACCAGGTTGATAGTGCTCAATATTCATTATTCAAGCTGAAATCATGTCGCTTACACTTGAAGAATGCACCAGAATACTTACATTGGTGGAAACCGGCCGGAGTCAGCGCGATACAGCCAGGACTGTCGGTGTGTCGCTGTCAACAGTACAAAGAGTTATCCGACGTTACGAAGAAACTGGTTCTAACCTACGCAGACCAGGAACGGGCAGAACTAGGTGTACCACAGCACGAGAAGACCGATACTTGGTGAACACCATGCTTCGAAATCGCTTTCTCACAGGAACTGAACTCACAAATCAGTTTCGACGCCTCGGAGGAAGTAACCCAAGTGCATGGACAGTAAGACGTCGGCTTGCTGAATCTAACTTAAAACCCCTTAGACCTGCAAACGGCCCTAAACTGGAGCGTGGCCATCGTATTTCAAGACTAAGATATGCCCAGAACCACGTAAATTGGAGTATTGAAGATTGGTCGAAAGTTATGTTCTCCGACGAATCAAAATGTATGCTCTACAAGCACGATGGAAGACACAGAGTGTATAGAAGACCAGGGGAAAGATTCAAGCAAGCATGCATCGAAGAAAAAGTAGCCTACGGTGGTGGGTCGGTACTTGTGTGGGCCGGAATTTCCTCTGAAAGTCGCACAGAGCTGGTGATCATAGAAAACGGCTCTTTAACTAGCGTAAGATATGTGGAAGAAATCCTCAACGAACACGTTGGTCCATTTATGGTCAATTTGGGTGAGGATGCTATATTTATGCATGACAATGCCCGACCTCATACAGGTAGGATTGTGAATGACTACCTTCAAGAGATGAACATTACTTGTATGGAGTGGCCAGCGCGCAGCCCGGATATCAACCCGATCGAGCATGCTTGGGACGAGCTAGGGAGATACGTAAAACAACGAAACCCTCCCCCAATCACGCTTCCTGAGCTCAAAATTGCTCTCACAGAGGAATGGGAGAATATTCCCCAAAATCGTATAAGGAACTTGATGTACAGCATGCCAAACCGCGTAAACGCAGTAATGGAAGCACGAGGAGGTAATACGAAGTATTGAAATTCAAGAAAATCGTCATAAAGTTCAAAAATTTCATGTTTCCTATTTTTGTTTTAAGGAGAGATCAGCAGTTTTTTTTCTTTATGTAATTTTGTGTAAATAAAATGTACGGTGACTCATATTTTTTTAATACTTTCATTTAAGGAGTATTAAATTGTCTATTAAATACAATTTATTGCATTAACCTAGCATTCTTACTTTCCGAGATTTTTTTGGATTCTTTGAGTGACCCGGATTCATTGCTCTCGATTGTAGTTTTATTTGTTTATATTATTTGATTGTTATTTTCTTTGTCAATAAACTAACACTAAGTATAATTTCTTTCTTTATTTTGTTTTGTACTTCGAGATAATGTTTACGTGTAGATCTTATTTTAAGATCGATCGTATTATAAGACCTTCATGTTCACACAATTTTAAAATAAAATTTATTCTATTCTATTTGTACATACATGTAATTATGCAATAAATATACTTATACTTATTCTCAGGTTTGACTTTTTCTGTATTTATCACTTATTTGCTTCATGAATTACTTTAAAACTTGAAGTACAGAGCTTTAAGAGGAAATTATTAAAAACATAACACACACTAAAAATATGCTATCTGACTTTTCTGAAGAGTTAGTTTCTTATGGATATGCAGCGAATATTATAGTGAGGTTTTATTAAAATTGTACGTTCTTTATTTCTGCGTAACGTAGTACCATAGTACTCAAAACACATTAATATCTTTTATTATATCTCTTATAACTTTTTACTGTCCAAATATTCTGCTCTTTTTTTTATGAGTCGAAAACTTTACTGGCCAAATTATTCAGATAATATTCAAAAGTAATAGTCCAGTTCCTTTGAATATTCATGAGCGTCGCTAACACTGCGCTTAGTTCGAGCCAAATATTTGTTCGCCTCCCGTAATTGTGCCAGCTACACACTTTCGCTATTTGATGACTTTCCAAACACGAGCGTGTTTTTAAAAACGCTGCTTCTGGTACAATATTACTCAGAGATAAAATTCGGCTTTTAGTCGAAAAATAATTAGAGCAGGCTTGTTTTTACCCGCGGTGACTACGTTTTTGCATTTTAATGGGGTTATCTGAGACTCGTTAACGTCTTAAAAATCTAAACGACGAAAGCGATTTTGATAAGTTTGGTATTAAAATAAGCGTTTTAACTTGACCTGTGCAAACCAAAAAAAATGAAAAGGGGCGAAAACCAAAACAGTGGAAAGGGGGAGTCGAGTTTTTTTTTATAATTTTCAATTATTTAGGTACTTTTTCATTCGTACACTCGTAAGCTAATATTATGATTTATCATCTTTTGTTGGAGAAAAGTAAAACGTCACTTAAACGCCAATCGAGCGATATGGGATCTCGAATCTGTGCTCACATTTACATACATCAACTCGATCCGCGATCCAATAGAGCGGTTACGTCGTAGCACGTGTCTACGAGCTACGCCGTAGATCCTCTACGTCGTAGCTCTACGGCGCAGCACCTGTGAGAACATCGCGGCTAATCCTGAGACGAATTTGTGGGAATCTTGACTTGGATTTGGGGAAACCGGGGTAATTGAATTTGGGACAACTACACATAGGTTTTCCTACCTACGTCAAAACTTTTCGCTGTATATTAGGGTCTTGTCATCTTTTATCTCTTATTAAAATTGTATCAGATAGTTATTAAGATTTTTAATTGGTAGAATCCATTTGTTTTTGTGTTTTCATTGTATATTTATTTTTCTCTCAATATTTTGTTCATCATTTTGTATTGAGGTAGTCATAAATTACTAGCCGGCGCGCGGCGGCAACTTTTAAATAATTTCAAATCAAGCCAATACTTCTCTATTTGTTATCCAGACTGTAAGATAGGTAGGTAGGTATGATATACATATAGTCTGACATACATAACAAAAAGAAGCAAAATATAAAATAGTACTTATGTACATCAAGCCAATACTAGTACTAGAAGTATTGGCTTGATGTATGTACTACTTTATGTACTGTACTGTTGTATTTCTGTTGTGTCAATAATTTTCTATCTATCTATTATTTAAAATAATATGATTTATTTCAGCGATCGTAATAATGAATGAGAGTTTCATCGACATTTTAACAAGCTGACTGTTACCCACACGTAATTAATAATCTGTTATCGTTATCACTCCCAACCTTATCTACCACAAAGCTGTAACCTATATTATAAAAGCACTACTCTATACTGACTTAGTATGTATAGCCACATACGGTAGGGAACACGTCATACAAAATTTACAACTTTCAACTTATAAAATATCTTAATTCGCAATTAAAATGCCGTCAAAAATCAAAAGGAGCAATTACGTAGAAAATGTGAACAACTTTATATCAAGCTTGTCGTGTCCCCGTTGGCTAAAGAACCCCGCTCTCCTCAGGATGCACTTTACGAAGTTTGTCTTTACTAACTTTTGGTAAGTTTAATTTTTTTATGACTAAGCAGAATCTTTTCGATCTATAAATTGATTTAATTTTAATAATTTTACATTAATAAAGCAGGTAATTGTATCCGGTGGATACAATGAAAATGCTATACCAAGAACACAGTCGTCATTCTCTTGTCCTTTTTCCTACTTATGTGAGGTCGTCATAACATATGTATTTTCTTCTTCCCTTCACTTATATCTGTTTTCTCAATACCAATTCCAGACAGAAAACGACAAAAATAAAATATGACTTAACGTTTTTAAGATACTCAATTTTTTATAATGCATCAATTTTAGAATTGCTTAAATTTAATTTGAACAACTGAAATTAAATAGTCTAGGCTAATAATTTAATGATTTTGCATAAAGTGAATGAAATGGGTATTTATCGTATATTCATTAACGGCGGTGAACACCAATTAGCAGCAAACTCGGTTAACGTCCATGTTGTGATTTCTAATAATTAATGTGTTATTGTTATACATACATATGACGAAACTAGCTGGCCTTGGATTCACTTGCGGGAACTTGGGAGCCTGGGATATGGGAATCATGGGTTGAAATAATGATCAGGCCATTATTGACACAAAATGCAGTACTGAGTCACGAGTAACTAATCTAATTCTTTATCACTTCTTCCACTAGTGGACAAAAAATGTAAGTGAAGAGAATATCAATAACACCTTATTTCTTATTTGATAATGATAACTATGTTTATAGTATACAATTTTACTTAACTAAGTGCTTATTTTGTAAGCTTAAAGAAATAAAGTTATTGATTCTGATTCTGAATATTGTTTTGTAGTCCTATAAGACTCACTAATCACGTTTATAATATTAATGCAAACGTTTGAATGAGGTTTTTTATGTTTTCTTCTTTACGCTAAAACTATTGAACAGTCGAAGTAAAGTTTACTTAGTTAGTTAGTTATACCGGGTAGGCTTGCAGTTCTATACCTTAAAGAAAATGTGCAATAATGACATGTCAAATACCTTTTACTTACCTCATTAAAAATCGTGCTAACCCGTGGGCAGTAGCCAGTTTAGTTTGAAACTTTTGCGATTTAATATTGTAGAAGTAATTTTTATTATAGAGTTACTCATGCTTCAATATCTCCGATTACCGTCGCGCCGGGACGAAGCCGGAACGACGCCGGAGCGAACGTTAGCGAGTTCCGGAAGATTATCTTACAAAAGCAGACGCGAGCTAAATCTGGAGCAGGGAAATAAAACGTCTTTAAGGTTTGATAAAAATGGGGAAATTTGAATTTAAATTGCCGGAAATTAAGCGTAAAATGTAAGCGTCTAAATAAACAACTTAGAATTGTAAATTTTTGTTTATTCTGTGAGTTTGAATGGCTCTGTTGCTCTGACTTGTCCTCGAGAGGATCATCATCTTGTTACTACTAATGGGAATAAAGCTACTATAACATTTGCCAAATAGATTCAAGACGATTGTTACGATCCATCCGCCATATTGAGTGGCAGAGTCATAAGAAGTCATCAAAGTCGCATCGAATGTAAGGTGTTTGATGTTTGCTGCTTTATATTTTTCGTGAAATTTGATCGGGTTGTTACCGAAACCTTGTCAAGGCTTTCGAAGCCTGTCATCCCTGGCTCCCTTGAAATCTGTGCACCCTCCGCGCCAGGAAACAGTATCGGGTTGCTCTAACTGCGTTATCTCGCAACTGTTCTCTAATCTTGTTTAAACTGGAAGCTGGGAAATTGGTCTGTGAGCTAATTATTACGGGTATTCTTTTATCAAAGTTTGTTTTACTTTGTATTTTTAAAGTGATATGAACATAATGAGCATTATACTTGAACGTATTTGTGATTTAAATTATAGATATACAGTGTGTCCCTGGATAAAGTGCAACCCCGAAAGGGGGTGAAACTAGATCAAAAATTATCGACAATGACAAAAAATTAAAAAAAAATCGTATAAACTTTATTGATGAATTAAAATTTTTATTACTCACTAATGACTCTATTTAATAAAAAAATGATTTCTTCCAAAGTAGTGGGTCTATTTTGTTAAAATAAAAACCATAATCATGTCAGATATGTGACGATGACGATAAAATAACAAATAACTCACAAACGAGTGGCTATCGAGACTTAAAGTTAAATTTTTGTATTAAAATTACATTTTTTATTCTGTTTTTTTCCAATAATCTACAAAAATCTTAAAATGAAGTAAATTATTTTTAGGGTCTCTACCTGAGTGGTGACGTAATAAGTGGTCAAATTTAAAAGCTCTTTTTTTTCTATTTTTTTGTCGATAATTTTTGATCTAGTTTCACCCCCTTTCGGGGTTGCACTTTATCCAGGGACACACTGTATAAATAATGCCGGATTAATAAGAATAAAGTAAGCAGAGCTTGAGCATTTTTATTTGAACGTTTCGAGATAATTTCATAAAATCCGCGTTTATATAGACGATCGTAAACAAGTAATTATATGAAAAAATTAAAAAGACTCACTCTCCGCTTTTTCAAAATCGCTTCAGCCTTGTGGATGTTTTGAGGTAAAAAAAAGTATCAGATAACCACATAGGAATACTATAAAATATTAACCCTCTAGGGAAAAACGTTTATTAATATGCTATCCACATTTGTTAGTGAACGCGTAAAAAACCGCGATGAAATCGAAAACCTGAACACAATAAATAAAACTATTAAAATATCCGTTTGAAGTGAACGAGCGCCAGATGAATTACATAATGGAAGACATCAGCGAACAGCGACCGAGGGCCATCATCATGATTGCTTCAACTGGCACTGATTTTTGCAAAATCATTGTTTATTTTATGAAAGTAAGTGATGTAAATAAGAACTTAGTTTGCGTCGGAAGAACACCAACGTGATATCCATTATCAACACACCCTGAGTTTGGAGTGGACACAATCTCAAGACAGACAGAAAATCCGCCTGATTTTGTTTTTATAATTCGTGAATATTTCGTGTGGTTTTGTAATTTCTGAGAATTTCCTACAATCCTTGCGTAGTCCTACCCTACAATATAAAGCTACCCTGAAACTTCTACGTCTCTATCACCTTGGGCACCATGACCACTGCATTGATTTTAGCGACAATTTTATATCTACACTCCAGCCGAATTCGACGTGAAATGTTTGAAATGAAACCGCCCTTATTAACCTAAAATACAAATTTAATTTTAGGTTAATATGGGCGGTGTCCTGTATTTTAAACGCAACTTACGCTCGTAGTCGATTTTAAATCTCAGAAATTCAACGCCTAGCTTGTGTTTTTGAATTTTTTGCTTTGTTTCGTTTAAATTTATTTCACATTTAAATCGACTTCAGACTAGAAGCACCGACAGACCAAGTAACTCTTTCGTGTTGTTTTTAATAAATCCGTTGAACCTTTTTATATTGAAATAAATCTGCCCTGGGTTGTAATATGTAACACTTAGAGCCAGCATTATATCCGAGTTTCCAGTGGAACGCCTCCCGTGAGGACAATAGACAGGCCCTTCGATCCTATAATTGTACCCTTCTACGATATTGCTTTCGAATAAATAACAAGAGTTCAGAATTGTTTTCGTGTTAGTTAATCCCTGGCATAACAAGCTGCATAGCACTCTGTGAATCGTTATAGTAATTTAAACACAAGTAACTAGATCCAATCAACTAACGGTCACCGTATTTTATTAAATCAGTTTCTTATTGGTCATTTTGCACGAACACTGTATTCCGTCAGTATCGATCGGGTTTGGAACAAACATGTGTCCAGTACAAAAATAAACAAAACCCTGTGACACCGGGTGAAATGTAGCGATCCGGTGTTGTTACACATCTGGACCAGAGATGGGCCCAGCCGGCCCGGTCGTTGTAATGTGCCGATTAAACGCCAGTCTGACAGTTTTATGTGTTTTTGCTATTATAATGTTTCAATTTTTGCAGATTTATTGCGATCACTTGACCTCTCGCCGTCCAATGTGTCCGTGAATAAGTTATTGTTTAGGTGTGGTTTTAAATTAAAATTTAGGACCTTCAATTGTATGAAATGATGGATTTTGTTGCTCCTTTCATTTATTTAGAAACAAAATTACTACACGGACTCGTTCATCCCAGGAACCAAACTACTTGGCACAACCTGTAGTCCCATACGAAACTTCCTCTCCCGTTAAACTATTGATAGTGCCTCGGATAAATTAACTTCTCCCGCAGCCTAACTAGAAGGTCATATGAGGTTATCGGTAACACTCTCAAAATAAATATTGACATATAAATATATTGCAACGGACGAAAATGCCGACATGAAGTAGTACTTCTGTTTTAGTTTTCTGTCTGAAGATCACGTTTTCCGTATAAACAATTTCTAGTTTGTCTATTTCTCAGCTCCGTATGTCATAAAACCTGCGCGGGGTGAGTTTACAGCTCACGGGCCGCAGCAACCGAGGGCAACGGAGGAACCAACAGCAATAGCAACCCACTGCAACTGGCTGCATGCCAGCACCCAAGTGTGCCAATAAAACCAGGAGATTTATTATTAAAAACACCATTTGCTGAACAGTTTGGGGAAAACGTTTTAGACTTCTTGTTTTGCATAGAGTTTTGATACGTTCTAACTATCAATTATGGAAATACAAAGTTTTTTTTAAAAGAATAAACTTAAAAAATAAACTTAATCACGTTTTCAATTATCATAGAACGATTTACTTTTCGTTTGTGGGATAAAAATTTGGGTCGAAATTACAATACATAAAATTTTTATTATAAAGTACACAACTAAAAGACAAATGCCAATATCATGGTATTGTAATTTCAATTTGTTATAAACCAATTTAATATGAATCAATTGCTGTACTCAAAGTGGTTTACGAGCATTGTGCCAAGTAATTGCCAAAATATAACTTAATATTTCAGAAATCCCTAGTGTTTTTAGTACAAACTCAAAGAAAATTGAAGAATCTCGATAAAAAAATACGCACAGAGTTGTCTATTAGGTACCAATTATCTCAGAAATGGTAGTCTTGAGACATGGGTGAGAATAACAAAATATATGTTCTTTATTTATTTTGCAATCAACCATATTTCGTGGTCGGCGCGAAACTGCGATGAAATATTGCAAACTTTAGATTGCTTATTTATGAAACTCAAAAATAACTGCTTTGCAAATATGCGCACAGGAAAGTAATATCAAAAAAATATACATATCTACCATTAAACAAAACACTAGTACCCGTAGCAATACTCGTTAACTAGAATTATATTTGTGTATAATCACAGCAATCAAATTTGTGTCCCACATGCGATAATCATTTCTATAGCAAGTGACTAACGGTCAGTAACGGCCGTTATCGTTTGAGGTCCTAACGATAATAACGATAGAATCAACCATGGGTATTAGTTAGCCATCTTTTATTCATGATAGTGGTGTCTATAACTATTCCTAAAAATGCTATAACATAATTTAAACTGTAGTTAGTACGAAATATTGTGCACTAGCGTAATATGCCTGCGGCCTCAAAAAGTATCACAAGGATAAAATATAAGTCCGATCAGTTATTTTGACGAAAAAGGAATTACAAATATCGGTTCCTTAATTTCGCATTTATACTATGAGTATTCGTGTGATGAAATGTGATAAATTTATTTAATTTTGTACCAAACAAAAACTCCTGTAAGCCATAACCCTCATCCATCTTGTAACAATGAGAATGAACGGCAAAGGACATGATTGATCAAGAAAAGTAGCGCAGTCACCTGGCGACAATGGCGATGGTGCTTATGGTCACCGTCCACTACCATAGATCACGCATGCTATGATGTACTGTGACGATGTTACCATTGTCTCTTTTACTAAGCATTTTTCTTTCATTTCACTTTATATGGCTGATAACGTGTCAAAACTTCAAGTGGACTCTCGTATAAAAATTTGAAGCTCGCTTTCATGTTTGTCTGTTTTTCGTAGTATGAGAAAGAACCCAAAAGCCCGATTAAAAAAACAGAATAATGTTGTTTTAAACAACTAACAGAATAATTACTTAATTTAACTAATTTTAATCATATTATATATATATAATATAATATATTGTGTTTGTGCTTTAACAATCGAAAAAGAAAAATAATTAATAGATACATGCCGTTATGGTCACATGAATAATACGTATCCTAGTAAATATTCCTCTACGAGAAAACTGCAAGCAATACTTTATCCAAAACAAGATACTTAGCTTACCGTTATATTGCAAGCGGCAATGTTTGTAAGAAAACTACTTCAAAACAGAACTGGACAATAACTATAACAGACGAAATAAAATAAAATAAAACTCCCCAGTACAACCCTGACAACTGTTAGAAAAAGTCCGCAATTTAGACTAATTAAAATATTTAGCAAACTACCTGAAAACCTAAAATACGAACCAAAAGATAATATTTTTATGAAACACTTGAAAATTTTATTATTACAAAAATGCTACATTCAATCCACGAATTTTTCACAGGTGAGAGTTACGAGAAATACTCAACCAAAAGTGAAATAGCTGACATACTATCACCAACTGATTAAGTTAGTACCTGCCTAATCATAATGGACCTTTTATTTTATTTTGTGTGAAATTATTTGACATTGTATGAATATCATTGACAACTTAGCATACCTACTTGTTCACTACTAAATAAATGTTGCGCTCAGAAAAGCTTTTTATGCATTGTGTCACCCACTAAGACTATCAACACCTGAGAACAATACCTGTATGCATGAAATTACAATAAATTATATGAATACGAATATCAAAACAATGGCAAACGGTAAAATCGATCTCGTAGCATATTAAGGAAACATATCCTACGACCTATAATGCACTACTATTATTTGGCTCATTGTTAGTATTATACGTAGCGTGATTTGTTGCAACAGTGATACGGCGTAGTCACTCCGGCTACGCCTTCGAAGCAATAGTGCTACGCCGTAGTAACTTGCGCTAGGCCATCGTCGTACAAGAATATTTGTAGCGATTCATATACGTTATAAACCGTCGACAATTTTCAAAAACCTTTGTCACGTCACAAACCACAAACGTCGAAACAGTTCCCGTCATTGTAGGCACAAGCGGAACACAAAGGCTCTGCAATCGATCATGCTATTGTAATCGCACTGCGTCACACGCCCGCTCACGTGGCTTTGCCTTTAATCTATATCTCTGGACCACGTTTAATACTGCTCGTATGTTTTATGGCCAGTGATAGCTGGCCTTTTGTTTTGTTCTTACTGGTTATAAATCTAACGCGTTAATTAGATAGTTAATCATTATCAGTTATGAGATGCCTCTAACGCAAGCTCTGCTTTAGAGATACTCGTAGAATGCTAGGTGCTATATTTTTTATATATTTTTTAGAAAGAAGCGTCTGGTAGCGAATTGCAAGTCTTTACTCTGTGATCATCATTAAGACTTCGTATGTATTATCCCTCTACTGATTGTAAGTTAATGATTAATCAATCGTTCCTTCTCCAATATCTGCCACTCTTATCGCTCTTGAAAGTTTTAACTCTGTTATGTTCAATATTTTCGTTGATTTGATTGCTATGCATATATTCGCTTTTTTCTTTTCTCCAAGATTCCAAAAACGAGAAAATGAAAACTTAATTTCCGTGTCCCTATAATAAGATTACTTCCCCATCTATAACAGTTTGACTGAGTGTATCCCAGCATCATAAAGGCATCCTGTACAAGCTGTGATGGATCCGCCGCATTCAACCAGCGGCGGCGGCTGATTGATCGAGCGCCAGAAAGCGGAACTAGTTGCTTCGGCGAGTTCACTAAAGTAGGGACTAAAGTTTAGTATTATATCATTTTAGTTGAAGTAGTTTGAGCTTTATTTTGAAACGTACGGAATAGTGCGATCTAATATATGATTAGGTGCACAGTTGTCAGATTCTTCTTTAAATATCGTGCCTGAGATTAAATAATAATTATAAATAAGATATTTGTTTTCCACTCAAAAAAGTAGACGTTGAGTTAGGAATATTAATATAAATGAAAAATGTTATGATCTATAAAATTATTCACCTTTTTTGAGTGAAATCATGATTTCACGTCCATAAATTATGAAAACTGTTTTGTAAGCATTTTATATTGGAACATGCCTACTGGGTATTTCGATAATAATAAGACTACCTATGTAGTTTCACAAAACGTAGAGATTTACATATCTTTATAAATAACTAGCCTCAGTTTGAGTTTGTGTAATGGGTAGCACGTAATTCAAGAGACAAATTAGAAAGTTGTTGACGTAACAAATTGGACCCTTCAGTTAAGTCGTGTCGGCCCTTATTCGGCTGAAACGTTGTACGTCAGTAAACACCCTTAAGGACTTCAACTGGAAGCGCTTATTTAAATCCTCAGGTGCCTGAAGGGTTCCCTTTTTAGGGTTTGGGATAAGAAGGGCTTTTTTTAATCGGAGCTAAGAATAGACGTAGCTTTCAAAGGAATCTTGGGATAAAACTATATATGTAGTTTTTGTACTCGCTAAAGATTTTATTTACCGACAATGTAAATTGAGAATGTCAATTAATATGACTAGCAGTGCGTGAGTGTCTATTTGCTTCTTTTTCGGCGCTTATTTAGAATGTCAATGAGCGACGAAAATAATATGAGTGAGTCCTAAACTGAATTTAATAGATAGACAGTACCCAACTAACATTCCAACTGGCCAAGATATTCCACAAAGAGGCTCACAAACTGTAGCACGCAACACTGTGTCGCCGCATGTGATGCGAAAGGGAAACCCGCATTCCTGGCGAGCTTGAGGCCGCAGTCACCCCCCCCCCCCCCCACCACTTTCTCATCCCACGTCCTACAGTGGGAAGTGAGGGGTTTCCGCCGGATACGGCCTTCTTGCGGGTAAGCCTTGCCTTATGTATGAGCTTTTAATTTTGAATGGGAGATGTTTTATGTTTATTTTGGGTAATGGACCGTGAGCGGATTCATCGCGGTTCTGTTTGGCTACTGTATGGGTTTCGTTCTGTGATTTATGTGGGCTTTTGGTTTTTTTCTTCTAAAAGATGAAATAATGTAAAAGGAAGATTCCTAGGGTCCGACAGTTATATTCAGTTCGGGTAAGATTTTTGAATACTTCGCGAAGTTTATGTTAGCTTAATGTAATTTATGTATCAAAGAACGGTGGTTTGGTAATGAGATGGTAAATTATGTGAAATCGTCTTATTGCATTTACATCGTGTAAAATAAGGGTATTTTATCATAACCTTCTTTGGCCGTGATACCATTACAATTTAATTATTTATTCAAAATAGCAAACTATAAAGCCTCTTCACATACACCTGCAAAAGCCTGTGCGTCCACTACAGAGGCCCCATTAAGCACTGCGCTGTACATCTCAGGTATTATCGATCGTCCGCACCGTATAAATCATACGGGAAATTATACAGTACATAGGGTTGCCATCAAAAGGCACGTTCCTACAGGCCTCACCTATACTAATCTTATTACTATTCATATCTTACAGTCATTTTCGTCAAACTGCTCAGTAAAGGTATGTCCTCCTTTCTTTCCACACAATATTCTACACATAAGTATAGTAAAATTAAGATAGTAAGTATTCGAGACAATTAGGGCGATTCTAAAAAAATCTCGTGTTATGTAGGTAGCAAAATTATTCCTGAGTGATGTAGGCTACATTTTATGTAGATGCCACGTGAGTAAAGTCAGTGAGGTAGTTAGTCATAGAAATACCTACACTAGATCCATTCCTAAGCTAAGGGTAAGCCCTCGAGTCGAGCCTATCAATAATCCATATGCAAATTCAAGTTCAAATAAGCAATATTTTTGTTTTGCATTCCATTCATGACCTGCCAAGATGGGAATAACCTGGCTGGCGCTATTCCACCGGGCCAAGGCGAGGGTCGCTCGGAATGATGTCTTATTTATTGACAAGGCCTGATTTATGGCGAGCGCACCCTGTGTTGTGTGTGCTCAGATATTGGCTGGTTATTTTGCCAATATATGTAGATCGGTCATGAATATTTACTGTTTATGTATATTTTGCGTAGAGCAAAATAAAAATTGTAATCTTATTTTATGGTAATAATTTGTTAGGTACAACGTTTAATGTATTAATCATCAAGAGCTTCGCAAAAAACCTTTTGATGAGCAATTTGACAATAATATTTTGACGGAGAGTTCAAATAGTGCTGCAGTTGGGTGGTAATGGCCCGAGAAGACGAATGACCGGCTCGCTCGCGAATGTTAACTAAACAAGTAAACTTTCACATCGCTGATACATAATCTTTACACTCTCTTATATTTTAACTACTTCAAACGGATGGGTGGGAGATAAACTACCGTTATATCTTTATTTTGGCGAGTTAACAAATCTGAAGGGTTATAAGTTCTTTCAGTTACAATTTGGAGCATATTGAAAACTTCTAACAAAGGGTTATTCTGGAAGCTTGCCGCCACGAGAAGAGAGTAACAAATTAATATTGCTATATTCATTTTACAGAAACCTAGTTATCATAAGTATTTACAAACTTATGTATGATTATAAAAATCTTGCGCAATACCACTTTTGTTCAGTTAGGAGCAGGTTCTGAAATGAAGAGTTGGTACGAGTATATTCCTATCCCGCTTTAAGTGCACAACGAAAAAAGAAATGTCCAAATTTAAATAAGATTGTCCACATAATCATAACTTTTTGTACGTAACAGTAGTCACTGTAACCCTGCAGGCCAGCCCTTCGCTTCCAATAACGTAATATTCCGCCGCCGGAGGGTCCGCAACCGAGCTGGTGCGGCCCTTCAAGCTACCCGGATATTTGAGCTTTGTTTGTGTTATTGTTATAAATTTAAACATATGTAAGTACGTCTGTGTTTGTTTATACAAGGATCGGCAAAGTAAACAAGGATATCATTGGTAGTTTATCAAAAGATGATCTGGTCGGGTGTGTTTATTCTGTAAAAGTCACAACAAATACTTTGAATACTGGTGAAGTAATAGACCGATGATCGAATTATAAATCTTGAAGCAATGGTCTCAAATTTGCTTAGTTAAGGTTATTAAAGGTTTGTTAGAAGCGTGTTAGCCACAATAGTCCCAAATTTGGCGCGCGGCCAGGAGTCGAACCCACGCGGGTTCTTCTCCTGGCCTATCATGGTTTATGTTGTGTTTGTATAGGGCTTGACGCGGTGTGCGATCGCCGCGCATAAAAAATACATCGGAATTATTGGGTTTGTTTCCAAATCGTGCCACTGCTTTCTACTGCTTTTGTAATTCATAACGTAGAGTACGTTATGAATGCGTAAAAATCACTGTGTCCATTTTCAGTTAGAAACTGTGAAAACATATCATACAATAAAAATGGAAATTAAATAATCTTTATGTCCATATGACCGCTAACAATTTTAAACTGAATAATTGAAGGTAAACATGCAGTTTTAAATTGGTTGATAAGTGTCTTCGTGCAAGGAACGTGTAGGTTTTCCACTAACACCAGATTGTCTAGCGCCATTATTATAACATTTATTTACATAGGTACCTATTGTAAACGCATGTAGTACATTCAGCCGCCATTAACTAATTTCAACTCAACCCCTCAAATCCCAGCGGGGATGAAAAGGCTTAACAGCCTGTACAAATAAAAAACTGCGCGCCGCCCCTGCGGCTTTGCCCGGGTCCTAATTATGCATGTAAGTGTGTTTGTCTGTTTGTCCGTAATCCGGCGAGATTTAATTACCTTTGATGTGGACGGCAGTGTTGAGGTGAGCCATCCGGGCTCTACACTTGTGCACAATTACAGGTTTGCATTGTTTTATTAAATGTTTGTGTTATGTGCTGAAATTAGAAACTTTGTAAATGCTTCCTAGAAGAGAGACTCTTCTAGCTTCTCTTCTATCTTCGCATTTTCAAAGTTGGAGTTGCACGATGGATAAAATTTTACATATTATCTATGTGCTTATTTTGTAAGCCTAAAGAAATAAATAAGAGAAATGCACATTTTGCGGTCTACGCCTTCATAACAAGAGTCTACCGCGAACTATTACTAGGTTAAGAAGTTTTTGGGAAAGGGATGTATTGCGAAAACTACATTCACGGAAAAGAAACACTTTGAGAAAAAAATATTTTAGGAAAGTGCCTTTATGAGCTTATTCGGCCTCTCTTTAAATAGATATTCCGAACGTTGGCTCGGGTACTTTAATGCTCTGGATTTTCCGACCAGATCCTTTATGTGTACTATAAACAAAACATAAATAGTGGATCGTACGTTTATTCCTTTAATTAAATAAATAAATAAATAAATAAATAAATAAATAAATAAATAAATAAATAATAATTTATTCAAAATTAACTTAGGGCTAAAAGGATAACAAAGACTAAGACTATTTAATCTTATGATTTTATGGGATAACATAGTACACGTGCCTGAACGAGGTAAAAACCTGTTTTTCAGGCAAAGAAAGTGCTGATAATAAACAAACAATAAAATCCGATAATAAATGCTATGCATACTATAAAATTACTTATGCTAACTATGCTAAACTAGTTTTAATAATAATAAAGGTGCTTACAATTAGTGGCCTACTTTAGAACAGTCAATAAATTTTCTGTGTCATCGTATGACATACATTGTAAAGTATCTCTAAGTTTTTTCTTACAGCTATTATAGTTTAAGGAATAAATATTGGCTAACACATTTAATCTATTATATAAAAAATGACCAAGAACACTGTAAAATTTTCTTGAAAAAGCATGTCTTCGACCTAGTTCTTTAGGGCAAACATTATTTTTCCTCCTTTTGTAAGCGATTTCAGTGACATATGGAAGGGCTGCGTGTTGTTTAAGTATTATGTTCATTATGAATAACTGTCGAACTGTTAATACTCCACATGATTTAAAGAGAAGGTTTGTAGAAAAAAGAAAAGGACGGAAAGTTGATACTTTAAGTATCGCTCTTTGTGCTCTCTCAACAGTTAGTAATAATGTTTTACCTACTCCACCCCATGATGTAATGCAGTACGTCAATATGGATTCGCAAAGGGCCCGGTAAACCTGTATAATAAGTTTTGGTCCGCAATATGGCGTAGATTTTTGAAGACAAAAATCAGCTTGCGGACTCTACTTACTAAAGCTTCTATATGGGGTTTGAATGAGAGTGATTCATCCAGTATTATGCCAAGGTATTTAATTTTATTTGTATTATGTATGGTTGGGCAGACACATACGTTATCATCGCCTACACAATAATGCGCATACAATTTTGGGCTGATTTCGTTTGACGGGCGTTTGCGCATCGAAAACCTAATATACTTAGTCTTATCTGCATTTAGAGTTAGTAAGTTGTGCTGAAGCCATTTATTTACAATGTTGAATCCATTTTGCGCAAACTTGTACACTTCTTCTTTAGATTCAGCGGAGAAAATTAGAGCAGTATCATCAGTCAATTAAAACACCCATGTACCTACATTGTCCACTGACGTCAAACCAATCCCCATGCTGTATAAAGCGTCTTGCAGCATCCAATCAAGGCGGGCCTCAATTACCGTCCACCTTAGTAACGGTCCAGTTACGGTCCACGATAACGAACACCGTTTGTGTCCCATTTGCGGCCCGCTCTCACCGACGGACAATGCTCGGACTAATATGAACCAGCTATATTGTCTGTCCGTACATACATATATTAGTTGCCATCACTTGAATAGAACAATGTCGGTTTAAACTAAAGCTTGTTACAACAGTAAATTTATATAAAAAGATTGAGCTGAAAATAAGTAGTGAATATGAAATGCCTGTTTGAGAATATTGTTTAGGAATTATTTACAATGGAATTTATGACAAACCTGCTGGACTGGACTAGACTTACTGGAATAAACGTTCAAAATCCGTGACTAGATATTTCAAAATAACCCGGGTATTTTGAAAGTAATTCCCACCTGGCCCCGGACCGAGGTAGTTTCACCGGACGGAATGAAACGTAAGTAATTAGAGTCGTCTTTACTCGAAACTTAACAGACGTTACCAATCAATTTACCCACTCTGTCACCTACTCTCATAACATCAGTACAAAGTACCAGCAAGTTGTCTACTTGTTACTCACGCAAGTTATCAATTAAGATTCTGTTACCTGCTCATAACTCAAGTACAAAGTCCAAGTTGTTAACTGTTAGTACCGTCAAATGAAGTTAGTAGCAGTAGGAGTAGCGGTGGCAAGTGAAACTAGCACGGCTGGATGGGAACAACGGGAAGTAGGATCGATGCTCATTGTACGGTGGTTTGTATGTATGTGTGGAGTTGAGTGGTTTGCATACATGTCTTCCGTTTTATTGAATCTATAACTCTTAACTACATTTACTTAAGTGATCATTAGTAGTAGTTAACAATAGTTGATTTATTAGTTTAATTTAGTTTACATAAATACGCATCGATTATATTATATACTCTAATCTTTGAGGGTTTTAGATTTAATGTTTTAGAAAAATCTATTTCAAAATATATTTAGCTACTTGCCAAAGCATAACGTAGCTCCTATCGTATTGCTGACTAGCTGCTAGCTAAACTTTTGATCCCATCTCATATGTGGTATTTGTGTTCGTGTATAAATTCACGCCGTTATAATAGAGCATGAACTATCAAATCGAATGTATCTTATTTAACGTGATACTGATCCTTAAGCTGATGACTCAGTAACCTGTGACGTTGACGTAGCACCGTAGGCCGAGGGTAATTGCGTTGTGGATTATCGGATTAATTCCATATTATTAATTGGGAAAGCTTTGCGCTTATTTATCTGAATATTTACTTGTAAATATTTGGACCGAGATCGCTATTCCTGGAATCTCTATTAAGCTTATTGTTTGTCAACCAATTTCGAAGAAAATTTCGAATGATACTTATTTAATTTTAAACCCTTTACGATTATTATATATTTAAGATGTTAACTCAATCAACAACAAGTCTTTTTAAAAGCTAATCTCTTGTTAAATCATTTATTTCTATAAATATCACAATCATATCGATGGTGAGATCCATAATTGTCGGTCATGACGTCATGAGTTGTCACGTGCTACCGACCACGTGCCCCCCTTCTTCCCATCAGTTCTCGGTCGCGGGTTGGAGCCTGCAAGAGCGTATTTATTTACACTGCCCCTTTTGTGGCGGTCTAGTCACAGGAGGGAACTTACAGAGAAAAGGTTTTTATAAAAAACTACTCGTATGTAAAGTTTTACACCACATCTGGTTTTTGCGATTGTTGTAGTGTAGATGTACTTTAAGAAATATGTAGGAACAAATGTGACCGTGGTCTTAAATTGAACTATTTTACATTATCATAACAGTGACCTATATACCAACACTAGGTACATATATCCAAATTGTCTATTTCCCAATTACCGCTTGATAATCTTGTATGGCAGAATTGCGTCAATCCAGACGCAGAGCCATTAACCAAGAAGTTGATAATCTTGTATATAACATCTCTAGGTGTGACATCTATTATCTACGGAATTAGCAATCACACACTAACCCGATCGAGATTATATCGCAGATTAATGGTAAAGACTCGATTAGTGAGCAATCTATATTCATGAATACAAAACCGAATGATATATTAACTGCATCAAATATGTCAAACATTTGGTTTGTAGATAACCTGTACACATAATTCGTCAAATTGCAATACATTTTTTAGTAAAAGATTTAAGGAAAACAAAAAAAATCCTAAGGTATTAAAGGATAAAAACTTTTTCTACCTTTAAATGGATCTTATTAAGCAAATTCCTGTTATCAACTTTTTTCTACGACTATTCGCCGCCAGCCAAAAGCCGGGCACTTTAGAAACAGCCCAAGTTGTAATTTGCACAGCGGCATGCCGGCTGCACTCGACTATACCATTCCAAGTTTAAAAACAGCGTCGCGGCGAGACTGCTAACTCAGTCCTTATTACTTTTTCCCACAAAAAGTATAACAGAAATGACAAAACGTCGCGCAAGAAGCGAATTACGCCCGCTGAATATTTATAAGTATTGTTGTTGTTTTAAGCCCTAAATACAAGAGCCTTATGTTAAGTGAATATGTAAATATTCCGGCAGGTTCCAGTTTCCTTGTAATGGCGGCCGTTAGCGCAGCTCGTAACCTTTTAGCTTGCTCTACAAACTCTACATTACATTTTGACCGGTTTTTATGAATATCAAGTCAATTTTCACTTAAGATCTTGTTTTACATATAAACATTTTACAAGTGAGAAGACACAGTTTAATCTATAAACGTCGAAATATGAGAAGATAGAGAAATCCATATAAGCTTTATGTAGCCAAATTTGAGCTTGACAACGATTTGACTTGAACATTTACAAAAGAAATTCTTACATCAATGCCATTCGAGTGTATAATAAATGACCAACTCATTTAAAGATCTTACACTTCTTTTATTTTCAGAAAAAACTCACAATATGGCTCAAAAATCATCAAGGGTTTTGACATATTTTGAAATAATTTTGACATTGTCAATCCTAAAAATCTCAATTAATTTATATATATATATTGTAATAACTTTATGTAAAACTTTATATATGTAATACTTTATATATTATAATAACTTTATGCCTGTGGATGTTAAAATATGGACATTTTATAGAAACAATTTATTCTGTTATAAGTACATCAAAGCTCATTTAATTATAATAGAACATAATTAACTAAACCTAGATATATACCTATTCATACGCAAATAGTGTCAGATACAGTGAAACCTACTATTTATAATAAGAACATAAATCGTACCTTATATTTATATGAATAAATCATGTGGCCAGGCATGGTCAATGTGAAGCAGGAGCTTTCTCTTACCACGACATGTTGTATATGTCATACAAAATTCGCCCTCCTAAGCCCAAACCCGAGGTTATTCTGCAAAGAAATTTTAGTGGCATTAATATGGAGAAACTACGATTTGATGCGGAAGGTATAGATTGGTCTGAGCTCTATGATGCTGCGGACGTAAATGTAAAAGTAGAGATATTTAATAGTGTCATTACCAATCTCTATGACAAGCATGCCCCGCTCAGGAAGATAAGGCTCAAGCACCTTCCTGCGCCTTGGATCACACCTAAGTTAAAAGCGCTTATGCGTCAGAAATGCGTAGCCAAATCAAAACTGAAGCGTAAACCTACCGAATTTAATAAACAAAGATATATAGATCGCCGGAATCACTGCAATAGAGCGTGTCGTGACGCGCAACGCCGCTATATCCATACTTCAGTAGAGAACTCTGACCCTGCCAAGGTTTGGAAGTTCTTACGGTCTCTGGGAATCGGAAAATCAAAAGAACGTACAAAAATCCCTCCACAATTTAATCTCAATTCTCTTAACAAACACTTTACCTCTATATCAGATTTCGATATCCAACTGAAATCGAAAACTTTGTTTCATCTTTCTTCTACACCGATTCCTGGCTACTCACCTTTTCATTTTAATCAGTTCACGGACTGTGACGTTAAGAGAGCTGTAACATCGATTTCTTCTAAGGCTGTTGGCAACGATAGTATTAGTCGAAACATGATAACCCCTATTCTTGTCCAAATAGCTCCCGCTATTAAACACATCCTGAACTCCTCGATATCCACTGGTTTATTCCCATCTGTCTGGAAAGAAGCTCTAGTAACTCCTCTCCCTAAAAAATCCAAGCCTATTGGCTTCTCTGATTTCCGTCCTATATCTATTCTTCCTTTCCTGTCCAAAGTCTTAGAACGCCTTGTCCACCAGCAATTAAGCACATTCCTCTCCATGAATAATCTCCTAAATCCTTTCCAGTCTGGTTTTCGCCCAGGCCACAGCACAGTGTCCGCGCTAGTAAAAATTACAGACGACAACCGCTCTGGCATGGAAGATGGAAAAGTAACTGTTCTTTGCTTACTAGATTTTAGCAATGCTTTTAACAATGTGGATTTTGAAATTCTAGTTGCAATATTATGCTCTCTCAACGTATCTCCAGCAGTGGCTGATTGGTTTCGCAGTTACTTGCATGGGCGTCGGCAGCGTATTCGCATTGATGATGAGTGCTCGTCTTGGTGCGACATGTCTGCTGGCGTTCCACAGGGTGGCGTTCTTTCACCTCTTCTTTTTGCTATGTTCATAAATTCTATATCTCAAAACATAACTTCATCGTACCACCTCTATGCAGATGATCTCCAAATATACACGCAGGCTACGGTAGATCAGCTATCGTGTGCTATTGCCGCCATTAACGAAGACCTAGGTCGTATCCTGGACTGGAGCAACAGCTTTGGTCTAAAAGTCAACCCTTCAAAAACGCAAGTGATCACAGTAGGAAGCTCTCGAATGATAGGTCGGATAAATTGGGGTACTCTACCAACTGTGGTCTTTGATGGGACCCCTGTTGGGCAAAGCAAAACGGTGAAAAATTTAGGTATCCTCATCGATAGAAATCTGTCGTGGGGACCGCAGATATCTGAAATCAGCCGTAAGATGTTTGCTTCAGCAGGTTCCCTTCGAAGGCTGCGTAACTTTCTACCTATTGCCACTAAAATCTCTCTTGCACAATCTCTTCTCCTTCCAGTTCTTGATTACGCCGATTCGGCCTTTCTTGATCTAACTGAGCAACAGTTAGACAAACTTGAGCGCCTGCAGAATGTCGGGATAAGGTTGATATTTGGCTTGCGCAAGTATGACCATGTTTCGGAATTTCGCAGGAAGCTCAAGTGGTTACCTATACGGCTTCGCCGAAATTCTCATATTCTCTCTCTTCTCTTTAATATCTTGTTTTACGCCTCTGCACCACCTTATCTCAAAGAGCTTTTTACCTTTCTCCATCATTCGCACGCTCTTTCTCTGCGCTCTTCTGAAACTTTTATACTTCAAGTACCTGTTCACTCTACTTCTTTCTTCGCCCATTCCTTTACTACCCGGGCTGTACAACTATGGAACGCATTGCCAGTCTCAGTGAGGCGAGCAAAGTCGCTACCACTATTCAAAACCATGGTGAAGGAGCACTATTTAGGCTGTTGTCATTGAACGCATACCTGTGTCCCTATGTATATAAGTAAATATATATATATATATATATATATATATATAAATTTATATATGTAGTTTATTTTAGGCATAATATTTATTATGAGTATTTTTATTTATTAAATCTATACAAGCACACAGATCCCCTAGTACTATCCAACAATCCTATCCATCCACGGTTGTCTGGTAGAGATCGCTCTCGAGCGATAAGACCGCCACTTGTAACTTAGTTTTAAAATTGTTTTTTTTGTATTTCTGTTTCTTATCAATAAGTGTGCAATAAAGAATTTTCTATCTATCTTCTATCTAATAAATGATTCTGATTCTGAAACAATTTATTTCAACGACATTATTTTTATGTCAAATGAATCGTAATTCTTCCCATAGTTCAAGTTCTTCTCAAGAACTTAGAGATTCATCATCAGCCTATACACGTCCACTGCTGGACATAGGCCTCCCCCATATGACGCCAGAAATAGCGGTCCTGAGCCGCCTCCATCCATCGACTCCCTGCGACCGCTACGATGTCGTCGGTCCATCCGAGTGGATGGTCTCCCATGTAGGGGGGGATTTGCCATAATCACCACGCTTGGCAGGCGGATCGGTGATCGCAGTGTTGGTGTTTAAAAATACTCAGAAGGAAGCTCCTGCCCATCCTCTGGTAAGTTCCCTTAGTCGGTTCTTACGACATCCACGGGTTGAGTTGGAGGGGTCGTATTCGTACGCCGCGGCCCCACGGCCCTTAGAGATTATTGTGAGAGTGAGAATATTTTCCGACTCCTTATAATAATTGTAGTCGAATGAAGTCCACAGCTGGCCATAGGCCTCTTCCAAAAATCGCCACATTGACCGCTCCAGCGCTATGAGATTCGTAATTTTCCGTATTCCCTAAACTCAACTGTTTCTGTATTTCCCTCACGATTTAGTTTCCCCAACTGACGTCACCGCTCCGCATGGCCAGAGACCGTGGCCGCTGACCCACTTGCAGCCGTCTCCATTCGGATGGGAAATTGAACTGCTGGAAAGATACTGGTTTCCAATTAATGTCGCCGGATGTATCTAGGTCAGCTGTAACGTTCACTCATTCGTTCATTCAAAGCTAATACTAACTACTACGTAACACTTGTTATCACTGCCAGGTACATATTATTATTACAAGCTTCCAAAATGCTGGAAACTCCACGCAGTATCATCTAACCCCAAAATAAGCTTGTGTTAATGACTGATCAACTTGTTTATTTTTTAAATACCACAATATTGGTTTGCCAGTACCCCGGCATTAAGCTCACCCTTTGTACTTTGCTTTAGTGCAACAAGTTTATAAAAACAAAAGTAATAAAAACAGCATAGATAACCCCAAAACGAGGAAAAAAATAGTCGCACGGCGGTCATCGAAGCCTGCCTGAAGGCCAATGTTCACTCACCGCACCGCAGATGTCTTCAATAACGTTAAGAAAATATTTTCGCGATGACAATCATTTATGTATGCACGTCCACATAACGTCCTATACATACTCGTATATCGTAAAGCGAGCAATCCCATAAAAGTCAGTAATCCTCTCGATACATTCGACACATGAGCCAGTCAAACTGAGCATGTTTGTGTGGAGCTGGCAAACCTATAAACATGTACTTTACAACTCCATCTCACCCCGTAAGGGTTACTCGTCGGCTCGACACGTACTCGCCGAGGCTCGAGTGGATAGTTCAGGAGATAGGCTTTTAACATAAATACATACATATGTATATTGAACAATTATCCAGTAGTCTCAATGTTTTCGTTAATGCGGAAGGTACCGCAAGCTCAAGAGGGAATTCTTGTTTTTGCGTTTCAAATACGATTTTTGTACAATTTTCCTTAAAATTGATACATCGCAATTGCATAAACCATGGATGAGATAAAATCGCGATAAAATCCAACCATACAATTGTATGAATAGAAAAGAATAGAATATATTTTGATTTGTTATAAGACTTACACCGAATACATAATAAACTTAGACTAAGATGAAACATAATATTTGAAGTGTAAGTCAAGAAACAAAATGGCTCTGCCTCAGCATGTGTTGGTTGACTAGCTTACTAGCAACCAACGCTGGTCTTCCGTCAGAGCCACTTGCTGGCGTATGAGTAGTAAGACACTTGAACTCCTCTCCGTCCGGTGGGAAGCGGGTGTTAATCAGAACTTGGTCATCTCTTATTGGTAGATAAAATAAATATATGATGGCGGACAAATCTCACAGCAACATCTAGCCCCAAGCTAAGCAGAGCTTGTGTTGTGGGTACTAGATAACTAATACACGTAATACTAGCGGCCCGTCCCGGCTTCGCACGGGTAATTTACAGAAATTATATATATTTTTTAAATATTCATGTATAACCTATGTCACCCGGGGATAGTGTAGCTTCCCAAATGTGAAAGAATTTTTCAAATCGGTTCAGTAGTTTCGGAGCCTATTCAATGCAAACAATAGGAACAAATAGATATTTGTTCCTCCATCTGCAGATGCAGTATCTTATAAACATTTGTCCCGAGGCGGGAATCGAAGATAAAACAAACCCAGACTCAAATCGAACAAGATATATTTAACTGATACACAAAGACTTAGCCTCAAGCAGAAAGCTATGTGACATCGGGGAATAACCACTGCCTTCTCACACTACTTCATAATCAAAGGGCACAAGTATTCCGGTCATGTAGGGGTCTCCTGGACCCGATGTTAAACTAAATGACACGGGCATAAAAGTATAAATAAACAGAAAGGTCATGCGCATCTCACTCGAATGACGGTTTTAGTGACGATATCGAATCCCTGTCAGTCAGAATATTAAAGTCTTCAGTTTTAGCTGGATACTGAAACTTCTATTAATCAGAAACCCGTTTGATTCTAATAGACGTATAGACAGTTACAAATGGAATTTCTTAATTGGTGTGAAAACTCCTTCAGGCATTAAGATTATTCGTGATCGGTATTGTAATTCAGATGGACCCAGTTATTTAATTATTATAATGCTAACCTAGAACTTCATCAGCATCATCATCATCATCACATAAGCCCATACACGTCCACTGCTGGACATAAGCATCCCTCTGGACATATGTGAAAATGAACTTTGCACGCTTTTTGCACTAATAAATCAAGACCCCCACAACATTCCATTCGTACCAGTAGTATTTTACACAATCAACCACCAAAAAGCCGAACTGTGTATATATTCCAATAGTTCTATGTAAACAAATGGCGTACAAAGCTTTTTGAAAATGCGCAATGTTCAACAACTTTAACAGTTGTACATACTAACTACCATGTCTTGTAACATTAGTTCTTTGTGGCGGCACGGTGGTTCACTTCCGGTGGCGCTGTAGGCCGGTGCGGGCGCGAGACCGGAAGACAGTCTTTGTGCGCGGGAAACCGCGCCGGAACCGACATGATTCGTGGCGACCTCCTTCATGTATGATGGTTACGAAGGATTGGGGCGCTATCTATATATTATCTATCTAGTATCTATATAGTAGGCGATTAGGATTGCACAGTTGTGTAGAGATATTATTAAAGAGATTCACTTGCTTTTGTCAATAAATTTGTAGTCTTACGGAAACCCTCACGAAAATTACCAAAAATCTAAACGACGTGACTAATAAATCTGTTCTTAGAAATGTAAAGAATTAATAAACATAATAAAAAAAATACAACGAAAGTTGATAAATTTATTGAATCAGATCTGAGTCTTGTTAGTAGTTTAAGAGTCACCAGGTTCCTATAAAACACCCCCTTACTTTGGGGCTAGATGATCCTGTGTAACGACCAGCATTGTTTATTAAAACATCGACAAATTCATGATCGCAATGTTTATGTTCACTGCAAATTCTATATACATATGTAGGTAGGCTAAATGTATGACATATGTATGTTATCCAAACCGAGCGGTCGTTTTATTGTTCTGGTTCATTTGATTCCGTTTATTGGATCCAGATGAAGAAGAACAAGATAAGCGTGAGACAAATGTGATTCGTATCCCGTGGGGCACACGTGATACACGTCCCGCGGGACGCCTGTGATTCACGTCGCTATTACCTGAGCTGGTTGTTTTGATATTGGGAATGGGTTTTGTTTTGTTACCTTGTTATTTTAGAGATTAATGGTTTTGTTTTGCTTTGTCTTTTGGGATATGATCCTATTAAGAACTTTATAGTAATAGAAATGTTATCAATAAGTAGCTTATAAGAGCAACAGCGTTAACAGCGCCATATAAGATTAAAAATATTAATTAAGTTGCGCTGTTAACTGCACCGATTAATAATATTATTAATCGCGTTCTATAATCGTTATTCTATGCATCGATCGATGGATGAAGCCGTATTCGGCTTAAGCTTTTTTTTCTCGTTAATTGTTTATGACAACAAATCTAAGAGCTCAACTTCTCAATAAAGAATCAATTTAAGGGTACTAAATTTCTTTTCTATCAAAGCATGCCATTATAAATCCGTTAGTAACAAAAAAGTGTTGTAACAAAAGCCATCCACCATAATTCACCTTACCCTGACCTAAAGAGTTCCAACCGTTCTCCTTGTGTCCATTCTCATGCAAATACGAGCGTCACATTGACGGTGATATTCACAGACCTTCAAGTTATATTATATTGTAATGCATTGACGGCTCCCTTTGTTGCAGGTAAGCCGCCGCCGCTGCCGTCGTCGCTGCCTTTGTCACTTGAGCTGTGAACGAGATGACATGAATGGTTAGTGTGCTTAGATTTCCGGAATAAACTGGCTAACGGAACGCTTCTACTGTTACGTAAATTGAAGGAAATACCACTTGCTGAATCAAAGAGCGTGTTTGGTTTTGACCAGACGATAGGAAGTAAAAACTTACCCAATACACCCCTTGTTAGACAGTAAACATGTTAAGTTTGTTCACTTTTCAGAAAGTGCACCTAAATTGTTTTCACTTAAAATATAAACGTGGGTTTTATAAAATAAGAATAAGCCTATATGTTATTTTAGATCTAGAACTACTTAAACGCAAAATTTCATTGCGATCTCATTTTATTAGTCTTTGCAATGTTGGGTGATTGCTCATCATTTATTCTGTTGCGATGCTAAAATCGAATACACAGCGATCTATACCGAGGAGCGTGTTCATAAATTATGTAGCAATTTAAAGCTATGCATTTAAAGCTATGCTTTTGCCAAAAATAAAGCATAATACACACTAGACATCAGTATTTAAAGCAGGCTAACTGCTTTTAGACTTTATTAGTACATAGGATTGAGTTTTGGTTTAATTTATTTATTAATTTCTCTACCATTTTTCGCCAAGACTTCGTTCCAATCTACAGATTGCTTTTATCGTTTAGTAAAAATAATTTTCTGTCGATCGTTACGTCGTAGCATGTTCTTCGTAGGCCCGTAGCTCCTCATAACTTCTCGTCGCCCCTCGTAGCCCCTCGTAGCGTCTCGTAGCTCCTCGTGGCGTCTCGTAGCGTCTCGTAGCTCCTCGTGGCGCCTCGTAGCTCCTCGTGGCGTCTCGTAGCTCCTCGTGGCGTCTCGTAGCTCCTCGTGGCGTCTCGTAGCTCCTCGTGGCGTCTCGTAGCTCCTCGTAGCTCCTCGTAGCCCCTCGTAGTTCCTCGTGGCGTCTCGTAGCCCCTCGTAGCGTCTCGTAGCTCCTCGTAGCTCCTCGTAGCCCCTCGTAGCTCCTCGTGGCGTCTCGTAGCTCCTCGTAGCTATTCGTAGCACCGTCATGCCGATCTAATGATGATAATACAAATAACAAGGTACGTTTTGCTACCATTTGTAGAAGTAAATTACCTTGCCTTATCTAGCCGCATTAGCCGTCTACCCGCATTAATATCTAGGACTCCCGCATTGTACCCGCATCATTCCGCAAATCGGTCTCAATAAGCGGAACGGCCGTAATACGATAACCATTCATAACAATATTATGGAGGTATCCTAAATAAAGGTATAGATGGCGTTGGGACGCAAACCTTCCTAAATCGCAATAGATAATACAATTTGCGGAATATTCTTGGAATCCGATAATACAGTGTTGTTAAAGCGAGTTCAATGAATGTAGCTTATTTCTTCCACTCTACTATTTTGATATAATAATGTAAGTTAGTTCGTATATAATGCTAATCAAAAAGTTGAAATAGATAAAATAAACATTTATGTAGCTAAAATATTATACGACGAAAATAAGGTCTTCCAGGGCGATTATGACCATTATTGGTAATTTAGGTAACGATTTCCATGATGGACCACCATTAGCTAAATTGTGTTGAAAACCTTGAAAACTTTCAGCCACAAGCTAAAGATTTACAATTTAAGAAAAATGTTGAATGTCGTTCAAAAGGCAGGAACTGCAGATCTGCTGCAGAGCGGAAAACGGTTCATAAATAATAAATCGTCCGAAACAGCTGGAAGCGGTCCATGACGATACTATTATCACACTTCCGGGTCGACAATTTGTCGAGAAGTACATCATGTGCTGGTGTGAGGTGATAATGATGATGATGATGTGTACATGTCTCGGAAGAGCGATCCTTAACAAGTTTAATGGAAAACTAGCGACTGCCATGGTGTTGCGGAACACAACGTAAACCCTTTCAAGGACAAAGTAGTAGCTATAGGCGAATATTTTTTTCTGAACGGACCGGCAATTCTGGAGATTAGGATTATATATAAAAAAAGTAAGGTACTATGTTTTAATATATGTATACTATGTATCATCATCATCAGCCCGTATACGTCCACTTCTGAACATAAGCCTCCCCCGAACAACGCCACGAACACTATGTATACATATGTATAGTTATTCTAGTAATTAAGCAATGGTAAATTAGATAATAGCGACATCAAATGTACCAACATGTACCTACGGTGGAATAAATAAAATTAATTAAATTTAAATATAAGAGTGTCGTGGGCTCATGGAACTTTCAAGTATCAATGGAAAATTTGTTTGAAATTCCGCGTCTACCAGTCGCAGTAAGCTGTAGTAATAAGCCAACGAAGTTCTAAAATTCCAAACCTTGTTGGCGTTGTATAAAAATGTTGTCTTTCCATAAAACCGATCTCCGCATAAATTAAAGCAAAAAAATGCTCAGCAGCGATAGATCTGCATATTCATGAACCCGCGGATGAATCTATCACTCGATGCCGGGGTTCATTCAATTAGCCTGTAGATTCCTTCGGTACCCCCCGGGACGTTCCCAACCGACCCCGGGAGGTTCCCAACGGATCCCGAGCCCGGCTTTGAATGCTAATCTACAATAACGTCTTTATTGTCTTGCTTGTGAGTAGTTTCTGTTTTCTTGGGATTTTACGAGTTTTGTTTCACCCTTTTTTGTTTGAGCAAATTGTTTGTTGAAGGCGTTTTTATTTATGTAGTTTCGTTTATGTTTTATTTTTTGTCAGTGTCTTTGTTATTTTAATATTGTGTGACACGCGTGGTTAATGAAGTTTTAATTAATATTGATTATTGATTTAGATTGCCGGCGGACCTGCTTCATCATAAATAATAGATACAGGCGTTACTTTCCGGAAGTCCTTTGCAAAATAATAGAATGAAAAAATATTGAGTAACTATTCCGGGTATAACCTCCAATACTCTGATCCACCATAGAAAGTCGTCAACTGTGAAGTGGACTCTCACTTGGCGCAAGAAAGTCGTCACTGGCTGGACTCTGTCGGTGTTGCTTGTCAATCTCAATGTCAAGGTCGAGTATTGTGGTGTCCTGATGATGTCTCGTGGAGAGACTATACTAGTTGACGATTTACTTCGAAGATGATGATATTCTCCTTCATCAAGTATAATTTATCATTTCGTTCTTGTAAGTTACACAAAAACACTTTCAGTACCCGGTATCGCATACCAAAATAACAAGGAAAATAAGACAGGGAAAATTTATACAAATAAAGTGCGTCAATCGAGTCCGTGGAACTTTATCGCTCAGAGTTATCTTTACAAACAGCTACATAGATTGAAAGTTAGAAATTTTCCTTGAGACGCGGTACATCAACTTTTCAATCTACCAAAATATTTTCCAAGTTAACATTTTACATTATAATAAATAACTATTTACAGGCTTTCATGGTCTCTATTTTCATATTTTTCCCATCATTTGAACAGATTTACATACAAAATTTATTTTATTTATAGATTACTGAGCTATCGCCTCTGCGAATCCACCACGACAGTAAGTCAATACGTTGAAAAGTGAGGAAAATTTGGTGAATTAAGGCGATAAATAACCGAAGTAGTCAATAGTTGTAATGAGATAATATCGCGTGAGTTAAAAAAAAACTTTAATCAAAAGTGTTTAAAATGTAGCTCATAAGTTATAAATTATATTTGAAGCACTGGCTCTCTGATATGCGTCATTCATAACAGAACCAGTGTAGTGAAATAAATTGCAGGTATACTGTTATAGTGCTGTGAAGTGGCGTACGGCAAAGCGAGTGCGCCATCAAGCACCCTCATACCGGATCGGTACCGAGCGACGGTAAAAGAACAAATCAGATTTACTGCCGCGACTCACCACTTGAAAGTTCTCGTGTTTTACGTAATACTAAAATGAGGTTTTATTTATTTAAGTGAGCTTTAGTAAAATGGTCTCTGCATACTGATAGAAACATTGAAATATGATGTAAATAATAAATAAATAAATACTGCAGGCTGTCAGCTCCTGCTTCTGGGCCTCCTCCCCATTTCACAGCATCGCTTTCGGTCCCGTGCCTTCTCTTGCCAGCCGCTATTGTGTGGAAAAGCCATCGCACCGGTGCATGCTGTTACTATCATGGCCATTTTAAAATACAGGACATTTATAACGTTTATCTATTGCAGCTTTTACTTTAAGATTTCTTGGTATCATGGATGATGAACGACTAACAATCTATCATCTCTCCTGCCTAGCTTGAACCTAAATTCTTCTCATCATCCAGACGTCCCAGAAACAGGTCTCAGCTGTATAAAATTACAAGTCCGCGACCGCGGCGGCAGTGTATTTCCCGAGAGGTCTGGGGCTCCATCTGTTTGCTTCAGGGTGCTTGATCTCGACAGTTCAAGACTTATCGAAAATCTATTTTCACTCGTCTATATTTCAAATACAGTCCTTATTTCAATAACTAATCGCAATGCCTGGGACCGTACAAAATTGACATCAAACTATGAAATCAGATCCTACAAGAATGTAGATAAACATCTTGTATCTCAAATGAAGACGACAAAATAAACCTCTATGAATCGTGAAAGGATACTAACTAAAGTGTTTCATAGGAAAATAGTATACCCCCAGATGTGTCTCTGAATAAAATATGAATGAAATCAAGGCTTTTTGAATAATGTATCAGCATTCAAACATGTTCATACTCTCGCGTTCGGTCAATCTGAACCACAAGCTCGGAAATGAAGGAAATACTTTCAATTTGTTCGGGACGTGCTCTTCGAAACGTATCTATGATGCATTTCTCATCTGCATCTTGCACAACTGAAGTTAGGGTCTTCAGTTGTGCAAGATGCAGATGAGAAATGCATCATACCACAAAAATTTATTGACTACTGGATTATAGACGTGATGCGTGTTTGCAGACTTTGTAGACGCGACAGTCATAAGGGCCATAGCTGATTTTGAGCGAAACCTAATTTAAACTTGATTTCATAACGCTTTGTTAAATTACCCGCATTCTTCTAAAACAAGCTTCAAGGTTTTCGTATTCCCTTGTCACTCATAACCGCTGTTGTTAACACCTCTGAACACTGCAAAAGGCGCTTGGTTAGACATCTCCCTTAAATAGGTGTACAAGGTAGGCAGACCTCTGCTTGTCAAGTCGAATGTGAGCGGTAGATTAACCCGCGCTGAATAATGAAGGGAATGTATTATTCATGGCTCTCTCATCCGTTTACTGAGATGTACTGAAATGTACAGTGCGTGCTTTATGTGTTTTCAAAGTGTGTTGTATCTTAGCTTGTAAGGATTCTGTTTGTGATACATTGCTTATTCTAAAAGTAGCGTTGTACAGTTTTGCACACGAGTTGCTTTGAGAGAAAATTACCATATATGCAAAGTAAAAGAAAAGCTGGAATTATCGGATAAGCCTGTTTGGTAGAAAGCTACTTGAGCTCTTAGCATAATTCGGTTAGGAAAAGTCGGAAAAGCTGTCAAGGGTAGCCCATTTACGTCGCATAGCTGTCTTTTGATAGGAATTTTTGTGGTCATACGACATAATAGTTCTGCTCTACTGTCTAATAATTTCCTGAGTACAATTGATAGATAGCGCACATTTTTGAATTTATCCCTCACCAATTTAAGTAGTATGTGTTATGTGCACATATGTATGTACAGGTTATGTCTCAAGCTAGTTCATATTTTCTTTGTTTTAGTGTTATATTATTATCGCACGTAATATTCTTTGTGTCCCTTTTAAAAAAAATATCATTATCAAATATTTATTAGACCTCTTTGAAAGTTATTAAATTCTCTCAATAATGTGTGCTCTGAGAACGATTTACAAATGAGACGTGTAATTCACGAGACCTCGAACTTTCGCGCAAGCACCAACTCCGATAGCGGTTGAATAGTTATGAAGTTATTTGCGAAACTCGCGCTCCTAATAGCAGGTTCAGTGAACTATCTTCTTTGGCTTTAAGATAAGACATATATATAATTATATATAATATATAATGTTGGACAATTCACACAGCATTATCTAGCCCCAAGCTAAGCAGAGCTTGTGTTATGGGTACTAGATAACTGATATACATAATACAATATATTACATAGATAGTTTTTTTTATAATACATAGAAAAACGACCAGAACACCCTGAACAAATATTTGCAGATCGTACAAATATTTGTCCCGAGGCGGGAATCGAACCCGCAACCTTCTGCTTCGCAGGCGGCCCTTCGCCCACCGCGCCACATCGGTCGCCAATTGAATTTATGAAATGTATACACATACAATCTATATAGTATACAATACATATATTGTATGTATGGAAAGCCTATTCAATACAGATTGTGTAAGCTACAAATAGGTAAATATCTTAAATTACGTAATTTTGACAAATGTTCTAGAATACCAAGAAACAAAAACTGCATTAAATAAAACAATAAACGAGGCTTCAGTATTGGGAATTCCTGTTGATAACGATATACGTATGTATGTTCGTGAAGCGATGCTAAAATAAAGTTAGGATAGGTGCTTAGTTAGGATTATGGATCTACACACCAAAGCCGCCAACACAGCCCGCCGCTTGATTGATTACACATTTCAGTGTAAATTTAAAATTATTTATTTGTATAAAATTTGTTACTCTACATGCTAAACAGTTTTTAGGAAACTAAATGTATGAATATTGTACGCAGCCGACAGTGTTTCGTCAACTTGGATGTCCCACCAACTTTAGTGCATAGACTCCATAAAGCTCGCCCCTGCTTTAGATGCCTCTTCTAGTTTTAAGCTCTTGTATTTTTGTTTTATAGAGAAACAAGAACAGGAGAAGAAAGAAGACTAGGGCCCAGAGGGAGCCTTGCGTGTGCTCTTATAGGTAGTGTGATGCTGATAATCTATCATAAGACACACGCGGCTCTCCCTGGCCCCAACCACCGCAACACTGAACAAAAGAAGACTAGTTTTATGTAACAGTAGTTCAAGCTTTGTATCCATGATGCGGCGCATTACCAATATCTACCATTTGTTAACAACTCACAAATCAGAGCTCCGGGTCCATTTGACGATAGTATGCAGACGTGATCGTGACGTCACAACATTCTCCCACAGATTTGGTACAGCGCCTCCATCGTGCGGACAGGAACTACGCCAATCAAACAAATATGAGACGATCTCGTCTCGATACTATCGTCAACTGGAATCATAATGTTAATGACAATTGTCACCATCATGCTTTGTAGAAATGAGCTTAAATCGACAAGCAGTGCCAAATAAAAACGTCAAGTGCAAGTTAGACTTGCGCACCGAGAATTCCGTAATTATAAGACCATTTTCTTGCCAAATTTCATGATTCTAGGTCAAGGGGATTTAGGTAGGTACCCTATAGGTTTGGTCGCTTGAATAAACTACAAATTTACGGTTTTCGGATTTTTCCCCTTATTTGAGCTACGAGTACGAGTATAAGGCCTTCCTTGTCAAATTTCATTATTCTAGATCAACGGGAAGCACCCTATAGGTTTTGTGGGCACGTGATTCCCTGGGAAGTTTCAAAAAAATTTAACTTTTGATTGCGTTGACATAGAAGTAGTTTGATTTATATCACGGCTCCAAGTGGTTACCGCCTTGAGTATTTGATGTTAATTTCAACTGGATAGCTCCGACATACGGATAAGAAACTGATCCTATAAAGGTTCCTTTCTTCTTTTGAGGTAAGGAACCCTTAAAATGAATAACAAGCTAAGTAATTTTTAGTTAAAGTATGGGGCCATGTTAAAACACATCTTGAGATTGGCGGAGTATCCTGCTGCTTTTTGTAACAGATGACCAAATTTTTAGAAAATAAATTCACAACCTTTTCGTTTCGAAAATAAAATAAATAATAATTTACTCGTGGAAATATATTATGTTTAGCGAAAAATTTCGAGTTCAAAATACAATATAATTATTTACCTACTGGTCGAAATCGGGGATACGTTGTGTGGTACGTGTAGGCTTCAATTAATAATTGTGAGCCAGTTTCGTATTACTATGTAAATGACTACAGAGCACTTTACAGAACATACTTACTCGATATGGCTCAGCTACCCAAAGAGTATCTTGGTCTACGATAACAAAAACGACAATTACGTAGTTATCGTTTCTATATTATTATTATTATTATATATTATTTGAAATTGGTATTTCAAATTTTTGACATGCCGACCTTGCCGACGTCCTGTAAAGTCTAAAGGAAAAGGAATGAAAGATTTTGAGTCTCTAGTCATTTCGATATAACTTGGGCACAGAACGTACCGACATTAAACATCACTACCAACCCAAATGTGTTATGTTTTTTGTTCTTAGTAAATCTATCTATAAGTATCTATCTATCATATAAAAACTTAAATGTCTGTGTATTAATAACTCTGTTTTTATCAACAACGCTACGAAATTACCGTTCATAATTGCTCTTAATTTTCCGATAATAATCACATACCTGTCGTTAAATAACGTGCCTACCACCGCAACCACAATCCGGCGGATTCCTCGATAATGGGCTACGACCCTCTCTCCCTCAATCCGGCTAATTCTCCGATTAGCACATTTATTAATTGCCCATCCAGCCATCGTTCACCTTGGAATTCAAAATAAACACATTACTAACTTCCAAACAAATTTCAAGCTAAGCACCGAGAAATAGGGA
Organism: Eupithecia insigniata; assembly: GCA_947859395.1. NCBI lineage: Eukaryota > Metazoa > Arthropoda > Insecta > Lepidoptera > Geometridae > Eupithecia > Eupithecia insigniata. The sequence continues at coordinate 14,755,937 of OX402006.1, forward strand.
CGAATTTCTAAAATCTTGCGTAAATCGTGGTGCCGAATTTCCGCCTCGGGAATTCTTCAAGTCGTTACCGATTTAATGAAAAACATGGGCTTATTTATTAGACGAGCGACGGTGAACATTTTGACAGTTTTGTTTGATTAACTTTGATGGTAAAAGGTAACGAAGCAACATAACTGGACCATAAGTTTTCTTTATTCATTCATCCCTGTTGAAAATTTTGTTGCTTTTGAAAACTCCGCTGTATTTTAAACTTTCTATACATATGTAATTCAGTTATGTTTGAAAATACTTTCCTCAGTATAAAATATTCGCTTTTCCCCGAAGCCCACGCTCGTAGCTACATAGTCGATGCGAAGTAAATAGGCGTTTTATAAGTGAACTACGGAGTGGTATTTGCATGCATGCGGTGGTTGCTGTTCAAGATCCACTGAATACGCTATAAGCACCAGTGCTTGTAGTCATAATCATAACTATTATTTACTTTGTTCCAGTTAAATTCTCTCGAGTGTTTAGGAGTATTTTACGAGTAGAGTCTGCATTAAGAATCAATAATCGTAATGGAGATGCCGTTAAGGGCCGCTCATAAACTAGTTCCTTAACGAACGTTAACTGTTTGTTTATAGTAACGGGTATACTTCCTCCAAATGAATCGTAAATAATGACTTTGTGTTGAGAGGTTTACTTACTGACCTCGGGAATTACATAATGTTACTCCTGCAGATCAGGGATCCAAGTGAATATTGGTCGTGACAACACTTCCAGGGTTTACTTTCTTATAACGTCCAGTTCGTGGATATTGTCTTCAATTTCAATGTCGATCCAGCGATACCTCGGATTTCGAATACGTATCTTTATTTTCAGTTTTGAATAAAGTAAACGAATATATTCTCTAGTTTAAAATAAACAAAAAAATATATAAAATATAGAGTAGCAGGGAACCCCGCGCTAGGACAAGCCTGTGTTGTGATAAACCTCGATCCTAATTTCTCGTTACTCACATTACTAAAGCTGCAACAAACGGTTAGTAGTAGTGTTAGGTACTATACTTCATCGCAACAAACAGTAAGTTCTTGGAAGAAATTAGTACATTATTGGGAAAACGGCATGACCTCACACAGCAAGGCAATAAAAGTTCGAAATCGTTTACTAAAATATTTACTGCGAATAAAATGTTAGCTCGATTGAACTCTGCATTTTATATTTGAAATTCTGCAATAACTATTTTCATCGTGAATCTGCTCCTCGGGGTCGCTCCAATATCGATAACGAACAACTGCGATACTGTAAGCGTTATGAAATGGTATTTAGCTCGTTTATCTTGGCACAAAAAGATTTGGTCGAGCTTCGATTGTGTGACAGCCACTAACAGTGCAGTCAGGGCTCAGCTCAAACCACTGCCTGTTTAGACTTTAACATTTTATCGTAGCAAAGTTACGTATAGTTTTTTATTCAAAATAAATTCAGAATAAATGAATAATAAGTAAAAAAAAGCTAAAATGGTTAACACTCGGCGGACGCTATATCAGGAAAAAATATCTGTGATAGCCATAGAGTATCGTGATTGCGCTTCTTCTTAGTATTTATTTGATTTGTATATATATGTATATACATACCTATATGCATTATTATTTATGAAAACCTCAGTCCCGTTTAGACGAAAATTTAACAAATTGATTTTACAGACTTGTACCGAGGCCGAAACCAAAACGACCCCTCAAGAGAGGAAGGTTATTGCTTTCAATTCCCAATTTCATCAAGCTTCAACAAACAATGAAACAAAAGCTCGGGTCTCTTCTCCCCGGAAGCTTGCAGACGGACAAACGTTCACATTATTTATTGGTCGGGACACTTGGCAATGAGTCACGAAGTCGCTTCCTGGTAGAGCACGGTTCGATCAAATCATTCCCTACTTCTTTTAACGCATTCACTGCCCAGCCTCGGCGGTGCGACCCGCAGGAGCGCGTCAATACCAGGTCGAACACCAGTACGAGGTGTGCGTCTTGGGCTATGAAAGTGTTAGTTGTATAACGCATTCACTGCCCAGCCTCGGCGGTGGGACCCGCAGGGGCGCGTCTATACCAGGACGGACACCAGTACGAGGTGTGCGTCTTGGGCTATGAAAGTGTTAATGAACTTGCTAATATTTTACCTCAATAAATATAAATAAATAATTATAATTATACAAAATATATCCGTCGCAGTCTGCAAACAAACGTGACACCTGTCCAATATCAATTTTATTCAAAATATGAATAATACTATTTTCTGCCTCCGGTTCCAGGAAAATGAATTTTAAATTTGAGCTTTCAGTCGAATGTGAATTCCACAGAAACCGAATATTCTCGGTTCCCGGAACGGCCTCCACAAGCCTGGGCCGATTTAATCTAGGGCAGGCGGGAAACCATACTGGTACCTATATCGATGTGTTGTACGAATATCACGATACCATTTCAAAATTCAGATTCTACGAAATTCTCATAATGACTGCCTGTCTCATAATTTGTACGATGTATGCTTGTACGTTCGTTTGATCTGCATCGGTAAATACATTGGATTGAAAACACAACGAGCTTTTGCATAAATATTTGCGAAATGAAATTATAATTACGGTTTCCGACGCAATATCATTTCATCCACGCTGTTATCTGAAATCGTGTTATCTTCGGTAAATGTTCAATTTCACGTTGAAATGTAAAATTATTTAACCTTAGGTGTTTTACTTTCACTGTTATTCATCATTGTAATTTATGTAGGTAGTAAAGTACGTAACCATAACTACCGTAATAAAGCCAGTTCCTCACCACGGTCTCAACATGTTCAACAAAAAATACCTTCGCGTCGTGATTTACCGCAGAGCTGTCTACAAATTACGGCTCACTGTTGTTGTAACCTCTAAATAACTTTACAAACAAATTACATACACATGTGACTGTGACTTTCTACGTCTGCCGGCTTTCTCGGCGTTTTTCCCAGATTAATTCGTGCGAACGTGTGAATCTGGACTCTAAGACGGGGGTGTAAAGCTGACTAGCGCGGGTAAGCCAGCGCGCCTGTTGCGTGAGGTACATCATTGCTCAGTGTTGCCACTGACATGATGTAATTACTGGCAACTTGATTTGTTTTGAAGATGTTGTCACAGATGTTTGTCTTGTTCAGTCTTAATTGTGTGGTTTGTTGTACAATGCAAAGTTTTATAGTTAATAGTTTGCATGAAATAATAACTTGACATAACAACAAAATAAAAACCAAAGAACTGAAGAGAATATTACTGTAATGAGCGTTCTTATCGTTGAAAGCCATTTCTCCCAGGCAACCGTTTTTTATGTCTCTGGGAAAACAAATACCATTTGGTAATCTCGACAATTAAGGAACCGACTCGTAGCGTATGTATATCTAGAACTGGTTGTAATGAGTAAAGTTGTTATACATACATCTAGTTATCCGAGAGATGTATCTTCATCATTGACACATCACATCCTAAAACCAATTACAACCTTAATCTGAACTTAATTAACATTTTAATTGTTATTATGTTCTCGAATCCAGTGATTAAGTTTCCAATTGTTACATGTTAGGGTACAAAATAACGAATCCGTTGATGAAATTCAACAGTTCCCAAAAACATTGTGAAACAATTAATTACATGGTACTCGAGTCCTTATCCAGGTCCAATTAGCCGGGTCCAGTATTATGGACTCCATTGTGGACGGCATTGTGGACTCGTCCTTGTCAGGAATTAGGCGGCGGGTCGGCGGCTGTAACTCGATTTATCTCGCTTTGTTTCAGGCTCATCCTTTTCGGTTTAGCCGGCTTATCTGCTGAGATATTAAATTGGGTCGGGTGCCACTTGCCTGCTGAAAGGTAATGTCTTCGAATTTGTGGGAGTTAAGGGTGTTTTTACACTTTCACGAAGTTTCAAGACGTTAACATCGCACACAATCACAATTACCTAGGTCGCACTACTGAGCACAGGCCTTAGACATTAATATAATTAATAAGTTAACAATATTGGTTGGTCAGACTAAAAACCGAATTAAGAACTAAAAAATGTTGAGAGATCTTAAACGTCCTATCGTAGGATAGGCGATTCTCAAAGTCAAGGTTTCTTTATTTCCGTAAATATGTAGAATAAATGAACACTTAGAACAGGTCAAATTGTTGAAATTCGATCAGGTGTGATTGTGGTCAAACGAAGGTCTATATATATATATATATATATACATATATACTATAAAAAACACTGATATGGAAATAAAGTGATTTTTGATTTCGGTCGCTTCGGTATGTAGACTAAAGTAAAGGAGCGACGAAGAAACCTTTAGCCTGTTAGGTGTTATTTTTAGAGTTGGAGCAAAATCCGTTCCAAGCTTTTTTATCTTCTAGATAGTTAAGAAGTAGAAGTATATGTTTGACAATTTGTTTGAATTTATTTATTGAAATTTTTTGCAACTCACTCGGAGTTTTAAAATAAAATATAATAAAATAAAAAAATAAATAAAAATCTTTTATTTCGGACAACAGAATCCATAATTTGTTAGTAAATAGACGGGCACTTATAATTAGGGTTAGTTATTTTACAAGTTACTAAAAACTAAACTACACTAAACATTTAGTAGATCACTCTCCTCACAAAACAGTGCCACATGGGAGAGGTGATTCTACCAGCTATAGTTTGAAGGATGGTGTTGGGGCCGTCGCGCACTCTGCGCATCAGGGATGTGGTCTTTTTCCGGAGAATGGCAGCAAATCCATCCGTCTCGTACTCTGCAAACATCCCTGATGCACTGCAAAAACGGGGCAGCCCCAACATCATCCTAAAAATATTATTATACTGTATACGTAGGGCCTCTAGCGGTCGTTTAGTGTAGCTAACCCATAGGTTCCCGGTGTAGAAACTTTGGCAGTATGCTTTAAAAAGCGTTAACTTTACTTCTTCTGTACACCGGGAAAACCTACGGATCAACATATTACCTCTTACCGCCAGAGCCCTACGTTCTCTTTCAATGTCAGCATTGTCTTTAAGGTCGTCGGTAACATAATGGCCAAGATATTTAAAAGATGTAACTCTATTGATTTTCATGCCATTAAGGGTTAATTCTGGGAATTCTTTAAGGTTATTACCGGTGGCCTTAAAGACAATGTATTCACACTTCTTTGTGTTGTAGCGGAGACCGTGAGATACAGCGTAGTCAGCACAGACTTTCAGCATCTCTTCGACAGATCTCGCTGTCGGGCCCAGCAGCACCATGTCGTCTGCGTAGCTAATGTTGTTTATACAAACACCATCAACATGGCAACCGACACGCATGCCGCTGAGCTCAACAATCAGATCATTTACATATAGGTTGAAGAGCGAGGTTGAGCTTACCCCCCCCCCCTGCCTTACCCCGCACTCCAACCCATATGCGTCAGAGAGAGCATTGGACCACTTGATGACATTCGTTTGGTGTCCGTACCAAAAACGAAACATTTTTAACAGGTCCGGCGGTACACTCCTGTCCCTCAACTTTCCCCACAGCACGTCGTACGAGACGAGATCAAATGCTTTGGAGAGGTCGAGGAAACAGGCGTACACCGGCGTCCTGCGACTTGTGTAGTATTGGAGAGTATGCTTGAGTGCTAATATTGCGCTTTCTGTGGAAAGTCCGGGTCTAAACCCGAACTGTGCGTCATGTAGCTTAAGGTAGTTTCGTAGAGTAGAATCAAGCATACTGTCCAACACCTTGGCTATTATAGTGGCCAGAGAGATTGGTCGGTAGTTCTCTTTGTCCGATATGTCCCCTGTCCTGTTCTTCACAATGGGCACTACTATAGTCTTCATAAGGTCAGCTGGTAAGTATGCATGACTAAGACACATTGAGAAGAACATGGAAAGGAGACCGGGCAAGTGGTTCCCCGCGTATTTGAGATGCTCGATGCTTAGCCCGTCGTGTCCGGGAGACTTACCTCGCGTCATCCTTTTAATTGTAGTGCGGACCTGGTCCGCGGACACATGTAAAAGAGGTTCGTCTCCTCGAACGTTGAACTCAGCATCGATCACCCCGGAGGAAGGGCCGAGAGGGGAGTGCACTTTAAAGTGTTCCATGAACATCTGCGCAATCTCCCTTTGATCACTTTGTCCCTCCACGCTCACGGGGGGGCCAGGCCTAATATTCAGATTACCTGTGGATTTCCAGAAGGTCTTAAAATCTTTAGCTGCACGTTCTTTCGCAATCTTATCCATTATTAGCTGGTCCTGGTTTTTCTGACACCATTTCAGGCGGCTTTTAAAGATTTTACGGGATTCGCACATCTGATCATAAGCTTTGCCTGAAGTGGGTCTGTTACTCAGCAACCAGCATTTGAATTTTAGCCTGGTTTCTGCGTGCGCGGCGCGAACATATGTGTTCCATCCACAGAAACTTCTTCCTTTCCTAAGTCTCCCATCACCACACTGCCTCGTCTGTACCGCCGCCTCAGTCATAGTATCTACTACAACACAATAAAGCCTGTCTAAAATAGACCTATGCTCAGCCAGACCACACGGCTCATGACCGCACTCTACGAATTCTGAGGGAAAATTTATGTTACGAAAAGTCTTGCTACATACATATATCGCTATACCTCTTTATTTGTTCGTCATTCCTCTCGCCCCATAACAGTTTTGTTGTAGAAGCGTATACATTGCCCTTTAAAAGATACATTAATCATGTGCAGCCTAGTTTTGGGCAAAGCGAGTTTATTCTTATTTCTAGTATTTACATTATGTATGTCGCAGTTTTTAGGGAACCGATCGATAATTCTATGAGTGTAAAACAAGTTTTCATAAATATACCGAGATGGCATCTCGTAGGAGCTAGTCTAGCATGAACAATTTATTTGAAAAAAAATATATTGCTGGTTTTGCTATTTTGATATCTTTTGCTCTATCCTCGTTAAGTGCAAAACGTTCCATGCACGCACAGGCACATCACGGACAGACCTACCTATCTCTCTCTGACAGGACGACGTGTCGACATAAAAACCTAACATATGTACATACATAGATATATATACCTGCATGTGCTACACGGCAGTCAAAACAGGAACGGAGAACTAGATTTATTGAAATAGAACACGAACTTACCTGACAGACGCGCTCTGAATAGAAAAAATAAATATTTGGTTTAAGAATTGCATTTACGAGACGGAAATTTTACGTATATAAATGTGTTGACGTATTCAACATTTTGTGGCATAAAGTCTAGGTATAAGCATTTTTCCGAATGCAATGAACTGATATACGGTTTCGCTGTAGTATTTTTTGGTATTATCTCCTAGTTTAAGTAAGAGAAGCGGAAATAGGATAGTTTCGGAGAAGCAAGTTCACAATAGTGATATTTCTCGTAGCAAATAGTCGAGGGGGCGCGTTAAGAAGCGAGTTTAGTGCGGTGCAGGGGGCGGCGCGCGGACCAACGTACTCTGTTTATAACCTCGCCTCGGAAACTTCTGTAGTGGGCTTTCAGCTCTACATACTCGTATGCTCTAAAGAAGATTGTTTTAGCAAACGTGCTGTTAGTTATTAAGTATTTACTTTTAATATTACGTGTCGACGAACTTGGCAAGATTTATTCAACAATAGTTATGTATGTCGTGTTTTTGCCATAACAGTTATTGAAACTATGTTTATAGTATAAAATTTGACTTGTCTAAGTGCTTATTTTGTAAGTCTAAAGAAATAAAGTTATTGATTCTGATTCTGAAGCCTAATATTGTTATGTAAAACAATTACCACGCCTGTACACCAAAACAGTTTTTAAATTCAAAAATATAATATTGAAACCTTAAGTTATTTTGCTTCCGCCATCACAGTAGTGATTGAAATAAATTGATGTTTTGTGTAGGTGCTCCAAGGTCCCAAGGACTAGTAGAAACGTTCCTATTACAGAATTTTAACCATAATAATCCCCTTGCGTCTTCTATGACAGAAAACTAATTAAACCCTAATAGTAAAAGCAGTGCGTAACTGCAGTAACGATACTACAATATTCAAAACATTAACACTTAAACTACACAAAATTTCAATGTTAGTAAATATGCTCGTGTGTGGTATCGTTGCAAAGGTCTTTGTTCGTACTTTTCGAAACCGTTTCTCAAACTTTTGTGAGGTTAACGATTCTCAAACTATTAGCAAAAAGGTGTAAAAAAAATATAGTTAAAAACTAGGAGGCACTCACCCCATATACCTAGGGTAACAAAGGCCTCCGACTACCTAAGTATCAAAAGAAAATGCTATGGACAATAGGTGAACGCTTGTTTAAGACTTATGTAGTCGGGTTTTAGTTTTTAACTATATATTTTTTTCGCTTTGAGTTTGTAGGTGCAGTGTCATGTAGTTTTACGTTGCCTACTATACCCATTTTACGTTTCGCACACACGATTTCAAATATTATTTGAGAATCAAATTTATAAAATTACATAGGCAGGTGAGTACCCATTATAATATTTATCACTGAAAGTTTCCCTTTATAAAATAATAATAACGCCTATGCAAAAGGTAAATTAAAATGGTATTATATCGCAAACAAGCTTCTGCCTGCATTGTTATCGGAGACAAATTAACGAAAAAGGGTAAAGCCGCTCATTATGGTACACCTACGTGCCGCGGCTTGTTCATAAAATTATACTGGAAATATAAACCGTGTGCGAAAATTCGGTGCAAATCCGAGATAGCATGTCTCGGTCCAACGGAGCGCGCCGTCGCCATGGCAACGCACTCTCGCCCGAAACACACTGCACCTACATCCCATCAAGTCACAAAAAAACTGCAACTCAGAAGACTAAATCTGATGAAACTTGCCTTTTGCAGAATGTTTTGTATGATGTTGCTCAGGTAAATGTGTTATGTTCAATTTGAATGTTGTCCGATGTCTAATTAAAATATTGTAGTATGCCGCTGGAGGGCTCTTTCTTATTATCTTTTCTCTGCTTATGTACCTTGAAACTAGACGACGCTGTGTGGATTTTTTTTCAGCTTTATTTTATTTTTATTTAAAATGGTACGGCCTTCTGTTTCACAAGCCGTTGCTTTGTGCTGGCACAGAGTACAGAACAGAGGTGTTGTCTCTAATTAGAGACGCCAGTGTCGCGTGAACCTGCATTCATCGACGTACACTGAAAGGAATTGCTGAAAGGCATTGCTGAAAATTTTCAATTTCTAAAATATCTTAATACGCTCGTATGCACCCAGATACGCTTTTCAAGAGCGATCCTGTTGGACTACTTTTGTTGGGCAAATTGCATGGTCTACTTGTGTCGAATCAAACTATTTAGTATCTCATTATTTAGTTTTTAGTTTTAATTTCTTTAGTGATTATTCATTATTTAGTTGCAAAATATTTTACTTATGCGTGTATAGTATTATGAAAATAAAGTTTTTTTGAGTTTGATATAATAAGGTGGTCGGATACGAACTTTATATGCACATATTTTCACAATGTCATCGATACTGAATTAATAATAGGTTTATTGTGGTGAAGCAACGCTCCCGCTTCTAACTTCATTACCATTGTTTTGGAGGATCCAGTTCGCATAATGCACTTCGCTAACAAGCGTAGTTGTTTCAATGTTGTTCTATTAAATCTAATAACGATTACTACGGAACAACATAGTTCTAATATGAAAGCATCTTCATAATTTTAATGTGAAATTTCAGTCTATAAATTTTTATCTTCATTTAACTCGTAATACCTAAATACGAGTTTTAATGGAAATACTTTTTAATTACAAAAGTATAATAAAATTTCAATAAACCCCAAAATAACGTAACGCGTGGCACATGACACCTTGTTATAACAGCGTATTGTATTAACTTACACGTGGAGCGTGTAATACTACATATACATATTTACCGTTCACATGTGTGTGTAGTGCGCCAGCCAATCAGCGCTCGGCAATGAGATGGCCTGGCCACGGACTATTGAAGGCTTATTTACCTTATTTACCAGCATCTAGTTAACGTAGATTGAACTGCAGGGTTCAAATGTGTTGTTTTTGTTTATCTTTAGTGTGGGAATAATTGCATAGACATAGGTACACTTTCGTTCGCCTTTGACACTTTTGTAAAGGGTCGAGTAATCTAGCTGAAGTTACTGTTTGTGAAAAGCTGCTTTGAGGCTCTCAGAAACTTCGTATGTAAAATTGGTAAATTGTAAGTATGATTGCCGGAGATTATAACATGAGGCTTATCGTGTGCTAAACTAAAATATGAAGGATGAACGAAACTCAAAAAACACATTTTAGGTACCAGTCTCTCACAGGTCTTTATACAAATCCAGAAACTGCGTAAGTGTTTGTAAACTGAGATAGAGTCACTGTAAGAACGTCATTCGGAGGGACCGCATTACTAAATTAAATAATTGCTTGTAGCTCTAAAACCTTGTTTACAATTCTGCTTAGTAATTTCAGGACATTTCAATACTTGCACCGTCTGATTGCATCCAAACCCAATTAGCATACAATAATTTTAATTAATTTCATTACACAATATTAGAATGAAGAAATATTTAGTAA